>OY744483.1:172353482-172953482 GCA_963556165.1 Tipula helvola | reverse complement strand
GAAAACAAAATAAAGCGTCATTGGCCAGGATTACAAATTAAAAATTATGAAAGGTAAATAAAGTAATTTTTTGATTTCCGTAAGAAATCTTGACAATCGTAATATCATCTTTGAAATATCGACCTTTTATATAGAATATGAAGATTTTGAACAATTCGTTTACCCAATCGATGAATGATGAAATTACAATAAATAAACCTAAATAATAGAGTATGGTATATGGTCAGCTGGCCCGGGACAATATCAAACATTTCTAAGCTCTCCATCTGCGTAACATAGCGATAAAGTATGTAGATTTATACAATTCCGACTATAAGCGTATTTCATTGAAGAATAACCTTAACTCAAACAAAAAATTCTGTTTATTTAGACACAAGTCAAATTTGTGGATGTGATACCTGCCATCAGATGTCATAATACATATTAATGGTTGGCTTTTGTCAAATAAATGAAATCGGGTATTTTCTTGGGAAAAAATAAACCCAAATTAATTAGAATTCAATTTTGAGCATTTCCGATTTCGTGCTTGCAACAAAATAAAAATTGTGTAATATTTTTAAGATTTTTGGTCGCAAGGCTTACATCCGTATTTTATAAACTCGACAAAGGTTGGACGGATTTCAATTAGGCAAGAACTGTTACACGCAGCTTGACTCTCTTGATGTTATCCCAAAACATTTGAAGAAAATTTGAAATTACCACAAACAAAACAAGCGTAAAACTCATCCTAGATTTTTTTTTCTACACTATTAGAGTGTACGAACTTTCAAATTCAACCCAGACTTTTTACTCCAGAGTCCGTCCCAGGATTTTTATTTATTATACGATTTTTTCTCATACATATAGTTAAAAATAAATCAGGTCAGTCCCATGGGAAAAAATGAATAAAAAAAAACTTCAAAAAAATTCTTCTGATCAGGATTATGGTGGGCCTGGAAATTTGTTATATTGGTTAAACCCCTACTAAACAGATATAAACAATTTCCAGGCCCATAAATTCCCAATCCTGATCAGTAAAATCAGCAACACATTTATTTATATAGCAAAAATTCTAACAAGCGAATCGCGCACAATGCGGCCAAATCGAAAAAGCTGTCCAAAAGTAAAAAAAAAAAGTTTCTAGATAGGTTCTCTTTTCCATTGGGGTGGAACTACCTGCCCTAGAATATTCGTCACAATACTACTTTTGTTTGAGTAGTATCAACATTAGCCGCATTTATTGAAGTTTGATCTGCCTGGATCAGGTCATGTTTCATGAAACAACAAGCATTAAAAACAGCTACTCGGATCAAAATTTTGATCCAAAAATAATCTGATCCTTATAAGAGGTTGTAGGTGAAAGTATTATCTTCCGAATACAAAAAAAAAATTGGCTGCTTAAGCTGCTTTTTTGGATTTTATTGTAATTTTTGAAAAATAGTTTGGGGAAAAAGTATAAGGAGATTTTTTTGTACTTTTTTGATTAAATTTTTCTTTTTTTCAAAGTGAGTTTTATTTGGGAACATACTGGCCATTCTTATCTATGACCATCTGCCATTTTCGGAAAGTTTCATAATTCCATTGGTGTAGAACTTCTGGGGTTTATCGGCACTTGGCCAAGTGAGTTTTTCAACCCATACCTTTAGACCATCAAGAGAGTTTTGCAGAAATTGAAAGAAATAGTAGTCAGAGGGTGCAAGATCTGGGCTATACGGTGAATGCATTAAAAATTTCCAGACAATCTCTCTCAATTTTTGCCGCGTCATCAAAAATGTGTGTGGTCTGGCGTTGTCGTAGTGGAAGGCAACATGCTTTCTGCTGATCAATTCTGAAAGTTTTTGTTGAATCGCTTGCTGCAGTCTGGTTAATTGCTGCAGTAAATCTTAGAATCAATTGTTTGAAAAGGTTCTAGAACCTCAAAATGTACGAATCCCACCATACATACAGTATCACCTTATAGGGCGTCAATCCTGGCTTTGAAGTCGTTTGTGGTGGTTCACCTTTCTTTGACCATGATCTTTTTCGAACGACATTCTCGTATTTTACCCATTTTTCATCGCCAGTAAAGATTTGGCTTACAGTCGTTGGCCAAAAAACTTGCGCGCCTATTTAAACCACATAAATATTTGTTTTAAAAGTCGATTACACTGTTTAAAATTGAAAAAAATATGTGCAGTTTTCTGGCTAGAGTAGTATAAGATTGTTGCCCAGTTTCAATGACAGTGGTTTCGGCAGATTTTACTTTGTCGCTGATTTCATTTCCACCCATTTTTTCAAAAACATAGAATTTGGTAATGTTATACACAATTACAATTTGACACCAACGTACGTAAGATAAAAATTTTAAACTTACCTCAAAATATTGCAAATTATCACGTAAACAAAACACAAAAAAAACGATTTTTTTTATATAAACAGATTTTTAATGGTTCACATTTACTCTATACACTTTTAAATAACAACGAGTCATACCCCGATCTCTGTAAAAAAAATCACGTGTAGACACGCTCAAGTGATCGGGCATTTAACACACGTATAAACAAGAGCACGAAGATAGCATAAAGAAAAGTTGAAGCAAACTTAAAGAAGAAGGAAAAACAAAATGTAATTTTATTTAAAAACGTTGAAATGATGGAGTAGCGCAAAATTTTTGGCTCACGATTGTAGGTGTGTGGTCAACAATAAAAATTCGTTTTCTTTATGTTGTGTTTACGTGATATTTCGTCATATTTTGAGGTCAATTTAAAATTTTTATCTTACGTATAGTGGTGTTAAAGTGAAATTTTGTATAACATTACCAAATTCTATGTTTTTGAAAAAATGGGTGGAAAGGACATCAACGACAAAGTAAAATCTGCCGCAACCGCTGTCATTGAAACTGGGCAACAATCTTATACTACTCTAGCCAGAAAACTGCACATATTTTTTTCAATTTTAAACAGTGTAATCGACTTTTAAAACAAATATTTATGTGGTTTAAATAGGCGCGCAAGTTTTTTGGCCAACGACTGTATAATGAGTTAATTTCGTTGCGTTTCAGTAGCAACTTACTGATGGAAATTCGGCCAATGAAATTTTCCATCGACAATTCCTGAGGCACCCATAAATCGAGCTTCTTTGTGTATCCAGCCATACGCAAACGATTTAAAACCGTTTTGTGATCGACATTTAATTCCTTAGTAATGTCATTGCTGCTTAAGTGTCGGTCTTCTTTTCGATTTTTTGTAAGATTTCATCGACTTTTCAGTGATTGATCGACCAGAGCGAGGTGCATCTTTGACCTCGAAATTTGACTGCGTCACCAATAAGGAATGTCACGCTGTTTCATGAATAGGGGTTGTCAATACCGGATGGAGGGGTATAATTTTGAAATTCTGACTTCAGATTCGTAATTAGCGACCCAAAAAAACCTGAGTGCAGATTTTGAAATAATTTACTTGAGTTTTTGACTTTTGGTCCGTTTTTTTTTTGGAATCGGCTGCACTGTGCCGCGGTCAAAATTGGCCAAGGGGTAGTACATGGAAGCCCCAACTAAACTGACATACCAAATTGCCTGGCCTACAATAATCCTGATCAGAAGAATTTTTTTCAACCTTTTTTTATTCACTTTTAACTATACGAGACAAATCTTATAATAAATAAAAATTCTGGGATGGGTTTTTACGCTTGTGTTATCGAAGGTAATTTCAAATTTTCTTGGGATGAAAGTCTGGTATAACTTCATGGAGGTGCAACTTGATGTGTTTTGTAAATTTATGTAAATCGGCGCAATTAAGTGTAGAACAAAAGGAAGAATAGAACATTACTTTTTATTTCTTGGACTTTGTATTTATATTTTAAACACAGTCAGTATTAAATAAGGTCATTTTATTTTATACCCATAATATAAATATGGAGAGCTCAACAGTATTTGATATTATCCTGATCCAGTTGCCCATGTACTTCTCCACTTAAATGTATCTCTTGTAATTGCTGCTTGGCGCTTTTTTGCTTCACTTTTATGCAAGCATAAGACCAGGCATAGTCGGATGTAAATAAACCTACTTATTCTTCATGATATGTATTAAGCGACTCCCAATATACTTACAAGATACTTAGATTTATCCAGAGATGGGCGACGTAGATTACGTGATGTCGACGCGTAATCCATTACGTAGATTACCTCGCGATTTTTTGCATTTTTGGCGTCGACAACATAGACAACGTCGACAACCTACGAAATGTTATATTTCCTCATTTATTTAACCGGTCTGATCATATTGCTGTCTGTTAATAAATAAGTCATTGTCTAATTAACCTAGGGATCAAAAATAGGTTACATTTTGATAATAAATCACATAAATTACTCATTGGTATATGAACTGACTAAGTAACTATCATAGTTATTTTTCATTCGATTCTATACAATAATATAGAGTAAATTATGCACAATTACTAAAATACTTATATATTACATCAACAATTTGACATAATTCAAATTTGTACACTCAATTTTTAAAATAAAATATTGGGAATAATTTTAAAATATCTATTCAGCTAGTGACATCTATCTAAAAATAGAAGAAGAGCTAAATATGCGGCTACTAAATATTTCGACTGCAGGCATGAAAAGTTGTTGACGTTGTCTACGTATAGTCGACGTTGTCGACGAGTTGTCGACGTTGTCTGTTGTCGACGTTGTCGACGGTTGTCGACGCATTCGCGTAAAAATTAGTAGTCGACGCGTAATCGCCCATCTCTGGATTTATCTCTCTTAACTGAAATGTGACAACTTTCTATTTCACCATTATACAAGGACGAAACTAGTTATAGTTGGAAGCAAATAAATCCTCTTCATCCCCACGATATGAGGTTGGAGAGCTTGAAGATGTTTTATAGGCATTTTCCTGGACCAGCTGGCCATACATTCCACTACTTATAACTATCTCATGTAATTGCTGTTTGACGTTTTTTTGTTTCATCATTATAAAATCACGAAACCAGCCATGGTCGATCCATGTGAAGTTTCTAACAAATATCAAAATATGAGCATGTATTAGAAAGTGCATTGTTAATGTAATATACTTCTAATAAGAATTTTGAAAGGCATTATTTTTCAAGACTTAATTATTAGTAATATCAATTATTTTCAAAAAAGAAGAACTGTACCACGGATATAACAAAACAACAGTTAGAACAAATATATTATAAAATTAACCTGTTAGAGTATGAGTTAGATGCATCACGTGAAGAAAAATTAAACAATATGGTTTTTTCTGGAATTCCAAATGAAATTAAAATTCCACCATCTGAGATCGTACGTAAAGCTTTTTATGTTCTGGAATTACAAATTCCTGACGAACAAATTGTGAATCAATGACACTAATGTGGAATAAAATAAATCCAAACAAACCGAAACAACAATTAATATTAATACGTTTGAAAGATTGTAGCATAAAGTCGAAAATCTTACAAGCACGGACAACTAAGAAGATTACAGTTAATCAGCTGCGGGCTTAACAATGATGAAATTAGGATTGAATTTAATAAAAAAAATTACTTTATTTAACAATAGTGACACACACCTGACACCCTCTTATAACAACATGGCTAACAAAAGTAAAAGTTATTTCATCGCAATCAAAATGTTGCAGCCTTAGCGTCAATTTGTGGTTTACATTTACTGATAATTTTACACCTTCTGTTTAATGATGAAACTTTTCAACGGCATAAAGCACAGCTAAATTTTCTTGTTCTGTGGCATTATATTTCTGTTCACTGGATGTTAGTTTTTTTGACATAAATCCTATGGCTTGATCTTTTTGGAGTAATATGGCGCCAATACCGTAATATGAAGCATCAAACTGCACTGTACATTGTTTGGTAAAATTATTGGATTATTAAAAATCGGTGCCGAGATCAATCGAGATTTAATAATGAAAAATGCGTTATCCATATCTTCAGTTAACTCTAATTTCTTGTGTGGATTCCGTAAAAGAGCAGTGATGGATGCAATTATGGAAAAAAGTTCGTGATGAATCGACGGTGTCAGCGCTGGCTAGTTTATGATTCATTTAACTTTATCAGGATCTGCCCTCAAGGAACTTCTGTTAACATTTTAGTGTGATCTTCGAAGATGTTAGTTGTCACCACAATCTAACATAAATATATAAAAATGGTGTAAAAAATGTATTTGCGCGCATCAGTTGAGAATGGCTGAACCGATTTGGCTTAATCTTTTTTTGTTGTGTTCGTAATTGCTATAGGATATGGTTCTTACGGAACAAAATCCACCGGAAAAGTCGGAAAATACGTAAAATTGAAAAATGATGTTTTTGTACGAGATTTCGCGCGTATCCGATCCAGATGGTCTTATAGAAGAGAAAAATTAGAAAATCTGAGTGAAAAACTCGGAAAACCCCAAAGTTTTTTTTTTTATGAATTTTGAATTTTTTGCATGTTTTTGGACACTGTTAAACGTGAAAAGTCGATGCAAAGCTTGAAAAATCTCAGATAATCGTGAAATAAATTGATAAAAACACAAAGTTAACGAGATTAATAAGACATGGCGCTGAGGTGTGATGTGCGACAACCCAGTAGATGGCGTTGTACATCGACTTTGGCGTTGTGCAATTTGTTACATCAGTTTGTCACATATTCGAATTGTGTGAATTGCCTCCATAAACGCTGCTTTCAAATATGACTCTATCATTGGCGCAATGTCTGCTGTGTGCCGATATTGCCAAGCATTGAAGTTCCAAGCAGAAACGCCAGGACTATGTTGTGTCGATGGCAAAATTAAATTTCCGGTTTTTACTTCGCCACCGAAGCCATTACGTACGTATCTATATGGTGATAAAACGCTATATAAACATTTTCTCGCACAAATACGCAACAGTACAATCAATGCTTTAACATGACGTCATTTGATGTTGTTGTTCGTCAACCCGGCTACAGTCCCACCTATAAGGTAATAACGTCACCACGTGTTCATCATTTCGATAATGTTGAACGATTGTACTTATTATATTCAAAATTGCCCTCTATTTTAAAGATTCAAGGGCCAATTTATCATCGAAGCGGAGCGTTGGTGCCACCAGCACACAAAGTTGGATGTACTCTGTGGAGTGGTAAAAAAGAGGATTGCCACATGTCCACATCCTAATATGGGTTACTGTGAAGATAATAGCAACTGAAATAGATAAAGTAACATCTGCCGAAATACAAGATCCCACAATTGATAATGAGTCGTTTGAAATTGTGACTAAGAAAATGATACACGGACAATGTGGAGCAATCAATGCAAATTCACCGTGTACATATGATCAATGGAAATGCTCTAAATGGCATCCTAGAGAGTTGATGAAAGACAAAATTACTGGTAATGATGGTTACCCACTATATCGACGAAGAAGTACAGAAGACCATGGAAAATCAATTACTTTGAAAGTGAGAGGAAATGATATTGAATTCGATAATCGTTGGGTTGTTTCATAATTTCCACTTTTATCGAAAACTTTCAAAGCACATATCAACGAGTATTGTAATTCTGTGAAATTCATAAAATACATTTGTAAATACGTCAACAAAGGCAGCGATATGGCCGTGTTTGGAGTTTCAACAACTCAATATCAAATCAGCATATTTTAGGATTTCCAATCCACGAGAGGGATCCAACTGGCGTTCATCTTGCCGTCCATCTTGAAAACGGACAAAGAGTGTATTTCTCGAAACAAAACTTAACGGACAGATCAACAAATCCACCGAACACAACATTAACAGCGTTTTTTCAAAGAGATGATTTTGCAAGAACTTTGATGTATGCAGACATTCAACTTATAACACTTGGAATGCAACAAGAAAGAATTTTGAAAGAAGGAAGACAGGCAAAGCAATAGTAGTTGGACAACCTGGAATATTTTCATCAAATGCTTTAGGAAGAATATACACTGTACATCCGAACAACGCTGAATGCTTTTACTTACGGTTGCTTCTGATTACCGTTCGTGGTCCAACATCATTTATACATTTACGAACAGTGGATGGAATAGTACTTAATACGAATTGTAGTGCGTGCGAGACACTATATTTTCTGGAAAACGAAGATCATTGGGACAAGTCAATTGAAGATTCATCCGCTACTTCTAATCTATTTCAAATACGCACGCTGTTTTCAATTATTGTATCTACATGTTCCCCGACACAACCAGTACAATTGTGGGAGAAATACAAAGACTATGTGGCCGAAGATATTCTGCACAGAATGCGTCATGAAGCACAAAGTCCTGGCTTAGCGCTAATCTTCAATGAGGGGTTTTGTCTTGCAATGTGCGGCACGATGTCAGCACAATTGGGAATGACAGCACCAAATTGGACCAATGCAACATTCGACAGAGAACTACTCAGAGAGCAATCATACAACAGAAATGACTTGCAGCCGAAGAAACACCGAAACTCATCATCATACAAACTGTAGCCAAACAATCTGGTGGATTGTACATTTTGGACGCTTCAGGTGGAACTGGAAAAATGTTCTTAATTTCCTTGATCCAGGCTAAAATCCGTGCAAATGGTCATATTGGAAGGAGGGACAACAGCGCATTCAGCTCTTAAAGTATCACTAAACATGCAATTCACAGATAACTCAACATGTAATATTTTAAAAGCTTTCGGAATGAGAAAGGTTCTTCATGCGTGCAAAATCATTGTATGGGATGAGTGTACAATGGCTCACAAGAAGTCATTGGCAGCATTAGACCATACATTGAAAGACTTGCGAAATAATCAGGTTTCATTTGGTGGAGCATTGTTGTTACTATCCGGTGACCAGGTAAACGCCTCCAGTTATACCTTGCTCAACACCAGCTGATAAATTGCATGCCTGCTTGAAATATTCAACTTTGTGGAACACAGTTAAAAAAAATGCATTTAACAATAAATATGAGAGTTCAGTTTCAAACCGATTCCACAGCTGACATATTTTCAAGGCAATTACGTACCTACAAATCCAGAAACAGGAAAAATCACCTTCCGATCTAATTTCTTCAACATGGTGAATTCAAAAGCATCGAAACAAATTATCGAAATCACGCATGGTTGAGCGGAAGAGCCATTCTAGCGGATAAAAATGTCAACGTATACAATATGAACAACAGCATTTTAAACAGAATCGCAGGTAAAACGGTGACATACAAATCCATTGACTCCGTGTTGAACCAAAGTGAAGTAGTAAATTTTCCAACGGAATTTCTTAATTCGCTCGATGTTCCCGGATTACCGCCATACATTCTTAATTTGAAAATTGGAAAGCCAATTGTATTACTTCGAAATATATATTAGCCAATGTTATGTAATGGCATACGATTAGTAGTAAAAAAGCTGATGAACAATCTAATTGAAGCAACAATTCTGATTGGACCTCATTAAGGTGAAGATGTACTACTTCTACGAGTATCACTCATTCCGATCAATATATGGCATTCGAGTTCAAACGACTTCAATTTCCAATACGCATTGCGTTCGCTATGACAATCAATAAAGCGCAAGGGCAATCTTTGCAAGTGTGTGGTTTGAATTTAGAAAACGATCGCGTCGCATGCTCCAGAGTATTGGTAACTGGTCTGATCTTTATATTTATGCAGAAATGGACAAACAAAAAATGTATTAAATCCACTGGCTTTTCAATGAAAACAAATTTTTTATTCATAGCCTACAGCAACAGGCAGGTATTGAAGTGTGGCCGGGTTTAGTTCCAGAATATGGCCAACGGGGAACTTATCCATTTATAAACCAATCATAATGAAATTGAGTATGTAGCTTGTAAATGGGATCAACCAGCCATCAAAATGGAATTTATTCATGATGATACGATGGTAACCATAAAATTATTAATTTTTCCCGAGCAACGCCGAGTGTTTCAGCTAGTATCATATAAATAAGTCAGACCATTGCTTGTAAATCGACTCCAAGAACTAAATCCATTAACCGAGCTTGTGTTTGAGTTTCATTGGTTAACCCGAAAAGCATAATTTTAAATTAGAATAATGCTTTTCCAAGTATATTAAATGCTGTTTTTTTCTTAGGCTTTTCATCCAAAGAAATTTGCCAAAAGGCAACGGATTTCTATTAAATTTAAATTCATCCGTAGACTGAGTAAATTTGTTAACGTCAGCTTGCTTCGCTAAAAAATTGTTCCATCGAATGATGTGCAGTGCAGATATTACATCCTTTCCTTGTTTTGCTTGCGAGAGGAGTAGGTAACTTTGAAAATCTTTCCAAAATCTGATCGAAAATCTCGTCATCGGTAGGTTAAATTGCATGATCTCCTTCGAATCTTTCTGCTCCAATATGTTTAACATCTCTGTCAGAAATGTCCATTTGTTGAGCAGGTTCCATTTCTCGTAATGTCAAAATAATTTCATCAATGTCCAATAGTAGATGCTGTGCAGTGCAAGTGTCTGTCGGTTCTTCTGGTTTCATACGCTTCAGCAGCAAATACAAATAGTTTAATTTCGTCTTTAGCAGAAATGATTCTGATTCTTTCTTTTTCAGATGTTCCTAGAAATAATCATTTTCAATAGGTCTCAGTTTCTTCTTTAAAGCTTTAATTTCTTCTGCAATAACATATAGTCTAAATTGACTCAAGTTTAAAATTCATTGTTTATCTTGTTTCAGAATGCTCGAAGTTTTGCTATAAGTTTACCTTGAATGAGCAGATCACAAAAAACACCGAAATAATTGATTGAGTTTCCATTTTATTCAATATACTGAGGTAAATAATATTGAATGTTGATAGTTTAACGTTGATACTTTTTAGTTTAACTACTCAAAAGCTCGAAACTAATTTTGGTAGTAACACTTGCTAACCATTTCAATAAGTAGGGGAGAGTCTCCGGTTGTGGGCTGATCTGACTATTGTCGTACTTGTATTTTGACAGTACGCAGTTTTCTAGCTAATATCTAAGTGAATGGACGAGCTTGTTCATTTGTTGCGACCACATTAAAAAAAAAATCCGTAAAATCAACGCAATTGTAATTTTGCAATGTTTTAAAATTGCGATAAATCAAAGTGCATAATCTCAAACAGGTGAGGGTTATCGATATGTGTACAGTATTTTCGTTGTAATTTGGGATGCCACATCGATTTAAATCAAAATTTTGACGTATCACAATTTTTTTTGGTTAATCCAAGAATGGTCGTGATTTCCGGTTGTGGGCATTTAAATGTAACCGGTTTTGGGCACCCTTTTTTTCATTTGAAGCGTCTGTTTGACTGGAAAACTGTCAGATATCATCGTTTATGCCGTCATAACCTAGGATAACGCTCTAAAAAAAGAGCCCATCACCATCTGATAATGGTATCGACTTCTGCATCATCTGTTTGAAGCCTCTGCCGTTGAAGTTGACCGTTGCATTTGAAGCTATTTCAGCTATTTCACATGCAAACATTGTGTTCCTGCCTTGGAAGATGAAGACGACGATAAATAATTTTTAAGAAAGCCTTTTTCTGTTATTTTTACCACTGAAGGCCTATAATACTTTGTGGGTATATAACTTCTGTATTACCCTCGTAGTTAAAGTTCACTATTAAAAATGCGTATTTTGTTTTTGGAAAATATATACAAGTATCAATATAAATTTTATTTAGCACTTTATGAATTTAATTTACACTTAAAATTACAAGAAAATTATTTTTATTAATCACCACTTGTTTCCGTATAAAACTACCACAATTTAAATTTTGCATGAAATTAAAAATAAACTTTACTGATTTAGTCAACGATTGGAAAATGTCTGTATCAAAATTTTGTACCAAAATCGAGACGATGAATTAATTTTTACACTCGTGCATGAATTGCTGATTTCCGTATTTTCGCGTGAATTTGGTTTCTCGATTTTAGTGTTGATATGCGAGATAATCGCAATGTCAAATTTAGTTGTTATATTAATAACAAGATGGAGACACGGAAAGTTATCAATCCAAAATTGGATTGAGGAAAAGATGTAAGCGAGATGGAGCAACAGAATAAAACATAACTTGGATACAGTTGTCCAGATTTTTCGCTAGATGTCAGTAAATTACGCAAAATGATGTTTCGTGCGTTAAAATCTATAATTAGTAATGCATCCAGTTGATTTACATAAATTAACAAATAATCAAATGCATGAGTCGCTACAGGCCTTTAAAATTAATAAACCTCAAAATTGGTTCGAATTAGGTGCGTTTTCCTTCAACTATTCTCATTTTCAGCGAATTTTCGAAGGGTGCCCATAACCGGTTGCGATTTTTTTTTTGCCAACAAAGATGACTTCACAAAATTGGAATTTTAATTTTTCTAGTTGAAGGAATCAATGTGGTTACTTTAGCAAACAGATAGCTAATGCCTCTAGCTTTCCATTGATGTTCATATCTCTGCATAATATGGACCCAAAGGAAATTATGGGTCAAAAACAAAACTGTGCTCATAACCGGAGACTCTCCCGTAAATAACCGAATTTAACTTAATTTGTTGTAACTGTATTAATCTTAAACAAAAAAATAAAAATAAAAAAATATTTACGGACCATATTTTCGCATTTTTTTCTGAGGTGCACACTCGTTACCTGTACAAAAAAAAATGTCCGATTTCGAAATAAAAAATAGTTCGATTTTGTCAGTGGCCGAAATGTACAAACCAAACTAACAATAAAGAAACACAAAAAACAGTGTTTTTTTTGTGTACTTTTATCTAGTGCGGTTTTTCCAAATATTATTTTAGAACATAACACATTTCAACATTTTCCGGTCAAAAAATTAATTTAATTTACTAATCATTCAGTTTACCACTTCTAATTTGCTCAAATTTCACAATACGAATGCTGACAACTCTAAAATAGGAATTTTTAATGTTTTGTTTGGTTAAACATCAACTGAAATTATATTACAGTTCTCGCTTGCTATAAATAATATGCTAAAAATGTTATAAATTTGAAATTTCAGAACTACAGTTGAGTAAATATTGAAAATATTCTGGCTTTCATTCAGTGTAATAACTACTACCAGAGATAAAAGATATAAATTATTCAGAGCAAATGTGTGGTCCGCGACAGTGGTTCCATTTTCAAGTACTGAATATTTTTTCTAAGCTTATTACTGTAACCCAAAACACCACAATCTAGTTTAGAATGGCCAAAATACACCAAACCGCCTACCGCAGAATAAAAGACAATAGTTGCCCATAATAAACATATTGTACACATATTTATTCTGTACAGAAAAAACAACAGAACGATACTTTTTCTTTTCACTCTTCACTAAAAATACGTTCCCTTTAATATTATGAGATTTTAGAAATCCACTTGGGTAAATTATTATTGGACGGGACGGTATTTTGGAAAAAAAGTATGCCATGCCGTTACGTTTAGAGAAATACACAAAGGTTAATTCAATAATATTTTTCATGATACCGCGCATTATTTATTTGTAGATACAATCATTATAAATAAATGCATTCATCAAGATATGATTTTTTTAATATGATGGTCACTTTTATGATTAGCTTTTGGGAGAAAAGCCCTAATATCTAAAGGCTAAGGGGGACGATGTACCGACCAATTTGTTTTTGAAAATTGTGGAATTTTGGATGTCATAGTAGAACGAGACCTAATTATGGCGTAAAACTTATAAAAAAGCAAAAACCAGATTGGTTATGCCGTATTTCAAAAATGGTAAAACACCATTAGAACCCATCGCTATTGAGAACAATAGAAATATTTCCAGCGTAAGAATAGAAGTAGAAAGAGTTATCGGAGTCTTAAGGCAAACATTTTTAGTAATGACAACTCGGCAACCAATTACTGCTATTTCGAAGAAACATGAAGAAAATAATAAGAACTTCGACAAAATGATCAAAAAATCGTGTGCAGCTTTTAATTTGAACCCATCAATTTTAATAAAAAAATATTTAAAATTTTTTTCAGTTAAATTAAAAATTTTATAAATTAAAATGTTTCATATAAACTACTTGTTCGTAGTTTGTAGATTCTAATATTGGTTACAGTATAAATTTATAATATTGGTTACAGTCAGGCTTGTAGTACATTATTGTTGGTTTTGGAACAAACATATAAAGTTAATCTGTTATGCGGGCTTCGGATGTTCAATAAGTATTGTCAATATGTTATTGTCAATGTTGAAAAAAGCTATTGACAAACAGCACGTTAATACTCCACTTTGAACCATGTTAGATAAAAGTACGGCTTGTGTAGCTATTGTTTCGGCTTTGTAAATGAAAATATTTGAAATAAAAAGAAAAGATTATGGTCTAGCTAAGGAGTGAATAAAAATCTAAATACTTATATGAATTCAATTTTATATTTATATTTGCATAAATGCAACACTAAATGTAGGTAATTGTTATGTTATCTTGGTTTTGAAAACCAACATCAAATACTGACAGCTCTCGTATATTTATTTTGTCAATAAAGTAACTCAGAAGATCAATAGTATTGTAAATATTTTATCAATATTAAAAATATTTTCATTTTCACCAAACCATCACCACAATATTTTGTTTATTGAACATCCTTCAATTAGTGCCCCACATGTTCAATAGTATTGCCAATACTGAAATATTGGGCAATAGACATTGATCATCTGAGACCCGCTTTAGAGTATGAGTTAGATCAAAGCAATCTTGATTATACAAGCCATAATGTAACAAAATGAAGCTTTTATAAAGCCGCAGCCAGACGAATGCAAATATTCAACAAGTGCAACTTTACAAATATTTGACAAATGCTGGTAAAGTAGATATATCGGAGATTTGACTGTCCACACGATTTGTATAACATTTATTTTCTCCATAAATGCGAATATATCGCTACGCGTCCCAAAGACTGTTACATCTCAAAAAATGTAATTTTAGGTAAGTCGAATTCGATAGTTTAACTGCCAATAAATCTATTATCTTAATTATATTTTTAAAGCAATGTTCAGTTTTTTTGTTCTTGTTACACTATAGAATAAGATTTCATTCGGTTTAATTCAATAATTTATCGTATTTAGGAAAAATTAGGAAAAATTGGAAAATGTAACACTTTATAAGAAATTTTTTGTCAAATGTTTCAACATATGACTGTCTTTGTGAAATATTTTGAATGAACAATTAAAATATAAATTGAGGATAAAACTAATTTTTAGTGAAAGGTTGAATTACATTAATAAAATATAATTTATTTCAAGTTATACATATAAAGTATAAACAAAACAAATATCACAATTCAATTAAATTTCAAATTCAATTCAGTATTAATAGGTGATAAAATATTATTATTTTAAATTAATCGTTTTCAAGTTATAATAAAAATCTTTGTATTTAGGAATAATGAAATTTTTAACACATAGTTCCTTTAGACACATTTTTCTTTGATCAAATTTGTATTAGGCCCAAATTAAATTTTTTTGAACCATAATTCAAAATATCAAGGACATTTTTTTATTGGCTTTATCGGTGCATACAACTTGAAAATCATCTGAAATCGACTCCTTAATATAAAATTGAAACGGGGTTTCCTTTCGCACTTCCACAAAACTCATCTTATCCCAATTGATTTTTCTGTTGAGTGTATCAACTTTTAAAGTGTTACTGAACAATTTTTGTAAATCTTTAATATTAATGCAATTATTTGATCTCCTTTAGTAAGCTTTAAACTACATTGAAAAATATTGTCACAGCTTAATATAAAAAAATTCAAGGAATAATAGGCAATATTCATGCTGGGGTCTAAAAGACCCCATGTAGCATTTAAGCGATTTTTCTTAAGTGTCATTTAAGGGTTAATAAAGTCTTCGTTTCCGATTTCGTTAACTTTCTAAAGCGGTTTGGATTTTTGACAATGATTTTAGTATTTATTTAATATTTTATGTTATATCTTAACAAACCATGAACGAAAAATTTATACATTATGAGCACGCACTGTTACTTTATGGATACACATGCACCCGTGCATTTCACAAGAATAATGCGAAATGTGCGCGATTTGGGGAATGATTATGTAATATAATACATATGCTTAACATTGCGACTGAAATTTTTATTTGCAACTGAAAATTACGCAATTACACAGTCACAAATTATTCTCGTCTTATTCTGTTTATACATGTAATTCACTTTCGATTTACATACTTTAGTAAATAATAAATAATCAATGACTTTTATATTGTCCATATTTTGAAACTTTATATTTTATAACTATAATAAAATATTATTACTCTGTCTATTGAAAAAAAAATATTAATTATCAAAATTAATGCAATCGCATATTTATAGTAAATGGAACCGTTCTACTTCTAAAAACAAAATGGGCTTCAAAATTAATCGACATTAAAAAAAAAAATTATATTATTTTAAAAGAAAATACATTTTTTTAACCTAAAATAATCAGTAATTCGATATACATACACCAAAACATGAAATGGCGATATTATCAGAAATTAATTAGGTGCTAATGCTAATAGTTCTTTAAATGTGCGCTTTAAGTTAAAATATAACGTTCACGATAGCCATAATGACTTTAAGTGAACATTTACGTGATAAAATTCTCAAAATTTCCTGAAATGGTACCGAAATGTAAACCAAAGGTGACAGTTTTGAATTACCGAAATGTTTTCAGAATTTTGAGATTCGAACATTTCAGCAATAAACCTTCCAAAATGATAATGAAATTTATACTTAAAGTGAAAAAGACAATATACGCATAAAGGTATACATTTCAGTGACAAATTAGCCTAAATAACACATAAGGTGACAATTTCCATCAATTAAAACGATTTTCGCACTTTGCGCCTTTATGCGAACATACGGAGAAATATACTTTCCTAAATAGTGCAAAATGATACTGAAATGTGTTCTTAAGATGACAATTAACATTATTGAAATTAATTTTATAATTTGCGACTGTAACGGAAATTTACTGTTAAATGTGTATTTACATATTCGGATGTTCTCTTTTGAAGTATATGTAAATTAAATCTTTAAACCAATAAAAACACATTTTGAAACAGCTTATCGTTTAGATATTTAAAAATAAATGATATAGACAGCGCTATAACGTCATTGGCTGAAAATTTTGCTCTGAAATTGTAGTCACCCAACCAATAAGGCATCTTTTCATTAGCACACAATCTCCAACAAATGCATAGTGAATCTGCTATTATAAAATTTTCGACTAAATTCATTGATTGAAGATCGATTAAGGGCGTCCTCTCCTTATGGTGGTCTTCATCGGTTTGGTTGCGAAATTTCAAATACGTCATTAAAGTACAATTAATTCTCGGAAAGCTCATATGTCGTCCTCTGTAATAATTGTATTCACCGATGACCTCGCATTTTTCAGCACTTTAATAAACGATTTTGATCAGCACTTTAATAAACGTTTGCGAAGAAATAGTAGTTTGTTCATGTTACATTCATATTTTGGTTAATGATGCGACCATACCAGATTGAAGCAGGGAATTGCATACATTATAGTGATGAATTATTTAATATGCATGTTTATGTAATCATTTAAGATTGAATACTTAAAAGCAATTATTTTCTGTGAAGCTACAACCAAATTGAAACCATACGTTTACAGTTAAGTATCAGTTTTCTCATAAGTTGGTAAAAGCATGATTATTGGTGACATTATATGCGTACATTACGGTTATGATGCAACCAAACCTACGAATTTTTTAATCAAAAAACATGAAACCAAATATAACCTTCTTGAAACCATAAGTACTTATTTAGTTTTACAAATCACTCTTTAGTCACCGTAAAGTCGCAGTGTTTTCTTATTGAGAGTAAAATAATACCAAGTTCTTAAATTTGTGTATGCTTATGTACGGGTTTGGTTAGTTGGGATTAATATAATTTTCTTTGAATGAAAAACCATATTTATTAAAAATTTACCAAAAGATTCTTTCGGCATTTTATAGACAAAATATATTAACAATAATGGCATTCACAACATTTTTCGACTTGTTAATCAGATAAAATGAAGAGGCCAATCATTTATAATTTTTTTTTCCGCTGGCGCTACATCCCATAGAGGGATTTGGCAGCTTCATTTTTGAAGTTTCGTAATCATTTTTGTTAACGTATAATGAGTGTTTAATTCATTGATCCTACCCTTAACCAGCCATGATTTTTTCATCATCCGCCGGGAATCGAACCCGGGACCTCAGAGCGTGAAGCAAGTATGCTAACCACTGTGCCACCGGGGTGGCATCATTTATAATGTATCTACATTATCTACCAAAATGTATCTACCAAAAAGTAGAAATATCAAAATCCCCGTCCTCCCGTACTTTAACCCGAGACTCAACACAAAGTGTATCGACCCCAAAAAGTGAAAACTTTTCCTTAAGTTAAATCATAGAAACAATAATTATTGTTAATGTATTTTGTCTATGGAAGGCCGAAAGAATCTTATTGATTTTAACGCAGACAAACTTCTCTTTCTAAAAAATATACCCCTATTGGACACTTTTTATCTGGTAATTTTAACTAAATGAGAGCGCCACACAAAACCGTCCTTTCACGCAGAAAAATTTATATTTATGAACTTATGCCACTTTTCCTTTCCTTTTATTTAAAAAAAAAATTCCATTTAGAATATTGTTTCTAAAAAAGAGTCACATCACTTAGTGCGTTTTGGTTTTTTGATTTTGTAACAGTTTATCGTAAAAATATTTTTTTATTTTTCGACGAAAATTTAACGAAAGAATGTCACAATTTAATTTGTAACACTTTTATAGAAATAAATTTATAGAATCAATTAAAATTTTTTTCTAACATAGAACTTCATTTATTATGTGACTGTCTTACGGAAAATATTGGGCAGAAATAATAGTAAGAAATTTTGTCATAAATGAGATGTGACAGTTAAATATAAAATATTACAACTAAATTTTGCATTAATTTGTTTAAAATATAATTACATTTTATTTACAGTCTTGTAGATAAAAATTTAGGTAATCTAAAATGGGCATAACACATTTTAATTAATTAATTATAAAAATGATAAAGAATTTACTAATTTTATTAATTTAAACAATACCTCTATGTAAAAAGAACCATATTCTAAAATAAAATAAAAAACAATTTTTTTGGACTTGTAACAGTCTTTGGGACGCGTAGCCATTGATAAAATAGATATTTTTATATTTGCCAATAGTTGTCACTATAGTAGTTATACCTTTAAATATCATATTCTCCAAAAGATAGCAGACCGAACCATAAATTTGACATCCCTCACAACAATTGTTGAAAACAATTTATTTAAGAAAAAAATATACTTTACATATATGTATATAAAAAAGTTTTCTTAGAATGTTCAATGTGGATAGCGAGGATGACGACATTGCCATAGCAAGTGCAATTGAAGTAATGGTTTGTTGCGCAAAAATTATAAATAGTACTAAGAAAAGCAAACCTCACGGAAAAGAAGATGGTGTATGGTCTCACGAAACAAAAGTCGAGAAAGGTAAATTTGAAATATATAATATTTTTTAAATTATTTATTATTATTATTTATTTTACAGATATAGTGGATCAGACTTGATTACTGATTTACAACGAGAGCCCTCTGGCAAATTTGAAAATTTTTGTCGGATGTCATCGCAAGATTTCGAATTTTTATTGCAAAAAATTGGACCAAAAATTCAAAAATTTGACAGCAATATGAGAAGATCTATCCCTATCCAAGAGAGGCTGGCTGGCTGTCATTTTACGTTTTTTGGCATCTGGGGAGAGCTACCACAGCCTATCTTTTTTATTTAAAATGTCCCACCAAGTAATCTCCACCATTGTACCGGAAGTTTGTTTAGCATTAAACGATGTTCTGAACAAGGAAGTTTAGGTAATATAAATGATCAATGGTCATACGAGATTTATGTTGATAATCAAATTATCACATTAAAAATACGTATACAAAAGTTTTCGTGAGGTATATTAATTGTCATTTTTCTATATAATTGCAGACTCCAAAGACCCCGCGAGAATGGCAGACAATTGCCGAACAATTTAACGGAAAGTGGAATTTTCCTCTTTGCGTTGGCGCGCTTGACGGCAAGCACATAGTGATTCAAGCTCCAATCAACAGTGGATCGCAGTGGTACAATTATAAGAATACGTTTAGCATTGTACTTATGGCGTTAGTGGATGCAAACTATTGCTTTGTTAATGCGGATTTAGGAACGCCGGGTAGTGTAAGCGATGGTGGAATATTCAGAAATACCACATTATACGAAAAGCTACAAAATGAAAGACTAATATTGCCCTCTGACCAGACACTTCCAGGAAGCAAGAAGCTCATGCCATATGTATTTCTATCAGATGATGCGTTTCCACTCGGCAGCCCCATAATGAAGCCATATTCTGGCGTTCATTGCAAAGGAACTATGGAGCGCATTTTCTATTATAGGTTATCTAGGGCTCGCCGAGTTGTAGAAAATGCGTTTGGCATAATGGCGTCGGTATTCCGAGTATTTAGGTCGCCGATATTGTTAAACCAACAAAAGGTATCAATGATAACAATGACCTGTGTTTTGCTTCATAATTTTTTACGTAACAGCGGAACATCTAATCAGATATACACACCCCCAGGAACTTTCGACTTGGAAGAAAATGATGGGTTTTTACCAAGAATATGGCGGAAAGAAAAAAATAATTTAGATTATGTTATTCCATTTAAAAAAATGGGAAGAAGATCCAATATGGAATCAAAACTGATTCGCGAAGAATTTGCCAAATATTTTATGGAAGCTGGAGCGCTTGAATGGCAAAACAAATCATGCTGAATCAATTTTATATTACATATAATATTAAAATGAATAAACTTTTTATAATTTCATCAATATTAAGTACCTAGTCTGTTTTAATATTGTTTTATATTTTCAATATATTTCACGAAACTTAAATATTCCAAAACACTTACATATAATATCTAATAAAAAATTATTTATAAATAGAACACCTTAATTTTTAAAAGAATTCGATGGAATGAAGGAGATGGTATGGCCATCGATAATCACTTTTCGTTTTTTGATAGTTTCGGGCTCATCCATCATCTCCTCAAAAATTAATTGAGGAGAAGGTATGGGGCTGTAGCTATCTCGATTTATGCTGTAGGATAAGGAATGGGGTGAGGGTGATCTTGGATTGCTTCTATGATTTGTATTATTGAGTGTTTGGGATATAGGCCGAAAGGTATAATTTTCGAAATCAATATTCGTCGTCATATTATTATTTGTCGATGTCTCGTCAGAATGTATGTTAAAGTGCTGTGAAGAATTGGCGAGGGAATGGGATGAGGACGGTCTTGAATGTTCATGATATTTATTATAGCGTAGTTGAGCTGTGGGCTGGTAGGAAAGATTTTGGGTGTCAGTAATCTTCATCGTATTATTATTTGCCGCTGTTTTGTCTGAAAATATGGTAATGTGATGAGATGAATTGGAGAGGGAATCAGATGAGGATGGTTTTGAATTTTGATGATTTTTACTATAGCGTAATTGAGATGTGCGCTGGTAGGAAGGATTTTGGGAGTCAGTAAGCGTCGTAATATTAGTAATTACTGTCGATTCCTCGTCTGAAAATCGATTATAGATAGGTGGATTGGAGAAGGAATTGGATGTGGATGGCATATGGGCTATTGAATTACTGTCCAACTCTTGGATTTCTGCTTCAAATACCATACTATCGATTTTATTCGTCAGAATTTTACGTATATTTTCTAAAGCAATAGATGCCAGTTTCATGTGCTTTGATAATTCTTCGTCATTTGAATTCAGTTTTGTCTTACATTTCTTACGAGGCTCGGCTAGACGCAAAAATCACAAAAATAAATGGTTTACCATTCGAAAATTTATTTGAGTCATGAGAAGTGTCCCTCTCCGACTCGCCCCCTTCTTCTTGAATATCTTGAGAATAATCCTAAAAAAACATTTAATAAGATTATTAAATTGGTCTTGGTTTATAACAAAACAAACATTTATTATTGCAATAATTCAGCGTATTCCCCAAAAATGTATCCATAGCTTTGTATGCGAACCATGTTGGTTTGTAAACATCTTTGGTTCCAACGCCAGATTTAATTGAATCGTTCACCTTTCGTTTTGATGACCGGTATGTGGTCATTATTGTATCCTTTTTTTTAAATATAAATATTGGCTGATTTGTAGCCAGTTCGCTTTTAATTTTATCCCACGCATCATATACGTGCAGCCTATTTTTATGCTTGGGATTTTTGAAATCCCAGACTTGTGGATATTTTTCATAAACAGAAATGAATTCTAAAATAGAATTGCACGACCTGTCATCAGTATTAAAGATATTAAAAAGCAGAAACATATTGTTTTCCATTGTTTATTAGTGACATCTATTACTAATAACAAAAATTAATAATAATTGTAGTGACACCTATCCGTAGAAAATACTATGTTCTACCAATGTTGGTGAGATATTTTAATTTTATCGCCTGTAGAGCGAATGGGTACGAATGTAACCTTGATTGCTTATTCGTAATTTTTTTTGTGTCTACACGATTTGTTATTTTACAAATCTCAAACATTTGTTGAATATTTGCATTCGTCTGGCTGCGGCTTAACCTTCACTTCGTGTAGTGGGGTCTAAATGACCCCAGAGCTGTTTGAAGCTGAATAAAAAATTATTTATCAAATATTTAGATAATTCCTTTTAGATATGCCTAAACAGACATCAATTAAATAGATTTAGAAGAAAAATTCATCAAAATCGGTTAATTTTAGGGTATTTTACATCAAATAAATGAAATTAGTCTGATAACCGTGTAGTGGGGTCATTTTGACCCCTTATACAATTTAATCCATTTTCTATTTAGAAATCAATTTTTAATCAAAAATTTATTTTCATAGCAATAATAGAAGAATAGAAGAAAAGATTTATAGAAGATTTGTAGAAGATTTACATTGAATCGGGCCCAATATTACGTAACAAAAACGAAGTGCTTTATGAACAAAAACGGTTATTGATGCTATGATTTTTTTTTCTTGTATTTTGTTTTTTCTTTTGTTAGTTTGTTTTCATATAAATCCTATGGAAAAAAATGGGGTCAATCTGACCCCACTACACGATTAGTGTGACTTTTAGTATTGCACGGAGTGAAGGTTAAGGGAATTAGAAACGAGGAAAAAACCAAAATTTCCATGGTAAAACCACAAATAATTATTTAACCAAATGATCAAGTTGACTTGGAACAAAATGTAGCTGAAGTGAAATACACAAATTTGATAGGGGAAATGTTTGTATCTCGAACGAAAGGCTATATACAATCGAACGAAAATTAATTATCTCTTTTCTTCCTTCATCATTTAAATTACGAAAAAAAATATTTCATGAATCTATAGAAATGAATCCAAGCAACCATACAAACCATACAAACACAAAATAAAACCTACTATTTCTGTAAGTATTAGCGTCATAATACAGTATAATCTTTACATACTTTGATTTTTTAGTTTGTACCAAAAAAAGTATAAAATATCACTAACATTTACAGAAATAGTAGGTTTTGGATATAATGATATGGGTGCATCACGGAAATAATATGGCTTGTATAAAGACATTTGTGTTGGTTTTGGAATGTATGTATAATAAAATCACCGAAAAATACGTTGTTCATTTTCTTCTTTCACAAGAATTTTATTGAAATTTTTAGAACGGCCTGCCTAACCGTAGATGAAATCAAATCATACACAAATGCGATATAAGTAAAGTTGTGTGTATGTGAAAATACATTAGCGAATTTAATAGGGGATCGTATCGAAATCTCGGTTTTAAGAATTTTGGTTCTACAAAATTTCGGTTTTTCAAATACCGGTTCTAATCTTGGTTTTTATTTAGTTTTTAAAATTAAATTTTCCATTTTCCAGAATTTATAATTTTTGGTTATTTTTGTTTTCAAATTAAAATACTCATTTTCAAGAATTTATAAAAACCGAGATTTTGTAGCACCAAAATTTTGAAAACCGAGATATTATAGCTAAACCTTATTTTATTCTCAAAATTTTGGCTTTTAGAAAAGCTTGATTTTTTGAAAACTTTTAAATTAAATTCCCCATTTTTCAGAATTTATTATTTGTTGATATTTTAATTTTAAAATTGAACTCCCCATTTTCAGAATTTTTAATTTTCAGTTATTTTCGTTTTAAAATGGAAAATCTCTATTTTCTAGAATCAATGAAGCAATATTTTTCCTATTGTAGTCTTTGTACAATTCTGTGGAATTAAACAAAAACCGGATATCTGCAAGCAACAAAAAGGTTGAGAAATCGCATTAAAGTTTGTGTAAAGATTTTTGGAAATATTTTGTATTAAAGTTAATTACATTGAATTTTAATACCAATTTTATGTAAACTTTATTAATTAAAACTTGATATACATTTTTTCACATTTATCATTTATCATTGAACAACGTAAATTTCGTTATCTGCACAAATCGTGTTTTTCGTTAAACAAAAAAATCACGATAATCTCGATATGATATGTTTAATTAAAATTAGCTAACTACAGATACAGCATTTTTTATATTTTATTTGCAACTTCATAAATTGCGTAAAACTGAATAAGTTAAAAGCTCGTCTTCTTCAAAAAAACACCGGATTAATTGGTTGAGCTCCCATTTTATTCAATATAGCGAGGTGAATAATATAGAATGTTGATAGTTTTACGTTGATAATTTATATTTTAACTACATAAAAGCTCAAAACTAATTCTGGTAACACTTGCTTACTATTTCAATAAGTAAATAACTGAATTTAACTTAATTGGTTACCTAATAATTACTAAATTAAATAACCGAATTAATCATAAACAAAAACATAAAAATAAAAATATATTTACAGACATATTTTCGTATTTTTTCACCGGTGCACGCTAATTACCTGTTCAAAAAAAAAATTCGATTTCTTCAGTGGCTCTGCTGGTCACGCTTTTTTAACCAAACTAATAATAAAGAATACAAAAAACAAATGTTTTTCTTGTGTACTTTTATCTACCGCGCTTTTTCCAAACAATCTTTTAGAACATAACACATTTCAACATTTTCCGGTCAAAAAATTAATTTAAGTTACTAATCATTCAGTTTTCCATTTCTGAATTGTTTCGAAAAATTTTTATATAAGGCTCAAATTTTACATTATTGAATGCTGAAAACTCTAAAATTGAAATTTTTAATGTTGATAGGATTAAACATCGACCGAAATTATATTTCAGTTAACTCTTGCTATAATTAATATGCCAAAAATGTTATAAATTTGAAATTTCGGAACTACAGTTGAGTAAATATTGAAAATATTCTGGCTTTCCTTCAGTACAATAACTGCTACTATTGAATAATATTGAATAAACAATAAAGACATTTTTTTACATTTAAATTTCTCATCTTTTGGAATTTAGAAATTCAGAAGAATTTTGAAATTTCGGGAAAAATATTCAGAAGAACAAAATAAAGTTTTCCATAAGTACCTACTAACTGCGGTCCGGGCTGTGAGCGCATTATTTTAACTTCAATATAAGCTACCTATCCGTAGTATTCCTACTGTATAGGTATATAATATACCAAAACGTTTCAAATAAATGAAAACACGTATGAATCACCCGATTACATACACAGTCTTTAATTAAATCATTTACTAATATAAACTATTACAAATTCCATTAAAATTTTTGAAATAATTAAACACAACTAACTAAATATGTATAATTATTTAATTAATTTTTCTCACCTGTTATTATAAAGTTGTTTGTTTATAATCACTCACTGTACATACATACATATATGTAAATGCTGAGTGAAATATCTGAAAATATAAAATAAAATAAAAAATGTTACAACAAATTAATTTTATGCCATACCTAATTAATATCAAAGAACTTATAATATACAACAAATCTTTAAATTTCATCTACTTCCGTAAATATTGGCAGAATATAAAATATTCATCACACTCTTATTTATACTTACAACAATTTATAATAGAAGTCATGTTGCTATACATTATACATACATAATATGTATATGTTTATCGATATTTAGATCTTAATTATACAATTGGCGTAATAATGATGATGTTGTAAACTATAATTTACTATTTTGATCATGTCTAACGAATTTAATTAATTAATTTAGAATTTTCATTTTCATATCAATCTAATAGTTTCTTTATAAAGATATATAAGTCAAGTTCATTAGCGATGACAACGACGTACGATATCTAATAACGTAATTAAATTTAGAATTTTTGTGTCGAAAATAGTTTTATTCCCTCGTATGTAGCGCTTTTATTTTATTGTATGTATTGTTAATTACAGATGATTCAATTGATATTTATCTGTATCAAAACGAGCAGTACTGAGTAAATATTATACGGAAATACCTTGGAGGCATACAATATTAATTTGATCATAGATGACGTAATTTTTTGAGTATGTAAATAGCTAGCTGGCTGTTATCTGTGAGGGAATTTGTTGTTGTTTTTTTATTATCTAAGGAATTTTATCGTGATCTTAATTAAATGCAATAATGGGGCAACGTTAATTTTTTACTTACTGTTTACCGGAATTTTTATAACGCAAATACATACGTGTATTAAAAATAATTAACCGTCGTTTGCATGTCTACCCACCGATTATACAGCTGTATTATGAAGATTGTGTATCTTAATTAAATAGTTTTATTATTGCTAATAAATGATTTAGCTTCTGGCCTTAGACATTTTATTAGGCGAGTATAATTGTTATTTTCTAATCAAGATTTGAATTTTACTGTCATTAGATCATTTATACCTAATCAGCATGTCTATTTGAGATGTATTAAATTGTGTTGCTGCATTAAAGCTAGTTGTAGAGAACAATTAAGATTTGATTTTTGATTGTTACTAGTAAGGTTTCAGAATTTTTAAAATTTCGCCCTAAATGTTAAAATTTTGAATTATTTTATCGTGTATTTGATCAAAATAAAAACTAGTTTCAAATATTTGTTTCAATTCTAAATTAATATTAACATACACATGCACGGTTAAATTAAGTTTAGCTAACCAGAAATACATTTTTACACTTAAATTTAATCATACAATATAACGAGTATAAGCAACGCAGTACGTCTGGCACCTGGGAGCGGTGACGTTTACCTTTGTGCATCCCCTCTGAACAGGTGATAATTGCGGATTTTGAAATCATTTTAAGACAATATTTGTTTTTATAATTATCCTTTTAGCAATTTAAATTTATAATTGCTAGACAGTTTTATCGTTGCTATAGATACAACTTTAGTAATTAAAAAACACTGCGTAATATAATATGATAACTGCATAATAGCTGCAGATACAACTTTAGTAATTAAAAAAAAATATTTTCAAACAATTTTAGTATAGCTGGACTTTTAATATGATTTAGTACTTTAATCAAAGACTGGTAAGCCATCTAAAAACATTACACTTAGTATGAATAAAAAAATTTTCACAAATAGTAGGAAAATTGTAAATATGTTAAATATAGATTTAAACGTTGCTGCAACTGTAACATTACGAAAGAGTTAGAAACTGAAGTTCCTGCTTAACTAATCCTAACATTATTCGTAATCCATTATTATGCACAGGTGTGTCATTTGACATTTTTGTAAGATTGGTCGAGATAATAAATGGAACATATACTCTACATGGTACGGTTAGAATCATATACCAAAATATAGATCGGAGTGTTCATGAAGAACAAGATATAATTCTCAATGATGATTCAAGTGAAATGTTATCAGGCCCATCTAAATGAAGAATAACTTTTCAAGCTATTGTTCCTGATGTCATTCCATACGCAAACGATTGAGGATGTTTAAATTCATCATTAATACAGGCAATTGACTTTATTACACTTAGTTTCACATTTTTTCCATGTACCAATATTCCAATGTAGACAGGCTTCAATTGTCAATGACTAGAAGACAATAGCTTAAATCAGAAGATTTCATATCTTACACCCATTAATTCTTCCCCTAATAATATAGCTGTGGTGGTAAATACAATGGAACAGGTACAGACAATTAGTATAAAATGTAATCAATCTTACGTACAAATCACTTATGATTTAGCGATATTTAAAGTTATATTAAAAATTCAAGCAGTTTAGGGAATCCTCGAGTTGATAACCTCTTTATACATCTTGTTTCCTTCTACTTAATGGTGCCTTTTTATAAACCAATTGTTACATTTATAAATGAGTGTGGATTATCTGAAATGATGATTGAACCTAAAATTTTACCCAGTTGTTCAATTGATTGATTGATTGATCAGAATGTACTACCAAGTCTAAGCAAGACTCCCGGATGACACGGGGCCCTCCGTAAACCCTTTCCACATAACAAAACCGATGGAAAGGAAAGGTATGTTATTAACAAAGAATCTACCCGGTTCCAGATACCTAAGTAGTTGATAGTTAGTAAATTTGTTAGTAGTATATTATTAGTAAATTATTTGGTACAGGACAACACCATTTCAAGTTCATTTACTGCTTAAGTTCTTGGAAAGTTGTTTCAAGTTGTTCAAAAGTTCACTATATTTAAAGTCTGCATTCATCCTTTATAATAACTATTCTAAAATTAATTAAGTTAATTTAATTCTCTGAAATAAATTATAAATCAATCTTTATGTACTATAAATAAATTAACGTTAATAGTATCCCAATAATTTAAACCAACTACCACCGCATCACGGTATCGCCTCAGAAAATGCCAGCTTGGTCGAGTTTCTCAAGCGTTTCTAACTTAAAATAATTTTAACGGTTATTTAGTAATTTATTAATCGTTATATGAATACCAATATTAATATTAACACCAATAGCAACACCAATATCCACATCGATACCAATACCAACCTCAATACTTAAAAATTTAATTTAATTTCATTAAATTCAGTGATATCCAAAACCTAATTAACTTCACCATTAATGCTCTATTTAGCCCTTAACACCCATAAATAAATTAAATTCGAGATGCATAAAAATTTTAATTCTTAATTATGAATTTTCAATACTAAATATCTTTTCTAAACTAAAATTCTGAAATATGAAACTAAAAATATGAAACCCTATAAAACTTCATTACCAAATCTAATAGATTAACTAGCTATCGATTCCAGAAATTAATTAGCTAATTCCAGAAATACCATTAAAATTAAAATTAAATAATTAAATGTTTATTACTTTATTCTGCCTAAATAACACAGCAAAATAATTTAAATTAACCTGGAACATATTAAATACTAATAGCTTAAAATTGCCATACTAAATTAAATTAAATAATTCGAGTATAAAACTAAATAATAAAAATAAATAAATAATGAATAATAAATAAACAAAAAGTCGCGCCCGTTTTCTCGACACTGAAAATCCAATTACAATAACAAATAATTAAAATAATGAGTAGGTTGCTCATCTAAAATCCCATTGCCTTCAATCCGTTCCTAGTTATCAATTAAATCCCAATACACAAATTTAATATAATTACTTAATTTTAAACAAATTCAAAGATTAGAATTTAAAATCTTCTAAAACCTTAAACAAGCGAATTTCAGAAATACTTCTAAAATCAAATTAAATAATAATTAATTGCTTCTTATTCACAATAGTTTAAATTAATCAAGAGCTCATTAAATACTAACAGCTTAAAGTTGTCATACTAAATTATATTAAATAACTCAAATATAAATCAAAAACACCAATTAAAAACCATTAGCACAAAATCATAGCTCATAGCTCATAAACTCAATTAAAATTAAAACCCATAATCTGTTCAATGAAATTCAAATTCAGAATCAATTTGGTTCAGAATCAAAGAAAATCGTTTGAACCAACTACTATATCGATGGCTTATTGCGAATAGGGCGTAAGTCGCATTTTATAAATTTTAAACACGAGAGAAAAAACTTTATATTTAACGTAAAATACGATTTAAATCATGATGATTGATGACGTGTTTCATAAAAAATTTTCTCTTTTTTAAAAAAAACTAATGTTTGTCCTAAATTATACTATGTAAACCAACTCTATCTGTCGTTTTAATCGAAGAACATAATTTTTGAAAAATTTATGTTACGCCCTATTCGCAATAAGCCATCGATATTTGGATTTTTGAAAACTCCTGTATTTTGGACGATTAAAATAAAATGACGTAAAATATAAAATCTATCAACGCATTTCATCTAATAAAAATTGTTTTCAATCCATGCCCCAACATATCTACTTGCATTGCATTAAGAGTAAATTTAAAAACAATAATAAAACGATCGCGCTCGATGCCATTGTACAGTAAACGAAAAACTTTGCATGCAAACCCAACCGGAACCGCATTTAAATATGTTTCCTTATTATACTTATAAAAATGTGTATACTTATACTCACAAAAATCCATGGAAATTCTTTCTATACCATGAATAACGGTAATTCTAGAATACGCAACACATCCAAAATATAACCGAGATTATTCATGAATGCAACAATAAATATCTATTTATTGTACACACACCGCACCAATCACAAAATACTTTTAGCATCATTATGAGATTCATTACTATGTATTTAATATAATAAGATTCACAATAACTAGTAACACTAACAGTGTTGGAACTAATGGACCTAACAGTTTAATAAATTGCGGATAATGTTGCAGGAAATGATGCTTTGGCCTAAGCGGCACGTTCGGAAAGAGCAATATTCGCAGTTCTAAATATCTATCAATTATTCCTTCTAGCAAATGAACCTGGGTGAGTGTCACTATATGTGACGAAACTATCTGTGATATTTGTAAGAGGTGTGTAACCATTTCTATAATCATATTACCTCTCTTCAAACTAACATCATTTAGAAAGTAGTCAAAAACTACTGGAGACTTAGGCCTATAATAGGTGTTCATGTGACACTTATCAACATTCAGAAACATAAGGTTAGTAACACACCAACCGCCAAATGTGCGCAAAATGTTTCAACTAGTTTCTACAGACATGTTTATGTTCATGGGCAAAGACTACATCATTATTGCCGATCATTATTCCGGTTTTATGGATTTTCAAGAAGTAAAGTCAACAACATCGGCAGCAGTCATTTTGCAATTTAAAAAATGGTTTGCTATTCACGGATTACCGGAAACGTTGGAATCAGATGGTGGTCTACAGTTGGCATCGAAAGAATTCAAAATGTTCGCATTGCGTTGGAAATTCAACCATCGCATTTCATCACCACACTACGCTCGGTCAAATGGATTCGCTGAATGCAATGTTCAGGCTCCGCAAATGCTGGCATGACGATTCAGACATCTATGAAACATTGTTATTGTTGCGAAATACACCACGCAATGATATTTTGGGTTCTAATGCCAACGATTGTTTAGCCGTCGCACAAGAACATTTATTCCTAATTTAGTATCAGTCAATACGATTTGAAACCGAAAATTATCAGCGTGTCATCAAAGAATTGGCAAAATTACGCTCTGAACAATAAACGTACGCCGATCGTGTTTCATCACCATTTAGTCACTTAGAATTGAACGAAAAAGTTCGATTTCAAAAAGGCCACGGTGATTGGGTGTCACAAAAGTCGTCGAGAGATACCGATGAAATACAATTCATACACAGCGCTCATCAGCTAATATACAAGATGTGCCGGAAGTTGATATCAATCAGGATATCCATGAGAATACAAAGAACAATTTAACATCGACTCAGGTATAAAATGAATTAGAAATTGGTTCCACCATTCTACAACTGAAGGGACCTTTGGGTGTCAAATCAACAATAAAAAAAAAACAACTAGAAGTGGTCGTGTGATTAAAACACCAAAACGTTATAAATTATAATAAGCATATTTTCGTATATTGTATTAATTTATTTGATAATTTTCATTCAGTTGATATATAAAACTAGTTAATCAAATAGTTCAAAATTAACATTTTTGTTAAAAACCCCTTTTTTTAAAAAAGGGGGGATGTGACATATAAACCACCTTATTCTATAGTAACACATACTTATGTAAAACCACTCACCACTCTTATAAAGTAAGTCATTAAAGATCATTCCATCGATACACACGTATTATCATTTTATATCAAGGCTCTCTCAATATTAGATACTCATAGGTATTACAGTATTCAGTTATGGGGATCCACCAGCGCTTCAAACAGAGAGCTCCTGCAATGAAACCAAGCGGAAGTACTACGCAGTATTACTAATGCTCCGTGGTACATTCGAAATAGTAATATAGTTAACGACCATGGAATTAAAACCATTACAGAAACAATTAAATAATTCAGTTCTAAATATTACTCAAAACTAGAAGCCCAACGAATTGGCTAGGGGTATACTAAAACAGCCGCTGATGAACATGTGAAACTGTAAATATTAAATATTAAATATTAAATATTAAATATTAAATATTAAATATTAAATATTAAATATTAAATATTAAATATTAAATATTAAATATTAAATATTAAATATTAAATATTAAATATTAAATATTAAATATTAAATATTAAATATTAAATATTAAATATTAAATATTAAATATTAAATATTAAATATTAAATATTAAATATTAAATATTAAATATTAAATATTAAATATTAAATATTAAATATTAAATATTAAATATTAAATATTAAATATTAAATATTAAATATTAAATATTAAATATTAAATATTAAATATTAAATATTAAATATTAAATATTAAATATTAAATATTAAATATTAAATATTAAATATTAAATATTAAATATTAAATATTAAATATTAAATATTAAATATTAAATATTAAATATTAAATATTAAATATTAAATATTAAATATTAAATATTAAATATTAAATATTAAATATTAAATATTAAATATTAAATATTAAATATTAAATATTAAATATTAAATATTAAATATTAAATATTAAATATTAAATATTAAATATTAAATATTAAATATTAAATATTAAATATTAAATATTAAATATTAAATATTAAATATTAAATATTAAATATTAAATATTAAATATTAAATATTAAATATTAAATATTAAATATTAAATATTAAATATTAAATATTAAATATTAAATATTAAATATTAAATATTAAATATTAAATATTAAATATTAAATATTAAATATTAAATATTAAATATTAAATATTAAATATTAAATATTAAATATTAAATATTAAATATTAAATATTAAATATTAAATATTAAATATTAAATATTAAATATTAAATATTAAATATTAAATATTAAATATTAAATATTAAATATTAAATATTAAATATTAAATATTAAATATTAAATATTAAATATTAAATATTAAATATTAAATATTAAATATTAAATATTAAATATTAAATATTAAATATTAAATATTAAATATTAAATATTAAATATTAAATATTAAATATTAAATATTAAATATTAAATATTAAATATTAAATATTAAATATTAAATATTAAATATTAAATATTAAATATTAAATATTAAATATTAAATATTAAATATTAAATATTAAATATTAAATATTAAATATTAAATATTAAATATTAAATATTAAATATTAAATATTAAATATTAAATATTAAATATTAAATATTAAATATTAAATATTAAATATTAAATATTAAATATTAAATATTAAATATTAAATATTAAATATTAAATATTAAATATTAAATATTAAATATTAAATATTAAATATTAAATATTAAATATTAAATATTAAATATTAAATATTAAATATTAAATATTAAATATTAAATATTAAATATTAAATATTAAATATTAAATATTAAATATTAAATATTAAATATTAAATATTAAATATTAAATATTAAATATTAAATATTAAATATTAAATATTAAATATTAAATATTAAATATTAAATATTAAATATTAAATATTAAATATTAAATATTAAATATTAAATATTAAATATTAAATATTAAATATTAAATATTAAATATTAAATATTAAATATTAAATATTAAATATTAAATATTAAATATTAAATATTAAATATTAAATATTAAATATTAAATATTAAATATTAAATATTAAATATTAAATATTAAATATTAAATATTAAATATTAAATATTAAATATTAAATATTAAATATTAAATATTAAATATTAAATATTAAATATTAAATATTAAATATTAAATATTAAATATTAAATATTAAATATTAAATATTAAATATTAAATATTAAATATTAAATATTAAATATTAAATATTAAATATTAAATATTAAATATTAAATATTAAATATTAAATATTAAATATTAAATATTAAATATTAAATATTAAATATTAAATATTAAATATTAAATATTAAATATTAAATATTAAATATTAAATATTAAATATTAAATATTAAATATTAAATATTAAATATTAAATATTAAATATTAAATATTAAATATTAAATATTAAATATTAAATATTAAATATTAAATATTAAATATTAAATATTAAATATTAAATATTAAATATTAAATATTAAATATTAAATATTAAATATTAAATATTGGTGTACCGCGAGACACTACAGGTGGCTAAGAACAGGCTATGATCAGAATCGTACAAGGAAATATGAATAGGAGCTGGACTGCTGACCACCTCTTGCAACAGTTGGCAATAGAGAAAGCGGCCGAGCTGATCATCTTAAGTGAGCAGTATCGGAATAAGGAAGCGACTGGGTGGTACTCAGATCAATTAGATACAGCGGCCATATGGGTACTTAAGGGAGGTGTGCATGTTGAACAACATGGTGCAGGGAGGGGTTTCGTATTGGTGAAAACAGCAAGCATAACCTACTTTAGCTGTTATTTTACCCCTAATGAAAGAATCGCGGAGTTTGTAGCAAAGTTGGAGGCATTGGAAGATGAGATCCTCATGATGGCGGGATATCTGGTGATAGCTGGTGATTTCAATGCAAAAGCACTTGAGTGGGGAATGCCAAACGCAGATACGAGAGGAAGATTGATCCTAGAGATGGCTGCCCGAACAGGACTCCTGTCTCCTGTTACTGAACAGCGGCTCTGCCACAACGTTTCGGAGGCCGGGCTGCACGGGGACAATCCCCGATATCACCCTTGCATCGGAGGCCCTTGTTCCACACATCCTGAACTGGAGGGTTATGGAGGATTACTGCAGCAGTGACCACCAGTATATTGCCTTTGAAGTTGGCAGGAGACAAAGGAATGACTTGCGGGATAAACCTTGTAGATGGAACCTGCAAAAAATGGACGTTGACCGGTTCAGGGAAGTGCTAAAGAATGGCAAGCAGCAAATGGCGAGCAATATAATAGGAACGGATGGAAAAGCTGTGACTGAGGCTCGGGTATCGTCCACCATGAGTCTTATCGTCTCGGCATGTGAGGTATCCATGCCAAGGAAGAGACCAAGTAACAGCAAACCGTCTGTGTATTGGTGGACCGCGGAAATCTCGGACGCACGGAGGAGATGCTTTGCACTCCGACGAGAGGCACAGCGAATAAGAAATCGTGCTGAAGCTGGCCACGCTTTCGAAGAATTTAGGCTCGCCAAAAAGCAACTGCGCAGGAAAATAAATAAGAGCAGAAATCGGTGCTGGAAGAAGCTTATAGAGGATATTGACGAAGACCCATGGGGACTGGGCTACAAAATAGTTACGCAGAAAGTAGGAGCCCAGATACCAACACGAGTAATGGATGTTCGCACCACTGAAAACATTGTTAGAACTCTCTTCCCAAGTCATCCAGTGAGAGAAGTAATAACAGCAAGGCAAGAAATAGAGGTTCCACTTTTTACAGAGACAGAGCTACAGAACGCTATTTCGTCTTTAAAAAACAAGAAGGCTCCTGGCCCGGATGGAATTCCAAATGAAGTCCTGAAAATCGTTGCCCAGCAAGATCCTAAAATGATGCTGGAGATGTACGACGCTTGCCTAATGGAAGGAGTTTTTAGCCTTAGATGGAAGAGGGCACGGCTGGTGCTAATTAGAAAAGGAGATGGGGACCCCGAGCTACCCTCATCCTTTCGCCCCTTATGCATGTTGGATACGGCTGGCAAAGTTTTGGAGAAGCTAATCCGAGCACGACTCATATCGGCGATCCAAGCAGCAGGAGACCTCTCGCCTAGGCAATACGGCTTCAGAGCTGGGCGTTCCACGATCGGCGCAATCAAAGAAGTTACGGAAGCAATGAAGAGAGCGGAGGATTACAACCACTTTTCACGGCGCATTGTTTTGCTGGTGACCTTGGACGTGAAAAACGCCTTTAATACCGTGAGATGGAGGGATATAATCGACGCCATGGAGCACCAGTTCCATATTCCAGCTTATCTAGCGCGGATTCTGGATGACTATATGAGGAACCGCACCCTCACATATGACACGGAAGAAGGGCAGCGAAGCATGGCGGTTACAACGGGAGCAGCCCAGGGATCAATACTGGGACCCGACCTCTGGAATGTTTTCTACGACGGTCTGCTAAGAATAGAGACACCCGACGAGACTCGATTGGTGGGTTACGCGGACGACGTGGCGGTGATTATTGCTGCGCGCGATACAAAGCAGGCGAAACTGAAGTTGAACCAGGTAATGCGAGCCATAAATGGATGGATGGAAGAGCACGGTCTAGCCCTAGCACTCAATAAAACCGAAATAGCTATTTTGACGAAGAGGAGAATCCAGCCATTTCTCCCGATGTGGGTTTGTAGCAACGTCATAAATGTTAAGCCAGTAGTCAAATACTTGGGTATATACATTGACTGTAAAATGAGCTTTTTCGAGCAGATCAGGCGGACTGCAGACAAGGCTGCGAGGGGGGTTACAGCTCTAAGTCGTCTAACGGCTAATGTTGGTGGCCCGAAAGCGAGCAGACGCCGGCTTTTAATGTCAGCCGTCCAATCTGTCCTTCTCTACGGGGCGGAAGTATGGACAGACTCCCTGGAAAAGGAAACATACCGGAAGAGGCTATCCCAAGTGCAAAGACGGAGTGCGCTACGAGTGGCATCGGCCTATCGCACAGCTTCCGAAGCAGCTATCCTCGTAATAGCTGGGTGCATCCCTATACATCTTCTGGCAAAGGAGCGAAAATATACCTACGAGCGAAAGTCGGAGGTTGGACGAGAAGCAGCGAGTCTCGAAGGGAGGAGACGCACCTTGGAGCTGTGGCAGAGTGCATGGGAGCAAGGAATTACAGGCAGGTGGACAGCACGGCTTATTGAACAAATAAGCCCCTGGGTGGAAAGAAAGCACGGGGAGGTCGGGTACTACCTGACCCAATTCCTCAGCGGCCACGGGTACTTCCGTGCATACCTTTTTAAAATGAAGAAAGTAAGGTCGGCAGAATGCCTATATTGCCCAGGTATGGAGGATGACGTAGAGCACACTTTCTTCCGGTGCCTAGCATGGCAGGACAGAAGAGCTGAACTGGAGCTAGAGGTGGGTATTTGGACGCCTGAAACGGCGGTAAACATTATGCTACGAGGAGCTGTTTGGTGGGATCTCGTCTCACGATACATAGAGGGAGTCCTTATGAGTAAAAAGAGGGATTTGGATAGTTTCCCATATGACAGGAGGTAGCTCGGGGAGAGCAATGGAAAAACAGACTAGCCCGAAGTAATGTGTTAAACGGTCCCAGGCTAGTTTTGAAGGAGGAGGGGGAAGGTGGTTTTAGTCGGTAGTTCTAAATGAGAGTCCGACACATCGTGCGTAAATGCATTTCCACCTTCCTCATAAAAAAAAAAAAAAAAAAAAAAAAAAATTAAATATTAAATATTAAGTATTAAATATTAAATATTAAATATTAAATATTAAATATTAAATATTAAATATTAAATATTAAATATTAAATATTAAATATTAAATATTAAATATTAAATATTAAATATTAAATATTAAATATTAAATATTAAATATTAAATATTAAATATTAAATATTAAATATTAAATATTAAATATTAAATATTAAATATTAAATATTAAATATTAAATATTAAATATTAAATATTAAATATTAAATATTAAATATTAAATATTAAATATTAAATATTAAATATTAAATATTAAATATTAAATATTAAATATTAAATATTAAATATTAAATATTAAATATTAAATATTAAATATTAAATATTAAATATTAAATATTAAATATTAAATATTAAATATTAAATATTAAATATTAAATATTAAATATTAAATATTAAATATTAAATATTAAATATTAAATATTAAATATTAAATATTAAATATTAAATATTAAATATTAAATATTAAATATTAAATATTAAATATTAAATATTAAATATTAAATATTAAATATTAAATATTAAATATTAAATATTAAATATTAAATATTAAATATTAAATATTAAATATTAAATATTAAATATTAAATATTAAATATTAAATATTAAATATTAAATATTAAATATTAAATATTTAATATTTAATATTTAATATTTAATATTTAATATTTAATATTTAATATTTAATATTTAATATTTAATATTTAATATTTAATATTTAATATTTAATATTTAATATTTAATATTTAATATTTAATATTTAATATTTAATATTTAATATTTAATATTTAATATTTAATATTTAATATTTAATATTTAATATTTAATATTTAATATTTAATATTTAATATTTAATATTTAATATTTAATATTTAATATTTAATATTTAATATTTAATATTTAATATTTAATATTTAATATTTAATATTTAATATTTAATATTTAATATTTAATATTTAATATTTAATATTTAATATTTAATATTTAATATTTAATATTTAATATTTAATATTTAATATTTAATATTTAATATTTAATATTTAATATTTAATATTTAATATTTAATATTTAATATTTAATATTTAATATTTAATATTTAATATTTAACTAACAATGTAAACTAACAAACGCATAACGTCTTTATAAAATATTATATTCGATCTCATGCACTGAAACACCGTCAATTTCAACAATATCGGTCTGAATTAGATACATAGAGAGGATCGGGATTTTTCTGAATGAGAAGAGTAGATATTCGAACTAAATAATGAACAATGGGTTTTAGATCTGTGTTTTCTAGAAATATAACCAATAAATTAAATATTCTGAATAAAGATCTACAGGGGAAAACCAATTGGTATCAGATTCGTGCCCACTAATTAAGGCTTTTAAAGCCAAACTGTCATTTTGAGAATCACAATTTAACGAAAAAATGCTATTCACTTCCCTTGTTTAAGCAATTCTGAAGGTGAAAAAATATTTGCAAAATGCGCAAAACAAATGAACAATATACTAACAGCATTTGATAAACGTCTTGCAGAAATAAAAACTTACAATAAATCATTCGAAATCTTCACTTCGCCATTTAATTTCGATGTTAAAACAGTTCCAATGGAATTTCAAATGGAATTAATCGACCTACAATGCAATATTTAGCTGCAGCATTTATTTTTTCAATACCAAAAATGAAATTTTACAGTAAATATGTGACCGAAAGTAAAAATTGTTAGCATTTTCGGATCAACTTTTTGTGCGAATCCTTTTTTTTTTTTTTAAATGAAGTACAACAAAAATAACAATCGAAATGTTCTTACGGATGTTAATTTGAAAAATCATTTAAGATGCACCACAACTAAAATTGAAGTAAATATAAAAAAGTTGATTGACGTTAGAGAAAAACAAGCATCCCGCCCCAAGGTTTTACGTCAAATGAATTATTATTCATGAATTTTTAGTAAATATGTTTATAAAATATAATCTAGTAAAATTATTCTTATTATTTGTATTTTTTACTATTTCGGAGCGGAGAGGGGCGGAGATCTATTTGGGGCATAATGAAGCGGATGAAATATTGAAAACTAGCCTTGGTTCTCATTTTGAAACTGTTACTTACATGAAAAAGTTACGCTTCTGAATGGTTTTACAAATTATATAGACTTTGCTGTAATTTACCAAATAGAGTTGGCAACGCCCACTCAATTAAAACAACAAACAATGTTTCAATACCGAATGGAAATTTTATGAAAATTCCATGTAAGCCCCAAGAGAAAATTAAATAATTGCCAATTTTTGGAATTATATTCGAGCTATTATAAAATCCCTTGAGAATTAAACAAATCAATTTCAGCATTCAAAATTAGTTAATCAAATACTTCATTGAATCTTACTAGGGTTAACCTCACATAAACAAATGGGTAATAAAAGCTTGAAGGAAATAAAACAAAAATTAACATTTTCTTATTTTAAAACATAACTTTTAAGACTGTACCGTATACACTAGAGGTGGAAAACTATCGACAATTTCAACTATCGATAGTTTCGATAGTAACATAAAAAACAATCGATAGAAAACTATCGACACAAATTAAAAGACTATCGATATACTATCGATACTATCGGATAATATATTTATAAACTTTATTCAATAACATATAGGTTATCTACAACCAGAAACTGTAAAGCCAATGGAGGTTATTATAATCGGAAAGCTTCCCAGTTTCCCACTTTGTTTTAAAAGCAGCCAATCGTTTTTATGTAAGAAAATCAGTATCTCAACATTTTTGGCTTTCAGACCGTTTGGGATCGTTGATCACCAATAATTTGACTAGCATATAAAAGGAATGATAACAAGAAAACCTAACTAAAGTTATATCGCATAATAGCAAAACTCTCTTGTACGAATAAAATATCAATATCGACCTATCCAATTAAAACCATGAAACCGTCAGTTATCATAGTTTTAAGGGAATACGATTTTTGGACTCTACGATGTCGAATTATTATTATGATAAAATCTTAAAGTATTATCTCTAAAATTGATAAGGTTATGACTGATCTTATATTCTTAAAATAATGCGTTTTTAAATAAAAATCCAGTTAAACGAATTTAAAGTCACTTTATAATACTCTTCAGTATAAAAGATACAATTAACGTTTCATAAACGATACAATTAAAGTGATCCGCTTATTCCTAGCAGCGAAAAGAACTAATTAAACCTTTAAACTGCTCTCCTCAAAAAACAGTATTTTTCACTTATCATATTCTTACTTGGATAGGTCGATATATCGATAGTATATAAAAAGTATCGATTGTTTTCGATAGTACGAAACTATCGATATATCGATAGTACTATCGATAGATTTCCACCACTAGTATACACACAAGAGTTACTTGGTGCTTTAAAAAATCAAATTATAAATATTTCCCTACCGGTATAACCCGGTCGATGATAAAAATTGAAACAAGCGCATAAATCCTGTTCCCCAATTTTATGATATAAAATAAAATCATGAGTTATAAAATTCTACAAAAAATATAAAATTGTTTATGTACTGTACATACGATATATTTTATTGTTTTTATCGAAACATAATCATAAAAAAAATAAAAAAAATAGTAAACAACGACAGCACAATACTAAATTATTATCTATTTAAGCCACCATTAAATTTATCAATAAAAATAAAAGATCTGACAGAAATCGAAACGATATAAAATAATAAATTTCGCACTCCTTTCAAAAGCCAAAATTGTAAAACTTGATAAATTCACGGTAACCTAGCGAATATAACAAAAATATCATTAAATTATGTTATTGTATATTTCCGTCAAGGATTTATGCATTTTAAGAATTATGTAGCTATGTATAATACAATAAAAAAAAAATTATGCTAAGAAAAGATAAAAAATATTTGTGTACATATTACATTTCTTATGAATTTCTATTTTTATCCGAGATTATTTTTTTTTTGCCAGATTATCTTTTATTTAATTTTCAACCGATATTTCGCGCGCCACCACATAAATTGGATTACATCGAATGAAACCAAAAAAAAAAAATAAGTTAATAAGAATTCATAATTTTTTAACATAAATAATATTATTTTGTCTTTTGTTGGGTTCGGATTTTTATTTTAGTTATACAGATTTTTAATGCTGTGATTATTACTAAACTGTAGTAGGTATAAATACTTGCCAAAAATGAAAAAAATAGGTTTATGTGTTCCTTTGCGGTTATGATTTATTTTATACATAAATAACATGGGGCAAGTCAAAGACGGTATTTGCTTTAGTTGTTAATTTTTTTAAATTCGTCAAACAAAGATTAAAAATTAAAAATCATAACTTCAACTTTGGATTTATGAATTTTTTTATATTGTCTTGTATTAAGTAATTCTATTATTAATGGGAAAAATAAATTCTAATTATATTTTGTTTTTAAATACTACTTTTTATTAGGGGACGTTAATATTTTCTTTAAAAGCCATCAAAATGTTATCAAAATGAAGTAAAATTAAATCTGCTGATACCATAAACAGTGGAAAACTTCCTCCACCTACTACAGTTATGGCAGGTTGAAGCGTAATTTTATTTTCTATACAGAAAATTCAAAAATGAATTCCATCCGTCACTGATGCTGACTTTTCATAAAAATCCGTCAATTTTTTTCCTGGCGGTAGCTTTTATTATTGTATTAAATAATTGTAGGTACTGCAATCTACGGTATTCTCTAAAAATAAAAGTTTTTTTTTCCTAGATAATTTGCTTACTAGTATATTTTACAATTTTAATTATTTAGTTGTCTGTTATTGAGTTCTAATAGATTACTCTTTCCAGAAAGTTTCATTTCAAAGTCGATTTCAATCTAAAATGTAATATAGTTTTAACATTTTTGATCATAATATCTGTCAAACGAAAAAGTGCCCATTTATTTAATATTTTGTCAAGAGAATCCGAGTTTTTCTCAATTTCTGTGGTCAAGCCGATTATGATAAAACCATTAACTAAGATTGATCAGATCGTGTTCAAGAATATGACTAATGCCCCAAGTACTAACAGTCTTAGACGTAGCATAACTAAGGGCCAAATCATTAGCAAAATCAGTCGGATATCCTATGAGATCAATATCAAAAATCGAATTAAAATAAATCAAAAATAATATTGGACCCAAAACTGATCATTGGGACACTTGCCAGCACCGGGGTTACTTAAAGTTTCATCTATTCTAACAATCTGACCCGATTTTGAAGGCAACTTGTTGGCCATTTTCATCTTACCAACCGAGTTTCATCCGAATCTGTTGGTAAATGGCTTAGTTCCATTCAAATTGGCCATTTTCCGAAATCATATCAGGTACTCATATTGGAGTCCCATTTTCATTCATCATACAAACCCGAGTTTCATCTCATTAAACCGGAACACATATTGAAATTCAAATCTCATCGTAAAAGTCGAATTTCATCTCAATAGTTAAGAAATTACTTAGTTTCATTCAAATTATCCATTTTTGAGAACCCTTAGGCCTTATTCCATTCGTGTAGCCATTTTCAACATATAGAACGAGTTTCATTCCAATAGGTTGAGGAATTGGCCTAGTTCTATTGAAATTGGAATCTCATTTTCATCGTGCTAATCGGGTTTCATCGCAATCAGTTGTAAAATCGCTTAGTACCATTCAAATTGATCATTCCAGAACGAAATCTAAAACTCCTATTGCAATTTTATTTTCATCATTCAAACTGAGTTTTATCCTAATCGGTTGAGAATTTTTTTTTCCCGCTGGCGCTATATCCCATAGAGGAATTTGGCCGCTACATGATGAAGTTTCGTAATTATTTTTTAACGGATAATGAGTGATTAATTTATTGATCCAACATTAACCAGTCGTGAATTTTCATCACCCACCGGGAATCGAACCCGGGACTTACGGAGCTTAGATCAAGCATGCTAACCACTGTGCTACCGGGGCGGCAAATGGTTGAGAAATTACTTAGTTCCGTTGAGAAATGGCATAGTTCTATTCAAATTGACCATTTTCTAGAACCACATACGAATTTCCTGTTGGAATCGTGTTTTCATCATAAAAACCGAGTTACATCCCAATTGTAATTTTTAGAACCCATGAGTTGTTCCATTGAAATTCCAAACCGCGCATATAGACCAAGTTTCATTCCAATCGGCTGAGCAATTGGATTAGTTTAATTCAAATTACTCATTTTCGAGAATCAAATCCGGAACTCGTATTGGAATCCCATTTTCATGGTACAAACTGTGTTTTATCTCAATTGGTTAAGGAACGGCTTAATTCCATTTAAATTGGACATGTCCCAGAACACATGCTGAAGTTTCATTTAAATTGGTCATTTGCCAGAACCACATCCAGAACTCATTTTGTAATCCTATTTTTATCGTACAAACTTAGTTTGATTCAAATCGGCTGAGAAATGACTTAGCTTCAATCAATTTCAGAACTCCCCCGAGCCATATCTGGGACTACTTTTGAAATCCTTTTGAAGAAACCAAAAACAACGCAACAACAATAATTAGAAAAAAAAAAATTAAAAATAGGAACCTGGGCCCCAAAGTAAGACCACTTAAACGGTTTTTTCCGAAATCAAGACTTATCTCAATTGGTTCCTGGCCTGGCCAGCTTCCTCCCTCGTCAATTTTTATCAATATCCTTAGAGCCGTTCCTGAAATGAGCATCGATAATTAACTCTTAGGCATTGTATTTGAATAAAACGCAGAGTAGGCAGTCTATTTGTTGATAACGCCAGGGCGCTGTTTTCGGAGGAAGACTGTAGTCAGGCGGCATAGGTACAATTCTACCTTTTCGCGTTTTTTAAATTACAATAACTTATCTTGTAGAATCCATAGAGGATGGAACTTTCGTAGGATTTCTACATTTTTAGTCTAGATCATACAGGAACGCATAAATGGAGGAATGCTTATAGGAGGGAATTCATACAGTGAGGATTGTTAATGTTGTAAAATCGTACCGTCCGCCGAGGATTCATATCATTCGGTGACTGAAATCTTTTAAAAATATATTTCGAGTTACCTAATCCTACCTTATAATTAACTTCACCTTGAATTAGGATTCGGTTAGCTTGCGATCGTTTAAAAAAATTTGTTTGCATAGAGCAAATTTAAAATGCCAGCTACTTAATGGTTTGGATACTTTTCCAGCTTCAGCTTTCCAGTCGTACACATTCCATGGTCTTTAAATATATGTATGCACTATTTAGGTTGTAAAATCGTTTCTTTCCCTTTTATGACTTTCTCAATACGACAAAAACTGTGTCAGGCGGTATAAACGAGTGACCTGGAGTTGGAAATATTATGGTTAATATTATGGTTAATATGGTTAATACAGTTCAATTGGTGGTAAACTGCCGATGCGATTTCGTCTGAACCTTTTGGTCTCTTTGCTTCATTCCAAGGGAAGTAAAATGCGATAGCTCATGATTGTTCGGACTTTGATGTGCAGAGCATAATGTAAAATTATACTGATAAAGTTGTCGTGAAAAATAGGTAGGCTGGTCTGGTATTTTCGGCAAGACCATGTTTTTTCACAGTCGATCGAGTATGCTACTTCGCTGTCATCTTTTCTGTTGTATTTTTAATTTTTCTTTTTTTTATAAACCAGCCATGTTCTTTTCATCCCCCGCCGAGAATCGAACTCGGGACCTCCGGAGCTTAAAGCAAGCATGCAACTCTTCATAAAATGCGTTCGCTCTTAATTTATGAATATGCAATTCGATCATTGTTTTATATTTATTCACTAAATCGGTTGAATTTTTAATCATTTCCTTTAAACATAAGCACTTGGAACATACATCAGTTACCGGAGATGAAAAGCTTAAATTAAATTTAGTTAAATTTAACAGAGTGAATTCCATTCTCCAAATTGTATAGTTTATAAAGTACATTGATGTTTAAATCGCTGGCTATGCACTGCTTAGTTATGTTTGAGTTTCGACGGTAATGCAATTGTAACGTATTTACTGCTAATAAATTTGATGACCGAATCGGACTTGTCTTTGTAAATTTATGAAAATCGCTTTGCACCGGAATTCTCTTTTGGTAACTCGCTTTTTGTTTGGAAATTTCGGCATATCTCGGAACCGAGATAATTTTAAAATTTCTAAAATACATTATTGGCATATACCTTAACTTTTTTGATCTTTTTGAAACTTGTTTTGCGGAAGAACCATTATTATTTATCCGAGTGAACATGAGTCACGCAAAATTTCAGGAGGTAAAAATCTTGTTCCGTTTTTAATTTAGTTTTATAGAAGTTCTGATGAAACCTTTGTATACCTTGCAATAATAAATCGCTAAATTTAAAACTCGACAACATTGAATGTTTGCAATTTATTTTAGAAGGTAAGGTTTCAATAGGTTTATAGTATATGTACTTAAATAAATATTTTATTCGATTGCTAAATCGTCACTGTTGCGGGTTTTAAGTAAACATTTAGAGAGTTTTGGAAGGGAACATATTATTGAGCCATATAATTCAAGGAGTTTTGAAACACACGGTATCAACAAATTAGAGAGTTTTGGAAAATTTTGCGATTTCTTTCTTGATTTTTTGGCACAAAAGTTAGTTTTAGAACATTAGTTTTGATTTTGTGTTGTAGCTCTCGTCAAGAGCTTTCATATGATTATAAGAATGTGATTTTTTCAAAAATGCCTTTTATACAGTTTTGGAAATGGGAGCCTCAATTGCTCTTGCTCATGTAGCTCCTGTTCTTGAATTAAATTCTCTACAGTATAATTTCAAGGTCGTATAGACATCATGTTAATACCTGAGTATGATTTAACCAAAATGGTAGATATTGGAAAACATAAACCTCATTTTGAAGGAAGGGGTTGTCTGATTACAATGAACTTAGTTGACAATTGAGCCGTTAATTTTGAAAGTGGTGCAAGTCCATTTTTCAAAAAAATTAAGTTAATGATAACAATATTCAAATAAAAGTATAATATTTCTAACGGTGAACAATTTATAGTCAAAATAAAAAAATAAAAATGCCTAATACTTGTTCAAAAAATAGGAAATTTCAAAATCCCGTGTATTTTTGCATTTATTGTTTCTCTATTCCTTCATTTTCTCGTTTCAACAAAATGTGGACTTGCTCCACTTTCAAAATAAACGGCTCAATTAAAGGAAATAATTTCAAACCTGTGGCGACGATATGCTTGTGAAGTTAATATGTTAGTGCGGTATTTAATAAGCTGATTGTTAAATATTCTATTTAAAAATTAAAGATTTCGAAACAGCTCTTTGACCATCAGTCTAATTATGAATAAAAAAAATTGTGACCATCATAGATAAAATGACTAATTTATGAAAAATCGTTGTTCAACGTTTAATAGAAAACAACGCTTTCCTATGTAGGTACGGTTATAGCATCAGTGAAAATCGGTCTAATAACAATGTTCTTCTGGACTAGGTCTTTGACAATAATCCTGGCCATTGGAAAAAAATGGTTGCGATCATACCTACAATTACGTATTCCTAAATGCGTGCATTTATTTTTTATTAAAAAGTCTGAAATTTTCTAGTAGAAATTAAATAATTTTAAATACGTGTACATATTATAACTCTCTAACTCAAAACTGAAATTCAATTTTGAATTATTAAGGATTTATTTGTCAACGCTTTCCACAGATATTTAATTTTTTCATTTACATACTTTGTGCTAAATTCACACTTGTTTAGCTTAAAAAAAAATTATTTTATTTTAAATAGGTGAAAAATTGCATCAGTTGATTGTCTAACTTCTTTAAATTTCCTTCATTTATTAATTAAATCATACATTTCTCTAGAAAGCCTTCCAATATTTGAATTGTTTTTAAACTATTCTAAAACTTTAGTCATTCTTACTTTCTCATAGTCAAAAATACTAAAACAATACAGTGCATTTTTTGATATTAATTGCGTATTTGGTTCAGCCTAATTAATCCAAATTGCACCCATTGCAGGCTAACATTTCATCATAATCTCATATATCACCGTCTTCTCTATCTAAAATACTTTTATTAAATTGCCAAATATAATAATGCTGCACTAATCAGATAATAATGATTCACATTTGACCCCATTTGGTTTTGCTAAACGAAAAGCATTAGGAATATTAACCATTATACGTAATCAAGATAATAGTAAAATAGCTGGGGTATTTTTTGTATAAAGTATTTTACATCGGCGGAACATTTGTGAAAATATTGGTCCCTTTTTCATAAGAATGGTTTCGCCGACCTGTACAAACCTGACTTGTCCCAAAAATTTTGAAAGGTGCATTAAAACAAAACTGACAACCACCGCCGACGGATTCTTATGTTTTCCTTAATGAAGACCAAGAAGAAAAGCAAGGAAAGCAACTCAACAGAGAGATTTGCAATACTGTTTAGGATTAAAGAAGAATTTAAATCTAAAAACATTCAACTAGGCAGAACAGATCTGAAAATGGATTACATTCACCTCAAATTACTGCGAACTTACTACAGTGAAAATGTGCCAACTAGTTTCATGGAATTAGTTTGAACAATATGTGATAAATAGGATAAACGCTAGATTCAAGGAAATCAATAAAATACACAATAAGGAAGCTGGTAATTTAAAATAAAAATCCGCTTCAAAATAAAACAAAGACCAAGCATCAGTAATGTCTACAGTTTCGTGCATTACCTCTAATTCGCGTCCTTCTCAGAGAATGAATTAACGTTTTCGAATAGAGCTTTATAATTTGCACCGACACCAATGGCAGCGCCAAAAGAAAGGATTATTGCCGATTTGGAGGGTGGTATTTTACATAATTTACATTTTACATTTTACATTATACATTTTTACATTTTACATTTTTACATTTTACATTTTACATTTTACATTTTACATTTTACATTTTACATTTTACATTTTACATTTTACATTTTACATTTTACATTTTACATTTTACATTTTACATTTTACATTTTACATTTTACATTTTACATTTTACATTTTACATTTTACATTTTACATTTTACATTTTACATTTTACATTTTACATTTTACATTTTACATTTTACATTTTACATTTTACATTTTACATTTTACATTTTACATTTTACATTTTACATTTTACATTTTACATTTTACATTTTACATTTTACATTTTACATTTTACATTTTACATTTTACATTTTACATTTTACATTTTACATTTTACATTTTACATTTAACATTTAACATTTAACATTTAACATTTAACATTTTACATTTTACATTTTACATTTTACATTTTACATTTTACATTTTACATTTTACATTTTACATTTTACATTTTACATTTTACATTTTACATTTTACATTTTACATTTTACATTTTACATTTTACATTTTACATTTTACATTTTACATTTTACATTTTACATTTTACATTTTACATTTTACATTTTACATTTTACATTTTACATTTTACATTTTACATTTTACATTTTACATTTTACATTTTACATTTTACATTTTACATTTTACATTTTACATTTTACATTTTACATTTTACATTTTACATTTTACATTTTACATTTTACATTTTACATTTTACATTTTACATTTTACATTTTACATTTTACATTTTACATTTTACATTTTACATTTTACATTTTACATTTTACATTTTACATTTTACATTTTACATTTTACATTTTACATTTTACATTTTACATTTTACATTTTACATTTTACATTTTACATTTTACATTTTACATTTTACATTTTACATTTTACATTTTACATTTTACATTTTACATTTTACATTTTACATTTTACATTTTACATTTTACATTTTACATTTTACATTTTACATTTTACATTTTACATTTTACATTTTACATTTTACATTTTACATTTTACATTTTACATTTTACATTTTACATTTTACATTTTACATTTTACATTTTACATTTTACATTTTACATTTTACATTTTACATTTTACATTTTACATTTTACATTTTACATTTTACATTTTACATTTTACATTTTACATTTTACATTTTACATTTTACATTTTACATTTTACATTTTACATTTTACATTTTACATTTTACATTTTACATTTTACATTTTACATTTTACATTTTACATTTTACATTTTACATTTTACATTTTACATTTTACATTTTACATTTTACATTTTACATTTTACATTTTACATTTTACATTTTACATTTTACATTTTACATTTTACATTTTACATTTTACATTTTACATTTTACATTTTACATTTTACATTTTACATTTTACATTTTACATTTTACATTTTACATTTTACATTTTACATTTTACATTTTACATTTTACATTTTACATTTTACATTTTACATTTTACATTTTACATTTTACATTTTACATTTTACATTTTACATTTTACATTTTACATTTTACATTTTACATTTTACTTAGAATTTAGATTACTTTTGAACTTAGAGTGCCTACTGACTAGACTACTAAATTGTGTATGTTACGAACATTTCAAAAATAAGAAGAGCATTTCACAAAAATTTTTGCGTGCATTTGTTTTCCCGTATCACAATACTAATATAATTTACTTACCGCTAAAACACATAACGAATTAAGTTTTAAATAACATCATTTAGAAAAAAAAAAATACTAAATTTGAAACTGCATCCAAAATTAACCGAAGGAGAGAAGTTATTTATAAAAAAATTATAGATGAACTGAAACGTATCCTAGTTTACTGAAATAAGATTGTTTGTACATTAGAGGCAGCTAACAAATTATTAAATACATTTAAAGTGTGAGCATTCCAACTCAAATTGTTTCTTCATAAACGAAATAATGTTGGTTTAGTTCTGCAGTATTCAATATGAGAGATGTAGATCATGTAGTCTATACCATTGTAATAATGATTAGAATGGTTGAGTGTTTTGTGATTTTGTTATTAGGTTAAATACATTTTAATTTATGAATTTCCGCGGTTAAAACAAACCATCCTCCCTCAACACAACAAAGAGCATAGATAAATTAAATTTTAATTAATCGGTTAAAACCCAGTCAGCGTTCCTATGTTCATAAAAAAAGAAATCGATTTAAATTATAATTTTTGTTTAGTAAATCTGTTTGAAATATAAAAACACATAAAACCGTATAATCAAATAGCATAAATATTAATATTGATTAATGTAGTTATTGGTTGAACAAAAATTTAGAACATTGCGTTGATGTACGGTTTATATTTAAATTAAGCGTCCAAAATATATTTTATTAGGTGCGATAATAATGTTCCGGATTAGATTGGTGTGCTACAGATACTCGCATAAAGTTGTTTTGATCTATGTATATACCAAATAATTAATGTTATACCGAAGCAAGTTGTATGATTTCAAGATGTTTTAATTGAATTTTGTTTTTTTTGTTATTCTGGATGTGATGAGAGATGATTTCGTATTCGTGTATACATCTATTTTGTATATTTAGGGAAGGGTTTCGCTTTTCTGTCAACATATTTATCAATAAAGCCATATGTATTTACATACTTCTCTTATGTTTCCAAGGTGAACTGAAGAAAAATAACATACATATAAGTTATGCTTTTGTATAAATGTTTGTACACATATACAAATAGATATAATGGTATTCAAATATATCTCGAGATATTTGGTGCGTTATAAGTGTTATTTTGATGTTTACATATGAAGAAGAAATAATAAGAAATACAATTAATTTAATTTAATTTGCTTAATAGATTTTTGGATCACATTACGCGCCTTTTATTTTGTTTATTTGCATGGGAAAATTTGGAATATGAAGCCAACAAAGTAAGTCTATTTTTGGATAATGATCCGTTTCAAAAAACATATTGCCGATTTTGTTTTATTTAAATATAAGCGCCATCATAATTTTTGCCACTTTAAGTGGACATAGCGCTTAAGTTTATGTAATTGAATATTTAATTTGTGTGACAAAATTATATTTTAAATATTAATTTTTTGGAATATTTATGGGGATTGCTGGCACACTTTATTTAAATGAGGAATAAACGACTATGTCTTTATAGAGCTATTGCAAAAGAAATAAGGTAAAACATACTATTCTGGTCTACATATTTAAATTAGCTATTCAAATTCTGAATACAATTGAAACCATTGTAGAATCTCTCACTACTTTATTCCACAATAATTATCCTAATACGACTCAATTTTCTTCACCGAAATATGTTATACACAATGAAACCATATTATTACCATTTTTTCCTTACGGTTTACGGTCCTAACGATATTATGGTGTCCACAGTGGTATTCTTTACACTATGAACTATGCGCAGATGTAAAGTCGAACGAATTTTCTAGATTTTATTTCGCGATATTTACGACTTTCGGTGAGGTAGGAAGGTAATTGTAATCATTGTGGAGTTGTATCAATTATGTCAGATAATTATGATGTTATTTTGTTACGGGAATGTGTATATTGTAATTGTAATCCATTACAAATATCATTTATGTATACGCAAAAAATTATGGTGGTTCTATGTGGTAACCACAAGGTATATATAGGGGAGAGTCTCCGATTGTGGGCACTCTCCGGTTGTAGGCACCCATGCATAACTTTTGACAGAATGAAAATATGGATGATCTGACTGTTGTCGTACTTGTATTTTGACAGTACGCAGTTTTCTAGCTAATATCGAGGTGAATGGACGAGCTTGTTCATTTGCTGCGATCACATAAAAAAAAAAGTTCGTAAAATTCAACGCAATTGTAATTTTCCAATGTTTTAAAAGTGCGATAAATCAAAGTGAATAATCTCAAACAGGTGAGTGCTTTCGATATATCTACAGTATTTTCGTTAATTTTTAGACTTTTTTTTATAAAAAAGAAATGTTTATTAAAAGATAACGATACAGTATATTTTATCCAATATATTTGCCATCGTTAGCTATTACTGGGAAGTTTGTAGATTCCTCGTTTGAAGAAGCCTTTAACTTTCCCAGCTATCCAGCCATCGATCCAATTTCGCACTTCTCCGGCGTTTCGGAAGCGTACGTCAGCCAGGCCTATTTGCATTGATCGAAACAAATGGTAGTCGGAAGGTGCAAGGTCTGGAGAATTCGCAGGTTGTTCAAGTTGTTCATTTCAAACGACAATGGATTTGAAAACCTATTTATCGTTGACTTCGGTTTGTATGGTCACTGTGGTGCAAAGGCTTTTAGATCTCCAAACCGATCTTGTAGGAACAATCGCAGATTTTACAAAGTTGGAAGCTTATCGTTTGATGCATTGGCCAATTCCCATTGTTCTAAGCTTTGACAATCAATAACTTTACAACTTCAAATTGGGACTAAACAATTTCAAAATTTGCCTTTGGTCGTGGGCAATTACTCATCAACTGTAAGCATTACCTTTAATTTAAATGTATGATTTTTTTGAATGGTCCTTAAGCTTCATGCAGCCACGCCGTGAACCTCTTATTTCGCTCGATTTATTTATAGATTAGGAAAGAACTTGGCCATTTCTTAACCGATTTTGATGAAATTCGGGATGCATGATGGATATGGGATTCTATAGTGAGTTTTAGATTATAAGATTCTATAAAGAGTTTTAGATGATATTCTGGAATACAGTCAATTAGGAAGGAGCATGACTGTTTTTAACTGATTATTATGTAGTTCGATTTGTACGATGAAAATGGGGCTCTAAAATGGTATTTAGAAGAAGTAGTGAAATAAGGTCAGTTAGGAAGGAACTTGGCTATTTATTAACCGATTATGATGACACCCGATTTGTACCATGAAAATATGACTATGAAATGATTTTAGAAAAACTCTTGGAATATGGCCAATTATGTAGATAATTTCTAAACCGATTATTATGAAATTCGATAAGTGCGACTTGAAATCGGTAAAGAAAAAACCAAGTACATTCCTATTTGGATTTATTCCAGGCCTTCATATAAAAATCATTTTAGAACTACAAATTATCATAATCGGTTAAGAAACGACCAAGTCCTTTCTAATTGACCATATTCCAGAACTTTATCCAAAAATCATTTTAAAATCCCATTTCCATCGTACTAGCTGAATTTCATTAAAATCGGATTGGAAATGGCCAAGTTCTTTGAAAGGTAAAAGGCAAACATTGAAACTGTTTAGTCCCAATTTAAAATTGTTTAGTCCCAATTTGAAGTTGTAAAGGTATATTCTCTGTGCGACTTAAAAAATGATCCAATCGCCCCAATGTTGGGTTGGTAAGCCAAGGGTTTCGGTTGCTCTAACAGTTTTTTAATGGCTGTCGACGACTCGAGTTGCTTGAATATTTCGATGTAACTGCTCTACTTCACCAGATAAATTCGTCTTCAAGTAATGCTTCAAGTAATGGTTTTCTACATTATAAATCGATTTATTGTCATGAATAAGTGTCTTAAACAGGTTTCGAAATGATGTCCATGCTAAATAATCTCCGTAAAATACAGGTAAATTGATGCGTGGCAATTTGATGTCAGACTTTGTGTTTGCTAATGTTGGCGTCGTGGTTGTTGATGTTGCTACAACCAACATTTCAAAAATTTCAACCATTCAATTGATGAATTGTTCTTCTCCAGATGAATATGCATCTAAGTCGATTTCCCCTAATTTGTCAGAACGATTTATTTCTGAAAATTGATATTTGTACTCCACCCATAATGCTCATTAGGAATAGCCAACTGCGTTTTGAGATGGATTTGAGTAAGACGAGCATTAGGTGATTATTTTAAAATTTACTTCAAATCTTTTTAATCGTTCAAGGTAGCCATTGAAATCGGCAATCAGGGCACTTGCACTGGTTTGATTTTCCCGTTATTTGGAGCCATTTAACGTCGCTATTGTTCTATTGTTCACTTTCTAGAATTATTATGTTAATGAATATAAATTGATAGATTAAAGGATCCGACTCTAAGGACCAATGTTTGCCCAACTGATGAAATTATAAGCCAAAAATATGAAAAAAGTTAAACACGAGTTTTCCTAAAAAAGTTAAATTTCATGCACGAGAAAACGTGCAATTGATAAATATAACTCAGCAAAGGTCGATGAAATAAATGAATGGGTATTGTTTCACCTTCGAGAAGTATATTACCTAACACGAGAAAATAATTTGAAAATACTGCGTAACCCTTTTTGTGACTGTAATAGTTGCGGAATTCGGTAAATTTTTTTTTGTTTAACAGAATACCGTAACGATACGCGAAAATCTCGTATATGAATTTGAGAATAAAGTTTCAGAATAATATTTCTAAATTTGCGAAATTTATTCTCTATCAAACTGTTTTTAGCACCGATTAAACATTTCCACATACATCTACAAGATCAAATACCAAACAAGTTTAGATTAAATTAAAATGCTTATCATGAAATCAACTAAACAATTGTTAGTTTCGTTTTTATTTGCTTATCAATTTTTAATGCATCGCATTCTACCGCAAAATAATGTTATTGTAGAAATTCAATCAGTTTGATTTAAAATTATGCAAATGTGCTACTCTTATTCAAATTCCATATGAATGACTATGCAGTATGCAGATACAATCAAAATGTTGTCATTTGTCTTGTTATGTTAAAAAAAAATGTGGGTTATTATTTAACACAATCGGTATGTTTCGTAATCAGTTCACGTTCAAGACTATAAACCAATAAATCAAATAGCAAGTCCGAATCAAAATAATCCAATATGTAATATACGTATATTGTATCTTGCGCCTATCTAACTAATATAAACTTATTTTTCTTCATGTTGGTTCTAATCTTTGTTCTATGTTGTTTTTTTATAGATTATGTGGTGTGGTTTCTGAGTGCTCAAAAGTTTACTACACCAACCATATACCTATACCGACAACAACAAAAACAAGTCTTATCCTAAACCCATCGCAAATCTATATAAATATTTTTTTTTTCCATTTTGAAACCATTTCTTAATTCAAGGGCATCTTAATATCGTTTTGAATACATCTCAACAATGAACATAAATTTTACATGTAATTTTATATACAGGCAGCATAACTTTTAGTTGGTTTTTATTTTTATTTTTGATGCTGTAAGGATCAGAGATATGAAAAATTGTTTTCTGGTTGTCTGGTAAGTGAGTGCAAAGTTATTTTGGTATTTTTGTTAATTCGCTACACGATGCGCGTAATCTGAGATCACTGAGTGATGTATTATACATTGTGAATATTGTGGAAATTTTTATTTATTTTTTTGTTATTTTATATATGTCTATCTATTAATAAATAGAATATAGCACAAAAAAATATTGATTCATAGGTTTTTGAGTGAATTTATATAGATAGTGTTGTACAGAAAGTGGGTTGATATGTTTATTATTATTTTATATGTAGATCCTGTTTATTATTATGTGAGTCATATTTACTTGCATTCCATTAGTTTTATGTCAAATAAATCAAATAATAATAGCTATTTCTGTTGGTTTTTTTATAGATATGTAGGTGAAAAATAATATTATTGTGGTTTTGCGAATATTTTCTTTATAATCATTATGTCATTATAATACATTATTGATTGATAACAAAAAAAAAATCGTGAAGCGTGAACTAAAGCATCTGGTTTGCGATTAAACGTGTGGTTGAATATTATGTAATGGATTTGTATTACTGCTTTTTGAAATTTACAACCATTAGCTGGTTGCAATTTTACTACAACCGAGTAAACATTTAAAATAATTTACTTATTAATTGTGTGAATCAGCAGTTTTACATTTTTTATTTAAAAAAATATTGTGATGTGAAAAATAAGTGAAATGTGCAGCTGAGTACAAAGCGACAAAAAAATTTAAATGCTTAAAAAAACTGAATGAATCGTCGCCAAATATTGACGATAATATAAACAATGAAAGTGTATTGACAACAAATGATAATAAAATAAACAGTGATGTAGGTTAGTGTTTAGTGCAAACCGGAATTGACCGGTATATTATTGTCCGATCAAAACGAAGGAAAAGCTGTGGATCAGCGATAAGTGCAAGCGCGAATAAATTCACTAAGCTAGCTTCCGTTGAATTAACATATGGCAATAAATATTCTTGCTTGGTTGTTGAAGATGTACCACCGAGGGTGCAATACTTCCGGGGTCAAAAGAGGAGACATAAAAGAAACAAAAATTCAACCGCTCAATATTGATGCGTACAGATCATTAATTAAACATTTTAGCCAAGTTGGTAAACATAACTACACATACCAACTAAAGACCCAAAATGAATTAGTTGTTGTGTTGAAAGGAATAGAGAGCTACGTGGATGCAAACGAAATACAAGCTGCTCTCGCTGAGAAAGGTTTCCAATGCAAATCTATTACCAATATAATTAATCGGGAGAAGGTGCTGCAGCTATTGTTCCGTCTGGAATTAGTACTAGACAATAAAAAGGTCAAAGGCAAACATGCAATATATGATCTAAAATATCTACTGCACGGAAGGGTTATCATCGAAGAACCCAGGAAAAGAAATGGCCAGTACAGTAAAATATTAAATATTAAATATTAAATATTAAATATTAAATATTAAATATTAAATATTAAATATTAAATATTAAATATTAAATATTAAATATTAAATATTAAATATTAAATATTAAATATTAAATATTAAATATTAAATATTAAATATTAAATATTAAATATTAAATATTAAATATTAAATATTAAATATTAAATATTAAATATTAAATATTAAATATTAAATATTAAATATTAAATATTAAATATTAAATATTAAATATTAAATATTAAATATTAAATATTAAATATTAAATATTAAATATTAAATATTAAATATTAAATATTAAATATTAAATATTAAATATTAAATATTAAATATTAAATATTAAATATTAAATATTAAATATTAAATATTAAATATTAAATATTAAATATTAAATATTAAATATTAAATATTAAATATTAAATATTAAATATTAAATATTAAATATTAAATATTAAATATTAAATATTAAATATTAAATATTAAATATTAAATATTAAATATTAAATATTAAATATTAAATATTAAATATTAAATATTAAATATTAAATATTAAATATTAAATATTAAATATTAAATATTAAATATTAAATATTAAATATTAAATATTAAATATTAAATATTAAATATTAAATATTAAATATTAAATATTAAATATTAAATATTAAATATTAAATATTAAATATTAAATATTAAATATTAAATATTAAATATTAAATATTAAATATTAAATATTAAATATTAAATATTAAATATTAAATATTAAATATTAAATATTAAATATTAAATATTCCCGTGTGGGGTTGGCTAGCTCCTCCATCGGGCGCCTCCCCAGGTGGCGGATAGGGGACAGCCCGCCAGATATGGCAGGTACCGGGGAAATCAAATACCCGGGGTGGACCAAAAGCTAGCACACCCAAGCTAAGGTGGCACTACATACGCCGATAGCTGCATGGCTAAGGGGATGCTTAGTCGCAAGTATGTGAACTCCGGTTTTAGGCGACTTCCGGTTTAAATCATAGCCTTCCTATGATAACGCAGAGCTCTGTCATAGGTGACCTTTTTTTTCTCGTGCTACTCGTGGGAACAGAAATGAATACAATCAATAAATTAATTAATGAAAAGGAGGATGGTGCTTCTCTAATAGCGCCGCAACAGCCAAGTGGCTCCGTGGATATGCATGGAGGAACGGTAGAAATGGTAGACCTTACAAGTGCTGAGGAAAACGTTGAAAACATTTTTAAAAAAGACGCAAGAATACAGAGGACCCCTCCATCTAATAAAACAGGAGAAACCTCAGTGGACATGGTGAGTGAGAACGATACGCCACAGCGCAGTGTCAAAGGCAGGGAAGAGGGTAATGAGAACGGTAGCCAGAGGGCGAAGGTTCCAAGAATAGGAAGAAACCTCTTTGCAGAGCGACCATGCACCCCGGTAAATAGAACAGAGCAGGAAGAGTTACTACAGAGGGGCAAGAACATCATCAACAAGATGAAGGCCGCAACTTTTAAGCAAAAAAATATTTCTAACAATATTAAGATGGGGTTGATGGAATTAGAGGAAGTTTTTAGCATTATTGCGTATGGTATATTAACGCAGAGGAGACCCGAAACTCTTTCATCTGAAGGTGGAGGGCTGCAGCAATTTAATAGAACCCCCAATACATCAGGGAGTCAGAAGAGACCTGCAGTGAGCCCTGCAGAGGAGCAGAATCAGCAAGAGAAGAAGGTTAGGGACGAGGCATCACTCACCCCAGGAGAAGTTGCCTGGGAAATACAGTTGCCCAGAAGGGGGAGGAGACCGGAAAATCCAGAAGCCAACAAGTTGGATACTAGGAAACCGGAGAGTACTAAGTCCACGGCTGAGCCCGGGGGAAACTCAACCATAAAAAAAGCGCAGAGGAGTGGTAAACGTCGTAGGTTTCGGCCCGAAGCGCTGATCATAAGACCAGCAGAGGGAAAATCCTATGCAGAGGTCCTAGGTGAGATCCGCAGCAAGGTCAGACCTGAAGAATCCGGGACAGAGATCCAGTCGATCCGGCAGACCAAAACAGGGGACGTTCTCCTGGAACTGGGGCCGAACAGCAAGGCTAAAGATGGCTTTTGTGGCGCGCTGAGAGATGCTTTAGGGGAACAGGCCAAGATCGTAAATCTGCAGCCTAAGGTGTCGATTGAGATCCGCGACTTAGATGGATTTACCACGGAGCCAGAAGTGGCAGCAGCACTGAAAAGGGATATGCCAGACTCAGAGAAAATGAAAATTACTCTTTTCCCTTGCCCCAGAGGCCAGCAAGTGGCCATCATACAGATGAGCAGCAACTGGGCAGCCAAGCTCCTAAAAGAAGGGAGAATTAAAATTGGCTGGGTGTACTGCAGGGTGCGGGAAAGGGCAGTTGCTACACGGTGCTTTAGGTGTGCAGGGTATGGCCATATGGCCAAGGAGTGTAAAGGCCCAGATCGAAGCAATCTGTGCCACAAGTGTTTCGGGGCCGGGCACAAGGCAAGAGGGTGTACCGCCGAAACACATTGCATGCTATGCAAGGAAAAGGGGTTTGACCAGGCGGAGCTCGAACACTTTCCAGGATCTGGCAAGTGTCAGGTGTACCGCGAGGCACTACAGGTGGCTAAGAACAGGCTATGATCAGAATCCTACAAGGAAATATGAATAGGAGCTGGACTGCTGACCGCCTCTTGCAACAGTTGGCAATAGAGAAAGGGGCCGAGCTGCTCATCTTAAGTGAGCAGTATCGAAATAAGGAAGCGACTGGGTGGTACTCAGATCAATTAGACACAGCGGCTATATGGGTACTTAAGGGAGGTGTGCATGTTGAACAACATGGTGCAGGGAGGGGTTTCGTATGGGTGAAAACAGCAAGCATAACCTACTTTAGCTGTTATTTTACCCCTAATGAAAGCATCGCGGACTTTGTAGCAAAGTTGGAGGCACTGGAAGATGAGATCCTCAGGATGACGGGATATCTGGTGATAGCTGGTGATTTCAATGCAAGAGCACTTGAGTGGGGAATGCCAAACACAGATACGAGAGGGAGATTGATCCTAGAGATGGCTGCCCGAACAGGACTCCTGTTACTGAACAGCGGCTCTGCCACAACGTTTCGGAGGCCGGGCTGCACGGGGACGATCCCCGATATCACCCTTGCATCGGAGGCCCTAGTGCCACACATCCTGAACTGGAGGGTTATGGAGGATTACTGCGGCAGTGACCACCAGTACATTGCTTTTGAGGTTGGCAGGAGACAAAGAAACGACTTGCGGGATAAACCTTGTAGATGGAACCTGCAAAAAATGGACGTTGAACGGTTCAGAGAAGTGCTAAAGAATGGCAAGCAGCAAATGGCGAGCAATGTAATAGGGACGGATGGAAGAGCTGTGACTGAGGCTCGGGTATCGTCCACCATGAGTCTTATCGTCTCGGCATGTGAGGTATCCATGCCAAGGAAGAGACCAAGGCACAGCAAACCGTCTGTGTATTGGTGGACCGCGGAAATCTCGGACGTACGAAGGAGATGCTTTGCACTCCGACGAGAGGCCCAGCGAATAAGGGATCGTGCTGAAGCTGGCCGCGCTTTCGAGGAATTTAGGGTCGCCAAAAAGCTACTGCGCAGGAAAATAAATGAGAGCAAAAATCGGTGCTGGAAGAAGCTTATAGAGGATATTGACGAAGACCCATGGGGACTGGGCTACAAAATAGTTACGCAGAAACTAGGAGCCCAGATACCAACACGAGTAATGGATGTTCGCACCACTGAAAACATTGTTAGAACTCTCTTCCCAAGTCACCCAGTGAGAGAACTAATAACAGCTAGGCAAGAAATAGAGGTTCCACTTTTTACAGAGACAGAGCTACAGAACGCTATTTCGTCTTTAAAAAACAAGAAAGCTCCTGGCCCGGATGGAATTCCAAATGAAGTCCTGAAAATCGTTGCCCAGCAAGATCCTAAAATGATGCTGGAGATGTACAACGCTTGCCTAATGGAAGGAGTTTTTAGCCTTAGATGGAAGAGGGCACGGCTGGTGCTAATTAGAAAAGGAGATGGGGACCCCGAGCTACCCTCATCCTTTCGCCCCTTATGCATGTTGGATACGGCTGGCAAAGTTTTGGAGAAGCTAATCCGAGCACGACTCATATCGGCGATCCAAGCAGCAGGAGACCTCTCGCCTAGGCAATACGGCTTCAGAGCTGGGCGCTCCACGATCGGCGCAATCAAAGAAGTTACGGAAGCAATGAAGAGAGCGGAGGATTACAACCATTTTTCACGGCGCATTGTTTTGCTGGTGACCTTGGACGTGAAAAACGCCTTTAATACCGTGAGATGGAGGGATATAATCGACGCCATGGAGCACCAGTTCCATATTCCAGCTTATCTAGCGCGGATTCTGGATGACTATATGAGGAACCGCACCCTCACATATGACACGGAAGAAGGGCAGCGAAGCATGGCGGTTACAGCGGGAGCAGCCCAGGGATCAATACTGGGACCCGACCTCTGGAATGTTTTCTACGACGGTCTGCTAAGAATAGAGACACCCGACGAGACTCGTTTGGTGGGTTACGCGGACGACGTGGCGGTGATTATTGCTGCGCGCGATACAAAGCAGGCGCAACTGAAGTTGAACCAGGTAATGCGAGCCATAAATGGATGGATGGAAGAGCACGGTCTAGCCCTAGCACTCAATAAAACCGAAATAGCTATTTTGACGAAGAGGAGAATCCAGCCATCTCTCCCGATGTGGGTTGGTAGCAACGTCATAAATGTTAAGCCAGTAGTCAAATACTTGGGTATATACATTGACTGTAAAATGAGCTTTTTCGAGCAGATCAGGCGGACTGCAGACAAGGCTGCGAGGGGGGTTACAGCTCTAAGTCGTCTAACGGCTAATGTTGGTGGCCCGAAAGCGAGCAGACGCCGGCTTTTAATGTCAGCCGTCCAATCTGTCCTTCTCTACGGGGCGGAAGTATGGGCAGACTCCCTGGAAAAGGAAACATACCGGAAGAGGCTATCCCAAGTGCAAAGACGGAGTGCGCTACGAGTGGCATCGGCCTATCGCACAGCTTCCGAAGCAGCTATCCTCGTAATAGCTGGGTGCATCCCTATACATCTTCTGGCAAAGGAGCGAAAATATACCTACGAGCGAAAGTCGGAGGTTGGACGAAAAGCAGCGAGTCTCGAAGGGAGGAGCCGCACCTTGGAGCTGTGGCAGAGTGCATGGGAGCAAGGAATTACAGGCAGGTGGACAGCACGGCTTATTGAACAAATAAGCCCCTGGGTGGAAAGAAAGCACGGGGAGGTCGGGTACTACCTGACGCAATTCCTCAGCGGCCACGGGTACTTCCGTGCATACCTTTTTAAAATGAAGAAAGTAAGGTCGGCAGAATGCCTATATTGCCCAGGTATGGAGGATGACGTAGAGCACACTTTCTTCCGGTGCCTAGCATGGCAGGACGGAAGAGCAGAACTGGAGCTAGAGGTGGGTATTTGGACGCCTGAAACGGCGGTAAACATTATGCTACGAGGAGCTGTTTGGTGGGATCTCGTCTCACGATACATAGAGGGAGTCCTTATGAGTAAAAAGAGGGATTTGGATAGTTTCCCATAAGACAGGAGGTAGCTCGGGGAGAGCAATGGAAAAACAGACTAGCCCGAAGTAATGTGTTAAACGGTCCCAGGCTAGTTTGAAGGAGGAGGGGAAGGTGGTTTTAGTCGGTAGTTCTAAATGAGAGTCCGACACATAGTGCGTAAATGCATTTCCACCTTCCTCATAAAAAAAAAAAAAAAAAAAAAAAAAAAAAAAAAAAAAAAATTAAATATTAAATATTAAATATTAAATATTAAATATTAAATATTAAATATTAAATATTAAATATTAAATATTAAATATTAAATATTAAATATTAAATATTAAATATTAAATATTAAATATTAAATATTAAATATTAAATATTAAATATTAAATATTAAATATTAAATATTAAATATTAAATATTAAATATTAAATATTAAATATTAAATATTAAATATTAAATATTAAATATTAAATATTAAATATTAAATATTAAATATTAAATATTAAATATTAAATATTAAATATTAAATATTAAATATTAAATATTAAATATTAAATATTAAATATTAAATATTAAATATTAAATATTAAATATTAAATATTAAATATTAAATATTAAATATTAAATATTAAATATTAAATATTAAATATTAAATATTAAATATTAAATATTAAATATTAAATATTAAATATTAAATATTAAATATTAAATATTAAATATTAAATATTAAATATTAAATATTAAATATTAAATATTAAATATTAAATATTAAATATTAAATATTAAATATTAAATATTAAATATTAAATATTAAATATTAAATATTAAATATTAAATATTAAATATTAAATATTAAATATTAAATATTAAATATTAAATATTAAATATTAAATATTAAATATTAAATATTAAATATTAAATATTAAATATTAAATATTAAATATTAAATATTAAATATTAAATATTAAATATTAAATATTAAATATTAAATATTAAATATTAAATATTAAATATTAAATATTAAATATTAAATATTAAATATTAAATATTAAATATTAAATATTAAATATTAAATATTAAATATTAAATATTAAATATTAAATATTAAATATTAAATATTAAATATTAAATATTAAATATTAAATATTAAATATTAAATATTAAATATTAAATATTAAATATTAAATATTAAATATTAAATATTAAATATTAAATATTAAATATTAAATATTAAATATTAAATATTAAATATTAAATATTAAATATTAAATATTAAATATTAAATATTAAATATTAAATATTAAATATTAAATATTAAATATTAAATATTAAATATTAAATATTAAATATTAAATATTAAATATTAAATATTAAATATTAAATATTAAATATTAAATATTAAATATTAAATATTAAATATTAAATATTAAATATTAAATATTAAATATTAAATATTAAATATTAAATATTAAATATTAAATATTAAATATTAAATATTAAATATTAAATATTAAATATTAAATATTAAATATTAAATATTAAATATTAAATATTAAATATTAAATATTAAATATTAAATATTAAATATTAAATATTAAATATTAAATATTAAATATTAAATATTAAATATTAAATATTAAATATTAAATATTAAATATTAAATATTAAATATTAAATATTAAATATTAAATATTAAATATTAAATATTAAATATTAAATATTAAATATTAAATATTAAATATTAAATATTAAATATTAAATATTAAATATTAAATATTAAATATTATATTATTATTCAAGTCTAGCAACATTATTGAAAATGTATTTCCAAAAAAATAATATTTGAACAATCTTTTTGCCAATAATTGTTTATAAATCAAAATGTTTATTTTACTGAGAATGTTACCAGTGGTTGATGAATATAGAAACGTTCGCTGTAAATAGCATTGTGGATTTTAAAGGCATTGAGTTTGTAATAGTGTTTGAGTAGTTTGGTTTCATAACTAATTCTGTATAGTATGTTTATTTCTAGAGTTGATCGACTGGGTGTGACAGAAATGTTATATTAGTGTAAAATATGGACCATCTTAAAGCAAATAAGACCTGGATGTCGCTCTGTGGCACCAATAATAATAAATTGAGAGAAATAATAATGAAATCACAAGTTTTCATATTTATTAATAAAAGCATCAAATATTTCGCTATATTTGATCTTTATGGTCTAATTAATTTCGGTTCGCAAGGACTAAAGCTATTGAAATCCTTCCAAAAATTACCAATAATTTTGTTTGTTCAAAACCGACAAAAAACGTCCGTCTGTCTCCGGAGTTTCGATGTCTGGATGTCCGGATGACTGAATCTCGACTGAAGAAAAACATCTTGTCTGATTTGAATTTACTTTTTGTCAATCTGGGTCACGAAAAAAGAACTGAAAAGCTTTTCGTACCTGTACGTTTATAGGATCGGGTGCCAGCCATATGAATTGACGCAAAACAAACTGCCTATTAACGCTTGAAATTACCGCGTGATTTTTGATCCAAGGACCATTTTATATTATAGGATTGAGTTGGACGTTGTGTTTGGGGTTGAGTTGCTGGCTAATTTGGCGGATATTTGGGAAGTAAATATTTGAGTTAGGATTTGGTTAGGGTTGTGTTGGGGTTGAGTTAGGTTTTTGAAGCGGTTGTAGGCATTGAGTTCAACGTTGAGTTTGGGATTGAGTTGAGGATTGAGTTGGTTCTGAGTTTAAGTTGAGTTGGGGTTGAACTATACTCAAGTTGAAGGTTGGGTTAGAGTTTCAATTTGGTAATTGCTTGTGGATTCAATTTTTAGGTTGAGTTAGGAAATAGTTAAGGTTGAGTAATTGTTGATGGGGTTCAGGTAAAGGTTATTTGGGAGTTGATTTGGAGGTAATATTGAGCTTACTTGAGGTCTGTTCAAATATGCACGTAACTTTCCTGAACAAAGCTCTTATCACGAATTTTGCATGTATATTTTATAATTTAAATTCCAATATTAGTTGAAAGTAAACATAAAAATAAAGGTTTATTACCCACCATGATACAATTAGGCATGCTACAAATACACAAATATACACCAACATTCACATAAAATATACCAAAATAATAAACTGTGCACATTTTTGCCTGCCCAAAATCATGCAAAAAGATAGCCAGTACAACGATAAAAAATAATTTAATTGCAATTTAAAAATTTTATTTATTTTATTTATTATCGACAAATAATATTTTCGGTAAACAAAGAAAGCCAATCGACTTTTACCATACACTCTGACTGGTAACGAATCAAACAGAAATTAAATTGGAATTATTTTGAAAATATGTACGTATGTTTATCTCGAACAAACAACCTACCTCTTTCTATTTTGGCACATCATAAAATTAGAATTTTGTTTATTTGCTACATATAGCCTTCTATAGGAATTAGAGATACTCAATTTAATATTTCAATCAATTTATTTTACTAAATAATAAGTAAACATCGAAATTAAAAGACAGATGACCAGTTCTTGATAATTAGATTAATTTTATATAAGCGTATTGTTACATAATACCAAATATTAATTTAAATATCAAATATTGTGGACATAAACACAAAGTCTATAGTAAATTAATCAGTTAATCAGTTTTTGAACAAAAATCCATCAAAACATGGTGAAATATTTGCATCATACTTCTGACAAATCAATGATTATTTAATAAAATATTTCTGTCAGCCGTTAATTAAATAATGTTTACATAATTATATTGATTAATGCATTCTGTGCCGAACAATTCGGCATATTATTATTTTAATTAACTGATCAAAAGCAACCTTCATCCATAATTTTCCAATTTTTTTTGTTTTTTTTTGTTTGTGTTTCTCAATATAAATAAACAAATCGGAATGTGCCAAAAATTCTATTAATTTATTGTTTGACGTAATATTGTTCTGTGTGAATTAATTATTTTTTGCAATATTAATAATAATTATTCTAAATAGTTTATTATGTTATTTACGATATAAATCTTAACCTAAATAAAATAAAAAAATCGCATTATGAATACATTGATCCTGTGTTAGCAAAAATATAGCTTGTTAATGAATTAAATTATATTTTAACAAAAGCAGCATTAAATTTAATGAATTATTAATTAATAATTATCATATCATATAATGCTCTCTGCGTATTTCATTGTTATTTTAGCTAATCGTGGAATCAATAAAATTAACAAAAATTATCGTTTCGCTAATTGGTATAATTGAAAATTATAAAAAAGAAAATATTTTATTTGACTGACTAAACAGCGAAAACAAAAATTCCCGCATTGTAAGCAAATATGATATTATAAATAGAATCGTTTCACAGAACATATGTGGTGTCATCTTTTTATAATACAAAACTAAATAAATCTATCTAATTAATGTCAACATTAAAGCAGATTAAATCGTAGTCTTGGATGAAAGAAACTAACGAACGTTATTTGGAGTTGTTATTTAGATTTTAATGTTTCACATCGAAAATCAAATTTTAAAAGTTTTATTATGCAGATGATCATAATATAAATAAATGCAATATCAAATATCCAACCAGTTTTAAATCAGTAATTGTGTGTTAAAAATGACATTTGTTTTGTGTGTGAAAATAATTTAGATAAGTATCAAATTATTATAAGACGATATCATAAAATTAATGTACTTATTTATGCATTTATTTATGTATATATAAAACAAATGGCACTATTTGTACCTAAATCACGTTTCATATTTACCGAAAGGCACAACCAAAAGGTTGTCCTATTTCTTTGGTATTCTAAATTTTTCCACTATAAAAAATTTCGTAATGCAGGATTTCTTGATTTGTAATTTTTAAAATTTTGATATTTCTGAAATTACAACTTATAAATTTTCACAATTTCTAGCATTTTTCATTTTTTTTTGTTAAGAGACTAGTTAACTGCGAAAAGTAAATTGTTCAGAAAACTCGTTTGAAATGAGGGTAACTATTGGAAAATTGATAATTCAATGTCATTAATATCTCAAAATTGACAAAAATGCAATTAGCTAGTTTCTAAAAAAAATATATAATTTAATTTTAAAAACGGTATTTTTAAATATCAAACAATGGCGCCAGTGATGTTACACGTAGGGAAAATTCCCTACATGTAGGGAAATTATATGTTAAATTACGGGTGTAGGGAAAAAAGACAGATTTTTAATAATGAAGCGAAATGGTCGGATATGTAGGGAATTTCTAACATGTTTTAAATTATTTTGTAAAAATGTTTGATTATCGAATTGTTTCGTTACTTTCTCTAACAAAATGTTCGAACATTGATTTTTTACGAAATGATATTATGGTTAATAGGTCCGTCTTGTAAATTTACTACATAAGAGATGTTAGATGTAGCATATCTAGTATATATAATTAGTAGAGATTCAATATCAATTTCTTCAATTGTATTGACAGCGTTAGATAATCATCGATTAAAATTTCATTAGGTCTAATAACATTACCATGAGTTGGAGTTGGTGCCTATTCATTATAACGTCGGTCTGTTACACTTGATGGAAGAATATCTTCATCTCCGAAAATATGTTCATCAAAAGGTTCTATTTCAGATACCCTGAAGCCTTTGGTAATCGAATTTGGAAATAAAGCTCGTGAGGCTCGTGGGAATCTATTATATTGTCATACACTTTCCGGGATTATTTTTTAACCAAGCATCTTGAGCAATCGACATGATTTTTTTGAACGGGCTGAACGGAACTGACCTGTCTAATGGCTGAAGCCGATGAGAGCAATGTAATGGAAAAGATAGTAATATAGCTCTGTTAGTCTTAGTAAGATTAATAGTTTTATTAGCTAAATGAGACTCATAATTATGTCTAACGTTAATAAAACGGAGTTTGTATTTGATGGTCGCACATCAGAAATGAAATGTTCCATCCACGTATAAAATTCTGTTGCAGTCATCTATCCTGAACCATTTTCTATACCAATACTGCCCACGAGTCCATATCTAATAAAATGTGGTTGAAACCGTTTTATTTGGAAAATAAACTTAACGTCACAAGCACTCCTCTTTCACTTGATGTAGTTAAATCTATCGCGAACTTCAGCTAGTTGCTCTAGCCAGGCTGGTAGCTTCTGGAGTACGGACAGAAAATACTGTTTTGTTTTTTAGAAAAATTGTTAACCATTCGAACGTCGAAACCGTTGGTACGTCTACTCCAAAAGCTACAGCACACTCAATGGCCAATTTTCTAGTTTCGATAGGTGACAAGCCGAATTAAATTTGTGACGCATCTTTGAGATAACTCACTAGTCCAGCAGTTTGTATGGAGAAGGAAATTTGACGACTTGGCCGGTATTCCACTGTATATTTTTTCACGGACCTTGAAAGAGTCACATACGAAAAAAGCTAGCCTTTTGATACCGAACGTAGAGACTCCACGATTTTAACCCGTTTGACGGCTTTAGTAATTTCGGAGAGTGATGAGTTACCTCGGTCGGTTTTCTTTATATGAGCCTTTTATTTTGAAAGTGGCCTAAGTTCATTTTTTCAAAAAAATCAAGTTAATGATAACAATAGATAAATAATAGTATAATCTTACTACCGGTAAATAATTTATTGACAAAACAAAAAAAAATTAATCTCTAACACCTGTGCAAACAATAAGAAAATTCAAAATCCCATATGTTTTTCATTTATTGTTTTCCTATCCTTTCATTATCTCGTTTCAACAAAACATGGACCTAAGCCACTTTCAAAATAAACGGCTCATATATGTTCTCATACTATATAGATTAATTAAATTTTAACAAAACTAAAGATAAAATCAAACATTTAAAAATTGCTAGTTACTTCAGAAATGATGGGGCAAGTTGTAACATGTTCCAACTTACCCTGCGTTATTTATTGCAACGTGCCCCATATACACTGAATGCACATTATTTTCATTATTTTTCAGTTAAAACATATTTGTTTCACTAATATGTAGAAGCATTTTTTTATATTTAGGAACCTTTAAATTTATTATATCCTCGAAGTTAGATCACATTTTAGATAAACACACTTATATATTAATACTGCAAAATTAAACATAAAAGTTACTTTACTTGCTCATAAACAATATTTTGTAGACACAAACAAACTGATACGTCTGTATGCAACGAATTTTGGAAGAGTACTAAATTATGAGAAGAGCTATCGTTTAGTTTTCTCAGAATAAAAAAAAACGGTTTTCAGGTGAAATTACTCAATTTTCAATAGGCCCCATACCATACATACGTATATCAATTGGCCTCGGTCTCCTCTACTATTAACCCGTAAAGAGCGTTGTGCGGTCCGTGGGACCGCTCTACTTCTCAAAAATCAAATATCCCAACTCCGTTTAATTTTTTTTTGAAACTTTTGGTTTCTTTTTAATCGAAATTTTTAGCATCGTTCTAATTGAATAAAAAATAATTGATATAAAATTGCGGTCCGCTGGAACGTAACACTCCTTTACGGGTTAATAAATAAGCTATTTATATAAATTTCATTGAAATTCAATCATTTTAAAAGTTTTTACTAATTCTTTTAGTATTAAAGTTTAAAAAATATTAGTTCGCGCACAGGCACGATTTTATAAATTTATAGCTATTATCCTTTTTTACACAAAATAACATTTTATTGTGCAAAGTTGTAAGTAAATATTGGCTTATGTTCACAAATTGATAAATGTTCTTAAAATATTGAAATTTGCCGAAAGTTTTTAAATGTGTGGTTAATTTTTCGAAAAATTGTAATCTATAAAATACTTAAAATTTCCGATATTTTAAATTTTCTCAAAGATAGGTTTAGGAAGTTACTCAAATTCTGGAAATCTTAATTTCATCATGCTACTCAAAATTTAGAAAATTACGTGATTTGTAAATATTAAACATTTTATGATACATCTACATATGAGATATCAAAAATTAGTTAAATTCTTGAATTTCAAATTCTGAGTTTTGTTCAATGGGATAAAAACATAAAAACAAATTTGTAAATGATTATTAAAACACTTAATGATTGAAAAAAATCAATAAAAATCCGTATTGAAACAATGAAATGCTATTATGGAATAAAAATATTGATACCCATATTAAAAATTGAGGTGTGGCCAACACACGACTTTCTTCGTAAAACTGCGAATTTTGAGAAACTTTTAAAATGCAAATTCCTCGTTCCGAATAATTACTGTTTGGAATAATTTTTACATTCAAACCGAAGAAGTTATGCAATTTAGAAAAAATAAAAATGACAAATGCAAGATCTGCTGTAACTCCGTGTAAAAAAGTGGGGGGGGGGGGAGGGGACGTTGCGAAATATTTTTGCAAATATAAAACAATATACATACTAAAGGACCACAAACCCTAATAAGTCGTTAAAAAAGTTAAGACACATGAAAAAAGTACATTCAATTATGTAAAATTTTCATTAAAAACCGGAAGTACGTCACTGCAGTGCACAAATTAATTATAATTAGCATAATTAGGCTATATATACACATATATTTTTGTGTTGGCCAAACATCAATTTTATTTTTTTTTTATAAAATTTTTAAATTTTCTTTTTAATTTGTAATTTGTTTATTTTTATTTTTTGGAAACATTTTGTATTAATAGTTTTTTGTAAACCTTATACTTTTTAAGATATTTGTAAAACAAATTTTCTGGCCCATGAGAGTGGCCACTTTCGGTTGACCGATTTGGAGTAAAATTCACTGGGACCTCCCAATTTATCAAAAAAGTTTAAATCTGAAGTTTCAGTTCGATTGGTTAAGCCATATGGGCTGTTGAGTGGACACAGACTGACAGACGGACAGACTGACAGACAGACATCATTCCGAAGCCCACTTTTTCGGACTCGTTGAACCTCAAAACAGATAAATCTTCAATAACATCAAGTTCGAAAATTTTCATGATTACTATACTTTATTTTACTTACGTAAAACAAAGTAAAAATTGAGGTGAGGCAACAACACACGACTTTCTTTTACGAACAGCAAATTTTGAGAAACTTTTATAATGCAAATTCCTTGTAAACTTAAGATTGTTTCTATTTTTTCTTGTTTTCTGTAAATTGTATATTTTTTAAATATTTGCAAAATAAATTTTCTGTTTCACGGAATCTGGGAGCTGGGACCACAAAATTTATGTAAAAAGTTTAAAGAAGTTGCAGTTTGATTGGTTAAACCATCTGGACTACAAACTGACAGACATATATACCAATAGATACCACTTCGAAAGCCAATATTTCGGACTCATTATTACACACTTAAAAGAAAATAAAAATTGTTATTTGTGAATTTAAATTTTTTCTTTTAATTTTTAATTTTTGGAATTTGTATTAGTGATTTTTTGTAAATCTTATACTTTTTAGGATATGTGCAAAACACATTTTCTGCCCCAAGAGAGTGGCCACTTCTGGTTGACTGATTTGGCAATTTAACATACATTTATGCTAAAAAATCGGAAGTACGTAGTGTGCAAATTAATTATAATTAGCATAATTGGGCTAATACACACAATAATTAAAATGACAAATGCAAGAACTGCTGTAACTACCTGTAAAAAAGTGTGTGGAGGGGAGTTGCGAAATACTTTTGCAATTATTAAACGATATACATACTAAAGGACCACAAACCCTAATAAGTCGTTAAAAAAATTAAGAAACATGAAAAAATGATGTAGTTATGTACATTCAATTATGTAATATTTGCATTAAAAACCGGAAGTACGTCACTGTAGTGTGCAAATTAATTATAATTAGCATAATTAGGCTATATATGTATACACATATATTTTTGTGTTGGCAAAACAACAATTTTATTTTTTTTTATAAATTTTTTTAATTTTTTTTAAATTTTTTTTTTCTTAATTTTTAATTTTTTTTTTTTTAATTTTTAATTTTTAATTTGTTTATTTTTATTTTTTTTTAGTTTTTGGAAAAATTTTGTATTAGTAATTTTTTGTAAACCTTATACTTTTTAAGATATTTGCAAAACAAATTTTCTGGCCCAAGGGAGTGGCCACTTCCGGTTGTCCGATTTGGAGTAAAATTCACTGGGGCCTCCCAATTTATCAACAAAGCTTAAATCTGAAGTTTCAGTTCGATTGGTTAAGCCATCTGGGCTGTAGAGAGGACACAGACTGACAGACTGACAGACGGACAGACGGACAGACGGACAGACGGACAGACGGACAGACGGACAGACGGACAGACGGACAGACGGACAGACGGACAGACGGACAGACGGACAGACGGACAGACGGACAGACGGACAGACGGACAGACGGACAGACGGACAGACGGACAGACGGACAGACGGACAGACGGACAGACGGACAGACGGACAGACAGACGGACAGACAGACTGACAGACAGACATCATTTCGAAACCCACTTTTTCGGATTCAGGGGACCTCAAAACAGATAAATCTTCAATAATCTCAAGGTCGAAAATTTTCATGATTACTATACTTTATTTTACTTACGTAAAAGAAAGTAAAAGTCCATTATTCGTTTTTTTAGTTAATATTTTTGATACAAAATAATAATGAAACCTATTAGACCTTATTTTGAAAGCTTTGAACAATAGCCAGCAATTTTGTTTGAGTCAAAATTACAAATGTTTCGTCTATAATAAACGTTTTAAGTGACTGGGGTATGACATACCCCCTGTACATAATCTTTAATTTTCAAAAGGTGTGCACAACAAAGGTTAATATACTTTATCAGCAAATAATATTAATTATAAAATTAATTTTAATTAAACAAAATAAAAAATTGCGTCGCTTCTTCTCATTGTAAAATGTGCCATGCAATGTGAAAGCTGAAGGAGCAAAATAAATAGTTTATATTATTAGTTAAAATTTCAATCAAGTGGTGTGCATTAAAAATAATGTTTTTCACTTATTTAAATTCTTTAAATTAATTCTGTGGAAATTTTGATAATTTGGAATATTTCAGTTTCAGTTATAAATAAGTTTAAAGGTAATGTATTACTTTCTTTTACGAAGTAAAATAAAGTATAGTAATCATGAAAATTTTCGACCTTGAGATTATTGAAGATTTATCTGTTTTGTGGTCCCCTGAGTCCGAAAAAGTGAGTTTCGAAATGATGTCTGTCTGTCAGTCTGTCTGTCCGTCTGTCCGTCTGTCCGTCTGTCCGTCTGTCAGTCTGTGTCCTCTCTACAGCCTAGATGGCTTAACCAATCCAGCTGAAACTTCAGATTTAAGCTTTTTTGATAAATTGGAAGGCCCCAGTGAATTTTAGTCCAATTCGGGCAACCGGAAGTAGCCACTCCCTTGGGCCAGAAAATTTGTTTTGCAAATATCTCAAAAAGTATAAGGTTTACAAAAAACTACTAAAACAAAATGTTTCCAAAAAATAAAAGTAAAAAAAATTCAAAAAAAAAAAAATTAAAAATTAAAAAAAAAAAATTTAAAAATTAAAAAAAAAAAAAATTAAAAAAAAAATTAAAAAAAAAAATTAAATAATTTTATAAAAAAAATAAAATTGATGTGTGGCCAACACATTTCTTCTACGAACAGGGAATTTTGAGAAACCAATTACGCAAACTTCTTACAAATTTATTATTTTTTATTACTTTCTTTTACATAAGTAAAGCTTAAATCTAAAGTTTTTGATCGATTGGTTAAGCCATCTGGGCTATAGAGAAGACACAGACTGATAGACGGACGGACAAACGGACAGACAGACATAATTTCGAAACCCACTTTTTCGGACTCAGGGGACCTCAAAACAGATATATCTTCAATTCTTCATTAATCTCTTACAAAATATTTGGGGTCCCAGCTCCCATATTCCGTGAAACAGAAAATTTATTTTATAAACATTTCAAAAATAGACAATTTACAGAAAACATGAAAAAATAAAACAATCTTAATAAATTTTGCAAGAAATTTGCATTATAATAGTTTCTTAAAATTCGCTGTTCGTAAAAGAAAGTCGTGTGTTGGCCACACCTCCATTTTTTTTATATAACAATAAATGTTCTCATTTTGTTCTAACTATTCCTTGGTTAATCCTGAGTATCTTAACAAGAGTCTGACCGTCTTCTGCAAAACATTTATATTTGAGCATGCTCATTTTTCTAACCTCAACTTATCGCTAACTTTACAAGAAAAACAGTAAAATAATTTCGTCTGGAAAACAATTACTGAAGAATGGTCAACATATGAGCAAATCTACGGGCCAAAGCTTCTCGATATTAAATTTGGAAATCTTTTCCCAGACTCCGACAATATTTTTTTAAAATTTGAGCGGTTTTGTTCCGAGGTTATCCAGATTATGGGTACAAGAATTGATCGATCTTTTTCAAAATTGTTTGTTGAAAGAGTTTCTGCCGGTAAAGTTTGAATTAACAAATATTTGTTTGATTAAATGAAATAACGATTTCTTTTTATATTTCTAGATGGCCAATTTTGTATTATTTTGTTGATGGTTCCTGCGCCTATCAAACATACCACAAAAAGCACAGATGTATCTTCCAAAAAATTAAGAAAACATACCATGAAAGATTCCCAAAACTCTTTTACGGTATACATATGTCATTCCAATCAAGAAGTCGACAGATTCAGACACAACGAAATAGAAATTAAAATAATGCAAAGAAAGAAAATTCCACCATGTCTTTTAATAATAGGCCATAATTATTATTCAGAAAATCAATATTTCGTCATGTGCGATGGAATTATGTACATATAAATGTGCCAGCGTATTGTCAGCAGTAGATTGCACATATAAATTATTTTATGTGTTGAATTTAAAGTACCCGGAGGAGAGTAAAGCTCCTTTGTAATTTCTGTGGTATTAAACAAAATTTGAGTAACTGCAAAACCCTAAATGTTGCGAAATCGTATTTAAAGTTGGCAGAAATAATTTTTAAAATTCAATGGTTTTTCATGTTTAATTTTAAGGATTATGAATTTAAATCACAATATATTAACATAGAAATCTAAATCCACTTTTTATTTTATAAAAACTCAAGATACCTTGTTTTACTTTTCAAAATTTTGTTTTACATAAACGGGATGTCTTAAGATAATAAATTTTTACGTAAGCTCTTCCAATAATTTTGTTTTGGTTATCTGCACAAAACTCTTTTTTGACAAAAAAAAAAAATCGTCAGCAGAACGATTTTTGTTTATCGTAATTATTATGAAACCAACAAATAGTTTTTATAATATGTAGTTTAACAACTTTTTATAATTGAAACTAAAGAAAATTTAATTAATTTCATTAGGTATGATAATTCAACCGGAGGGGGTGATATTGATAAAGAAATTGCTGCTGAAGCGGACCTAATACGGCAGACAGACACAAAGTTAATCGAGATTTTCATTTATCCCGATTATCAAAAATTGGGTTGTGAAAACGAAATAATCCAGTTTTTTGTTAAGATTGTGTAATGACAGTCGTCTGTCATTACATGATTTTCACACAAACCGGATTATTTTTCACAAAAATGACAACTGAAAATCGGGATTAACTCTATGTATGTCTACGGTATAACTCTGTAATAGGTATCTAGTGCACATGAGCATAAAACTAGGGGAATCAGATGTACATTGCAACTGCACAGTATAAGCACAAATATATATGGGAGAAATCGGGTATTATGGTATAGGGGTATATTACTATATAATGCGCTTCCGGATGACATTAAAACATTGCATACTATTAAGGCTTTAAGAAGTAAGCTCAGCGAGTACATACTGGCTCTGAATTGAGCAGGTTAAATTAATTGTTTGGTTTGATTTCTCTGTGGTTCACGGTTGAGGTGAGGTTGGGCTTGGTGTGGTGTTACAGTGCATAGATACTTTGAGAGGCAGCATCGATGTTGGTCGGTAAATATTCTTATAATATAATTTACTGACTTTTCAATTGAAAGCTTTTTGGTGTATGGTTGCTCTTGGATATGACATTCATTTATTCAGTTATTTTTCTTTACTTTCTATGTATTAAATTTTTAGAAAAATATCTAAAAATAACATTTTTTATCGAGAATCTGGTACTTTTTTGAGAGAATTTTTAAATTTTGACATCAGATTCGCGATCAGCCACCCCGAAAACTCCCTAGATCATGTTTTATCGATTTTCATAAACGTTGAAAAATTGACCTATTGCGGCCATATTAGGTCCGCCCTAATGAATTTTCAAATTCTGACCCTAAATTAATGATCACCGACCCCGAAAACCCCATACACTGAGTTTTTATTGATTTCTATGAAAGTCGAAAAATTAGCCTTTTTTCGGCCATATTCGACCACCATCTTGTGTCCGGCATATTGAATATTAAAATTCTGACCTCGAATTCGTGATCAGCGACCCCGAAAACCTTCTAGGACATGTTTCTAACGATCTTTATGAACGTCGAAAAATTTGCCAATTTTGGCGGCCATCTTGGATCCGCCATCTTGGAATTGTAAAAAAATAATAAAAAATGTGTAATCTATGATACTAAAAACACTTTTGGGTAAATTAATAGGGTTAAAATTACGTTTTTATATCAATTTTATTAAAAATTAAAGACTTGCTCAGAAGATATGGTCCGCCATTTTGAAAATCCAAGGACGTCATAAAAACGACATAGGCCATAAAAAAGTAGACATTCTAAGCAAAATGTTAAGCCCACAAAAGTTTATTTATCTCAAAAAATGAAATGTGCAGGGGAGCGGTGGGGGGGGGGGCGGGTGGCCGATTTGACAGAGAATGTTCCATATAAAATAGTAACGATTTGTTTTTTAAATTAACACCCGAATTCTTTAATAGTATATAATACACACATTTTTTTGGGTGTAGGATCACTGAGCAAAATTCTGTTTCTGTGAACATTTCATCGAGGATCGCAGCGGCTACCCAGCATTTTACGCCAATATCAAAATATTCTTTGGTTGCGAGTTTTGTACAATGAGAGCCCAACACATTTAGAAAATCGCTGTAACTGACTGTTTAAAGTTGTATGTACGAACATCTAGAAATTTAGAATATATTCTAATTTTCTAGATGTTCTTTTGTGTATACCAAATTTGGAAAAAAATACAAATATTCCATAACATGTTTAAATGTTCTCAGTTTACAAATTTGAAAGTGGTTCAGAACGGAAGTGTTAAGTATTTTACAACAAAATAATTCATACCGATTATCAATTACGCAATTTCATTTTTTTCGACCTTATCTATTTAGGGATAAAAAACCAATATTCTACACAATTATTGTTGAAATATAAAAAATCAATACAAATAAATATAATTTGTATACAAAAGTGCCAACAGTTATTCTAAAATTATTCACATTGGATCCATCTCTAATTATTACTCGAAATTCTCAAGAGACACCAGTACACGATAAAAATAAATATTCCTATTTTTTATACATGTAAGAGGTTTTATGCAAAGTAATAATAATTAATGCCCAATAAATTGTAAGTATAAACCAGATATTGATCGATCAAACGTAATTACGTATTCTAAAATTTATCGACAACAAAAATTTAATAAATAATGGTAGAAAATTCAAAAATTTCAAGGCTGGTTGGAAGAAGTCGAAATAAACCATTTTAAATGCAAATGTTCAGTGTGTAATAACATTTTAAGCTGTGAAAAGTTGGATCTAGAAAAACATAGCCAAACAAAATTACACATTCAAAATGTCCAGTCAATCAAAATAAGCAAGCCAGTTACAAATTTCTTTATCAAGCGGAAAAGTTTAACCGAGGAACGTCAAATTATGAATTTCATTTTTCGCAGAACATAATGTTGCCCTTCAAATCGTTGGCCATTTAATTCCTCTTTTGAATGAAATTGTGCCAAATTCGAATATAATTAAAAGGGCACAGCTAGGAAGACAGAAATGAACCGGGCTTATAAAAATCATATTGGCTACAGTAGAGTAGATGATAGTATGATAGATGAAAATACCGATACAAGAATTAATAAATGTATGTGCCGCACACAAATTTATTAATTCTTATATACGCACACAGTGTGCGTTTTAGCACGTATTTTGGATGATAATGGTCGAGTGGTCGTTAAACTTTCAGAACTGATTGAAATCGGCACCGTAACTTTATTTAAAAGTTTCCAAGAATTGATAATGCAATGGGAAATTTCTTTCGAAAATATTATTGGTAAGATAACAAGTTAATGGCAGTTGATAAGCTGAAGTCGGCAGAACTAATCTTCAAAGAACTCTCCAATACCTGCAACAAATTGTATTTACTTTTTTTAAAGTACGCACTGAATTATTTTGACAGAAAATTATTTAATACATCAGTCGCACTAATCGATAATTTTTTTTTTTAAAACGAGGTCAAAATTTCGTTAAGAAATCCGAATTAAAAGTGAACTGTTAGATCGCCTCACACATTTTTAAGAAAAAATAAAATATTCCTAGGATCAGAATGTCAGGAGCTCTTTATTAAAATTTCTAAAGCGAAGTTGGATAGGATAAATTGGATTGCCTAGACTTCTAGAGGACGTTGTCTTAGGGTTAAGTCGAACAGGAGATCCCAAATTAAATTTACGAATATTGTTCTTAAACTTCAATTTTTTTTATTAAATAAATTTTCTTTATTATTTGCTTTTTAATTACAATCTAGTCTAAGACTAATAAGCAATTTTATTCTAACTTAAATTACTATGTTTTACTGAAATTTAATTGTTCATCAATCGATGTACTCCTTAGATACTATTTTTATTATTTGCTCACGCTTTTGTTGTGCGCTAGATAAAGATTTATTTTAACTGATTTTACACTAACTCAAAAGGCTTTACTCTTTTCCTTTTTCAGTACCTGTATAGCCTCTATGTTAACATGTTGAAGTAACCGTTGTTCATGACTTCTAGCAAATTTCATAATTTCGGTTTTAATGGGTTCTATGCCCAGGTCTTTGTGGATGTTGTTATTTCTGACAAACCATGGTGCGTTGATGATGTTTCTTAGCACTTTAATGTGAAACCGTTGGATAAAGCAGAAGCTTATTAGGGATTGATAGATGAGAGTTTCTTCCCAGTAACCATTACATTTTATTGTATTTTAATCCCAACTCGTCTCTTTTCATTTTAACATGAGATTTCCAGCGAAGCTTATCGTATAATGTCATACCAAGATATTTGGGAGTGTTTGCATGTGGTATTTCTTGATTATTTAGATATACTGGTTTGTGTACTAATCTCTTGTTCGTAACGTCGACATGAACAGATTTAGCCTCATTTAATTTTATGAGCCATTCTATGGCTATCTTATCTTTGACGGAAGAGTGGCATTCAATCGAATATCATTTTTCAGCAGTTGAAGTTTTCGGTTTAAAAAATTTGAAAGTTGAAGAATTTTGGAACAAGATGGAAGATTTGAAAAATTTTGAAGATGAAATCGTTTTCCTCACCCTATCAAAACAGGAGAAATATTGTTTAGCACTACCACATGCAAACGCCGAGCTGATTTTTTGTGTAATTATAGATGTTAAAACAAAAACAATAAATAAATTAAGTCATACAAGTCGTTTCAAATGCAACGAAAATCATTTTAAAAAAATGAGACCCGCGAATATTTATGACCATCATAAAGACATTTTATAATTTGAAACTTGTTTGAAAATTCAGGAGCTTTAGTATGTATCTCATCGACCCGACCAATTTTTGAATCATTTCTTCAAAATTTGCATTATTTAGTATTTTAAAAAACTATCGAGATTTTTATATCGTAGAACCTGACCACAAATTTCTGGTCGTCTTGAAATTTTATTGCGCTAATTTGAGAATTGAGTGAGAAATGAATATTTTTTTATTAATCAACCAATTTAACGTATTTATTTCACCACCAAATAGTAAGAAGAAACGATTTTAATCATTGATTTAAATCATTTTCTTCGCTAACAAATTTTAAACGAAATAAAACAAGTATTTTTTAGTAAAAGTTTTAAACTGAAATAATAAAATTTATATTTTATTTTAGTGGAAAATAGAGTTTACAATTCTATCATACGATTCTATCATACTGAATTCTTATGAATTAAGCAAATGAGTGGTCCCATAAAAGACGCCGTTTGGCCAAATTATACAGAAATTCGTAATGAAAATAGTGAACACCTTAAAACGGGATGTCTCAAATGTTGCAAGATTTTGCAAGGCATTGTGCTGTGTGCACGACTAAAGCTCATATTAGAAAATGTAAAATTATTGACGAAGCAACGTTGCTCGCTTTACTTTTGCAACAAATGTTTCATTCAGAACGGTCGATAATAAAGAATTTAAAAATTGATGTAAGGAGCTATGACCGGATTGTCATCGCTAAACCGCAAACTTTCGGTGATAAACTTTGAAGATGAACTATAAACACATCGATTTGCGAGAAAAGTACTCTTCTGGGGGCCTATTCTGAACTTGATGCGAAGCGGATCGCATTTCGCATTTTTTGCGATTCAAAAAATGCGATCCGCTTTGTAAGAGCTTATTATGAAATATCATTATCGCGTATCGCATTTCCCTTTCGGATATATTTTTGGGAAATTTATTTTCTGTCAAATTATTGTTAAATGTTTATTGTTTGTATGAGAATTTCAATAAAAATTATTTTTGAGTAACACAATCGTAAATTCAAATACGATATTCGACTGCTATTGAGCTGTCGGATTTGTCAATTTAACTTTTGAAAAATCCGCCTTCTTTTTCCATAATTTGGCGCATCATTCGACACAGAGCGGTTAAAATGCGAAAAGGGTGTTTCATAATACAAAAATGCGAAATCGCATGAAAATGCGTTCATAATAGGCCCCCTGGGGGGCCTCAGATTATTAGGCATTAAAAATGTGACTTTACTGGCGTTTGTCGGATGGCAAATATTCGAAATTATATAACCAATTGTGTGTTCCTGTGTAATGGTAGAAAATGGTGGTCATTTTAATTAACACCCTGATACGTCGAGCATGTCTCACACAAGCGATAGTAAAAATTTGGTACAAGGTTGCGTACACAAAAATGAAACTTATTTCAATGTTTCAATTGGCAGTTTCGTAACCGATAGCTAGCAGCATGAAGATGGGGAAACAAATTTGTGCAGCTGCCGAAAATTAAAGTATTATTACATACGGATGGGCCGCCCTTATATTAAACTTATTTGCTTTAGACGTAATTGGTAAACATGGCTGCAAAATAATTTTAGATCAAATAACAAAAATATTTTTGAAAACACCATTTACCCAAAGTTTGCTCTGGTACAGCCTTCGGAAGTTCGATGGAGTACTTATTGCGACGTATTAAAATTTTATTTACAGAACTGGTCTATATTGTGGGAGGAAAACCTAGAACAAGTCAGCTTTGATGCAAATATTGCTAAATTGGTCATAAATATAAGCACCAGAAGAGGAGCGGAAAACTTGGTGAAGCTTTCAAAATCTATTTCCAAACGTATTTACACTTTTCAAAGCAATAAAGCAAAGATATGTAATTACATATTTTCCTGGAAAGATTTAGAAAAAGAGCCAGTTGCTCCAAAGTTTTATGGACTACCCAAAGTCCATAAAAACAATCACCCACTGAGACCTATTGTGTCATTCATTAATAGTCCGACATACATATCTTCCAGATATTTGGCTGACTTGTTGAAGGTAGCAATTGACAATGAGAAATATAATTGCAAACATTTTTTTGAATTAGATGATTTCCTTAAAGAACAAAACATCCCACAAGGATATGTCACTTTTTACAAACATTAATCTCAGGCTAGCTTTAGAGACAATTTCCAGTAAATAGCTAACCATGGATCCAATCGAGAATTCCGAAAATAGAATTTCTAGGTATTTTAGACTTCTGTTTAAAATCAGGATACTTCAGTGCTGCGAACATATACTACAAACAAATCAATGGTGTTGCAATGGGATCACCTTTATCACCCATTGTAGCAGACATTTTGTTGGAAGTTTTGCTCGACACGGTTCTGAATGCCATTAATTTCAACATTACATTTATTAGGAAATATGTCGATGACCTACTGTTGTGTGTACCAGAAGACAAAATTAATGATGTACTTTCTATATTTAATAGCAACTGTTTCGGCCTCAAATTTACTTTAGAATTGGAAATAAATAACAAATTACCTTTTTTGGATACCTTATTAATTCGGAAAGACAATGGCCAAATTGACACCGTCTGGTACGCAAAAAACTTACCATCTGGTCGGATCTTAAATTTTAACAGTTTCCATCCATTAAGCCAAATTATTAATACTGCTTTTGGGTTTATAAATCGGGTGAAGAAATTGACAATAGACACAACAGTTGATACCGACAATTTCATCATAAATTATCTGTCAAAAAACAAATACCCGAAATACCTAATTACGAAATTAATTAATCGTTTTAGCCAAATCAGCCGTTCCCATAATGCGACAAATAATAACAACAACGTTTCCAATCCCGTTGCCTCCACTAATCAAATTCTAAAATACAAATCCATTATGTATATGTGAAAGGTCTTAGTGAACATATTTCTAAAATGTTACGGAATTTGAATATAAATTGCCACATTACTTTTTCGGCTGGAAATCCACTTATAAATATTTTTAGTCAGCTAAAAGATAGAACTCCGGACTTATTGCGATTCAATCTGTTATATTTGTAACTTGAAATACATTGGAACTACTAAACAGCTACTAAAAAATCGCATAAGTCAACACAAATCGGACACCAAGGTACCTATAAGAAATCCTCAAGCTAATACAGTGTGTCAACACACACATGATACGGGTCATATATTTGGGTTTAATGAAGTAAAAATTATAGAAAGTGAGAGACTTTATAAGAATCGTCTTTTCTTAGAAAAGGTTCATATTCTGGGCAAACGAGAAACTTTAGTTAATAAAAAAAATGATACAGACGATCTCAGCAAAATTTATGCCGGTATCATTGACACAATTTTTAAATTATAACATAAAATTCTTTAATATATACTTAAATTCTAAAATTAAAAATAATATTTCGATTATTATGTAGTGACCCTGAAATGTTTTGAAAAATCCTGGAATGTCTTGACTTTGGACACAAAAAGAATACTATTGTTGTTGTTTTTTATTTAAAGACTATAAGAATTTTAACACAAGACCACATTTTCTATATATCATACACGAGTATATGGTAGAGATTTATATTTATATTATTTTCATTTAACGGTTGGTTCAAAAATTATACGTTGCAAATAATTTTCTATGACTTTCTCTAACCCTTTCTTGTATTTTGTATTTGTAAATATACCTGAAGAAGGTAATAAAATTACCGAAACGTCGTCGTAATTGAAGTGATTTTATTTCTTGGCTGAACACCCGAAGGAAAGAATTGATGATTTAGAAAAAACATTTGTATTATCTGGCAATAAAATAAGTTCTGCTTACTTTGCAGCGTTTCTTCTTTACATTAAGTACAAAGGAAAATAATATTGCAATGGAGTTCATAGAAGAAAATTTTAGCTTATCGTCTTGGCATTGTTTTTTAAATATAAGGGGAATTTTTGTCCTTTTATTTCGTCTTGATCTGCCTGTAGGTGCTTCAATTATAGTGGCGATGAAGACAAGTTCATTAATGAAATTTCGAAAGATAATGAAAGCCAAGTATGCTAATCGCTAATTTTTTAGAGAGGCCTTAAAGTTTTAATGCTAATTTCGACTTAATTTTTTTATAATTAGTGATTTTCCCAAATATAATTGCAACGCTTGCTGACTGGCGGCTAAAATATTTCGTATGTAGTTTTATATGGTTAAAATGTTTCTTGAATGTTTCATTAAATTATTGATTTCGACTAAATTAATTTTAATATTTGATATTTATTATTAATCGCAACATACTCATCTTTGTTAATCATCAAAAAAAGTAGGGGGACATTCACTAATTTAGACAAGAAACTTGTGTTTATAAACATGATTTTACTTGTTTTGCATGTAAAAAAAAAAGTAGTCAGCGCTGCCCAAGCGTGGGGACAAATGAACTAAAATCGATATTGGGAAAGTCCCTCATTAAGTCCTTCCCATAAAGTGTAAATTTTATTTAAAAAAAATTAAGCCAAATTTAACATTAAAAACTTGACACGCCTCTCCAAAATATTAATGATTTGTATGTAGATGTAGTACTCTTATTTGGAAACGACTATATGGATTTAAGAAACAATCTTCGTGTGGAAAAATCGGCTAAATTGGTGTTCATTAGACAGCGGTTAAATAAACTAAATGGCTAACGATTTAATTTTATTAATAAAAGCCTTTAAATTATTCAAAATTTATATTTTTTTACTTAATCTAATAAATTTAAAAAAATTAATCTAATTTAATACAAAATAGTTGATTTTAAACAAAGAAATCAAATTATTTGTATTTTTTCAAAAAATACATGAATTTTTTCTAACCTGAGTAGAACTACATAGAAGGAAATTACATTTTGTAGTTATTCGATCATTTCAGAATGGGATCTTCTAACAATAACGTTTTAGTAGTGGGACTGCCATTATATAACAAACTCCCCAGTTAAAAACTCTTAAACATACATCGAATCAGAATATTTTTAAAATTCAAATTACGGAGTACCTAAAAAGTAATTGAAAACTAATTGATGCCAAAACGTGTGAATATGAATTTTGTTTTTTGTTTGTAAATAAACTGGTGCTTATTTTAATTAATGATAATTTTATTTTTTCATAACAACTTGAAGAATTAATATTAATAATTAAAGAAATTGTGAAGTTCTGTTATAACCTTTTTATTCAATAGAAGAAATTATAAAACACCAAAATAGTTTCTTACAATAATTTAAATATTTAAAAATTTCAAATGCAAAAATTCTTGAAACCTATTTTAATCTGTAAAAAAAATAAGTTTCAATAAATTTCTCCAAACTCTGTTTTTTGTGTCATCTGTAAAATTCCAAGTATTGATTGAAGTTTTAAAATTAAACTTCTTAAGTTTTTTGTCGGGAAATTTAAAAAACTATTAATTATTTTAAAAATTGTTTTAATTCTTGGACCTCCTCAAACATGAAAATTATTAGACAAATTTTTAAACCAGTCAAATTCCAAAATTTTAAAAATATCCTATAGAAATTTTGTTGGTTGTTAAAAACCTCGATATATGTCTGTAGTTAGTCCAAAAACATCATAGAATGCACACACGTTTAAATATTGAAATGCTAATGTAGAAATTCGCTAATATTTAAAAATTTAGGGAATAACTTAAAATTCTAGGTGTAATTAATTTTCCGAATTCATCTTTTTTTGGAACTTAAATGGTTTAAAATTCTTAAACTTCATAAAACTTTGAAAACAATTAAAATCCTCAATTTCTTAAATTCCATAAATTTATTCAAAGTCTGGAGATATTTAATACCATCAAGCTTCTAAATTCTGAAAATTCGTCAAACAAATTCATAATTTGTTGATTTTAAATATTTTAGGGTACCTACATAAAATTATTAGAAATAAATTAATTAAATCCTCAAATTTCTATAAATCTAATTTGTAATACATATTATGTGCATTCAATTTCTTTTATTCCTCATATCATTACTAAATTTTGTTTACTGTGCAATTCTATTGGCAAATGATTTTCAAAAACGGTTAATTTAACAAGAATAACGTAAAAATAACCCTAACCAGCGTTGATCTTTTACTTGCGTAAAAGCATACGATGAGTCTCTCGGACTCATATGTAATTTTAATAAAAACTGAAAATAATTACTACATTTGAAAACTGTATTTGACAGTTAATTAGCTGGCGAACCTTTTTAAGTGCTGGAGGAAAAATGTACGACTTTTTCGAAACTACTATACCTAACACGAAGTGCACAGCTCTTCATTCTTCCCCATTTTCTGAGGACGCTCATTTTCATAATAAGTAATTCCTCGGAAGTTGAATGGATTTGTTTGATTTCCATAATAAACTGTTTTTAATTTTTTGTTTAATTTTCATAGAAAATGTTTAACTACCGCAAATCTACCAAATTTTCATTACATATTTGTACCAAGTTTAGATAAAACTTAATGCTGGAAAGAAGTCTGTCTCGAAATTGCTACATCCGCATATCAATAGTACGGAAATTTCATGACTTTTTCGGACTGATCAGTCTTCTGACTCGTCAAATAGCAAATGTTGGTATCTTTTCCTGCCGATCTTTATTTTAATAAAATGTATTTTGAATTACTTATTAAATTTTGTGAAAAAAAAAAAATCTCAAAAGAACTAAAATCAATAAGCAAATGGTTAGTTATTATAATACATCCACTTTCAATTTCACCTCCAGTACCGATTATCTATCTCTCGTTTTTACAGCTACGAATTTCGAGAACTTAATTTACAAAAACGCAATTGTAGGGAAACGCAATTATGTAAGTACGCGTTACGATAGCTGAAGATGTCTTACTCATTTATTATTAGTAATAAACACACCATCAGACATCAAATTTTCGGATTTAGTGGTTTAACATTTTTTTCAATTGGAATTAAGGTTTGTAGTAGATATTACATTTAATTTACGAATATTCGAATTTTGTTTAGAGTTCGATGCAGTGTAGTAGGTATTCTGTTTCGTGATCTTACAGAGATGAGATTCTAACTTCACATTTTCGGATTTATCTAGATTTCCACATTGTAAATCATAACCATTTTTCGAGATTATTCGAGGTTTCGCGAAATCTGCTTAATATTTTTCAGATTAATCAAGATCCTTAGTGGTTTCTCGTTTTTCAAAATTATCATAAGATTCATATCCTAAGAGTATTCTAGAAATGTAAAATTATTCGATCATTTCAAAAATTTTCGGATTTTTCTTCTGATAAACTTGGAGGATGTTGAGTTACATAGGTGACATTTTTTTGGGAATATTTCAAATTTTCTAGGACTGCTTGTTATCGAGATTGTTGTTGAAGACTTGTTGAGATTTGAGAGATTTTGTTTTTACTGAAAATTATTCAAAGTTCCCAAAAGAAAATAATTCAGAGAAGCAAAGTATAGGAACAAAAATTTTGAAAACAAATTGTTTTTGACTATTTCCAGTTTATTGGTTTAGACCCATAAAACAAACTTATATATGCATTGTGCCCTAAATACTGGTACTACAAGATTTTGGTGGAGGTGACAATAACAACGAAAATAAAACGAAAATTAAAGTTGCCTAAAACTAACTAGTTGTGTTAGAACTTTATAGGACATGTAAAGGGACAGAAAAGAGATAAAAGAAATGTTATGGTTCGCTCAAAAAGTTGCTGATGGCCCCTTGTGATTCAAGTATATATAATCAAAATGATAAAAAGATAGATACACCATGGCACTAAATTTTCCCATACCAAGTTTATTTCCATCATCATCACCTATTGAGTCTGAGAGACTAATCGCATGCCTTTTGGTTTGTTTCTTAAAAATGGGCTAGTAAAGCATACATGTACAAGTAAAGAATTCTTAGTAAGTGATTCTAGATCTTAAACAAAAATTGTTACACTACATACAGTTCAATTTACAGTTTTTGCCTAATAAAATTAAAATCAGCGAGACTCAACCATTGCTGATTAGGGCTAAACAAAAAAATTAATTAAAACATTCCTTTCTTTTAAATACTTTAATAATTTTTTTAATTCGAGACAATTCAAATTTAGTAAAATTCTTGGAATTCCAAAAGCCTTAGAATTTTTTAAATGGCTAGAAATTTATAAATTTATAACATTAACAATATATTCGCAAAATTATTGAAATTTTTAACTGAAAATTCGGGAATTTTTTTGAAATTATCTAAATTTGATGAAATTTTGAGAATTTTATCAAATACAGTTTAAGAAACATTGAAAACAGTTAATAAAATACTTGTACTACAAGTACTTGTTAAATAAATTAGTTTTTTGCGGAAATTGTGAACTCTTAAATACTTGTAATACTGGGGGTTTTAAAATTTCAGGATTTCGCCCTGTTTAAGAATTTCTCAAACGGTCTCAAATTGTTCAATTCCATTAAAGTTTTAATATTTCAATAATAATTAATTTGGAATTACTTAATCTCAGTAAGCTACCGAAAACGTTTAAATATCTAAAATCAGTTTATTATGTATTTGTAAATTTCAAAACTTGCAAAATACCTACACACCTAAAATTAATAGAACATTAAAATTAATAACCTCATTAAATTTCTAGAAATCTGCCAAGTAATAAATACGAAATTTAACCAATTGTCTGAATATTATGAAAATGTTTCGGCTTTTTTATAGACAGTATATTACTTGTAATGACATTCACTGTATTTTCGATTTGGTAAATCAGAAAAATAACAGAGGCCAATCACTTATAATATATCTGCCAATCAAAGTGGAAATATTATCCCCTCCTCCTTTTCTTTCCCGCAGAGTCAATACAAAGTGTATCAACTCTCAAAAAATTAGAAATCTCTTTGAGTTTTCGTGTTGATAATTCGGTTTCGTACAGAAAAAGTAAGGTCTACTCTTCAGGTAGCTATGACCGAACTACAAAAATACAAATCTAAATTTTTACATTATACATATGTAAAACTAGAGTGTATCGACTTAGTGAATTATATTCAACTAAATTTAACCAATTCGCGGGTAACTAAACCCAAATACCCAATAAGTAAAATATAAGTATTGGTTTCCTTTTTTATCTATATGAAAAACGGTTCGAAGGGTAATGGTAAACTAATTGTCAAAGTGTCAAATGTGATATAAACGATTTTTTTGTGATTTTTCTCCGTAGTATAAATAAATTAAATATTTCTAAAGTTCACCATTATTTAAAATTTATGGAACGATCAATTAGCGATAATGAACAAATATGTTCGGAAATAGATGATACTGATTTAGAATATGTTGATCAGCATAATACTCCAAAAAAAACGTGCAATTAAAAAAAAAAATGAAACATCAAAAAGTTAAAATGTTCCAGGAATTATGGTTACAAACCAACGATTTTAAAGCTTGGTTGCTCCCAGTTAAAAACGACAAGACTAAAGCTTTCTGTAAGGCCTGTAAATCGTCAATAATTTGTGGTAGTAGCGAATTAAAACGGCATAATAATTGTGAGAACACAAAATTAATTTTAACAACATGTTACACACACCATCAGCAAGCAATTGTTTTATTAGAAATAGTCATGAAAAGCAAGTCAAAGCTGCTGAAATTAAACTCGCCTCATTTTTAGCAGACAATAACGTTTCGATTCAAATTGTTGAGTCATTGGTTCTCCTACTCAAATGTATCTTTGTAGATTCAAAAATCTGCAAGAATATTAATTTAGGCCGCACAAAGTGTACAAAATTGATCACAAATGTGTTATGCAAAGTGGAAGATGAAAAATTAAATCATACATTAAGCAAAACCAATTTCTCCATTTTAATTGATGAGTCGACGGATTCAAGTAATCAAATAAACATATGTGTTTTAGTCAGATACGTCGAAAATAATATAGTTAACACTCAATTACTGCAGTTAATAAATATTAACTGCAACAGATTGCTCTGCCAAAACAATGTATGAGCATTTCAAAAACTGTTTAGTTAAACAAAATATTCCAATTCAAAATATAGTTGGAATGGCATCCGATACTGCTGCTGTAATGATTGGCAGCAACAATTCATTTTTTACCATGCTTCAAAAAGATGTCCATCACCCGATAATTTTATTTAAATGCATCTGTCATTCATCAGCTTTAGTTGTAAAATCCGCAATGGAATTTCTGCCTTCTGACGTTGAGATATTTCTTAGGGATATAGGATCGTACGTTTCTGAAAGTCCGCAAAGCGTTGCTGTATTATCTGAGTTTCAGGAATATTTTGACACTGCGAAACGAAAAATTAATTCACCTGCAACTACAAGGTGGCTCTCTATGCATCCGTGCATTTTAAACATACTAAAAAATTGGGCTGTTTTACATAATTTTTTTATTTATGAACGGTCATTTACAAAACGGAAAAAGGCTACGATAATTTTAAAATTTTTCGGAAACCCCGAAATCAAGGCATATTTCCTTTTTTTATATAATGTCCTTAATTATTTTAATAGATTTAATGCTCTATTCCAGAGTAGTACTATCTTAGTTCACAAGTTATATGAAGAATCAAAAAAAATATTGTTGATTATTGCTAAGATGATTCTTAAATCAGACATAGTAAACGAAATATTGACTGACAACATTTCAACCTTTGAAAGCTTAGTTAATGATAACAATAAGCTTTCCGTCGAAGATTTTAAAGGAGGCGCCGAATTTGCGGATTATTTAAATTTAAATAATCTGGAAAATGATGCAGGCTACTTGTCAGTAGTAGGGTTTGAAAACCGGGTTTACCCGGTCTCAAAAACCCGGGTTTTTATCAAATGTGATGAACCCGAAAACCCGGGTTTTTTTCTTAAGACCCGGATTTATTTTTCAAAATAAATTCTTTTCAAAATACATTATAAAGATCTAAATCATCTTAAAGAACTCTTAAAAATTAACTTAGGTCTATTGAATGATTTTTGAAATTTACTACGAAACCAAACTACCCACAGAAAACGCAAGGAAAGGTTTTCTTTTTGAGAGTCAAAATACATTTTGTATTAACTCTGGGGTTAAAGTACGGGGGGGATTTTGATATTTCTACTTTTTTTGGTAGATATATTATAAATGACTGGCCTCTTCATTTTTCTGATTGACAAGTCGAAAATGTTGTGAATGCCATTATTATTAATATATTGTGTCTATAAAAAGCCGAAAGAATCTTATTGATTTAATACAGACAACTAAACTTCTCTTTCGATTAAAATTTTGCATCAAGGACTTATTTAATTTAAACAAATTTAACATAATTTTTTAATTTACTTTACGATTGAACTGTTACTGTTGGTACTTCATGAATAAAATTGGATTTCTGACTTCATTTTAAATATTTTTATCATTTTAATGAAGTTATACAAAACCCGGGTTTAACCCGGGTACCCGGGTTTAAGTATTTTCCAAACCCGAAAACCCGGGTTTTAAAATTTCCGGGTTTTTGCAAACCCTAATGAACAAAAAGTTAATATACGAAATAATTGTGGGAAATTTATTGAAAAATGTATTTACAAAATTCTTGAAAAATTTCCTCTAAATGACAAATTTTTCAAAACGGAGTTACTAAATCCTGAAGTGGCTTTGAATATCTCCAATAGAAAACTCTGTAAATCTTTAGCTGACTTACATGAATATATTACACCTGCATTTGATAAAAATCGGCTTGAGGACGAATGGAGTGACCAGCCCTTCGAAATAACAGAAAAGGAAAAACAGGATTTACAAAATCTTAGTGTAGAAGATTTTTGGAGAGAAATATCAGCGAAAAAAGCATAAATGGAGAATTCGTTTTTCCCAGCTTAGGGAAAGCTGCCAAATATATCTTAACCTTGCCGCACTCAAATGCGGATGCTGAGCGAATATTTTCAATGGTGACGGATATCAAGGTAAAGAAACGAAACCGAATTGAGGAAGAATGCTTAAATTCTTTGTGCGTTTTCAAGTCTGCAATGTAGAATAAAAATATAAATTGTGTGACATTCGACGTAACTGAGCAGCACTTATCGTTAATTACATCATCAAATTTATACAAAAATTAAAAATTTAAACGTGACTCACGAATGAGCCTACATTTCATTTAAGTTAATATAGCTGTTGTATTTGTAACTGAAGTTCCTATTTTTCATAAAACGAATAAAAAATGTCTTTGTTATTTTTTAATTAATAAATATTGTTTATTTTTGTTATGTTTGTGGTTTTTGAAGGTTTTTTCAATAAATACTTAATTCAAATTGAATATATTCTTTTATTGAATGCCTGGTGGGAATTTTTGAGGGATTTTTTCCTTAAAGGAACGGGAAAAATCGGGAATTTTTGATACAACGATGGGAAATTCGTGTTTAAAAATCTGGAAACACTGGTCTGAATATTATGAAAATGTTTCGGCTTTTTTATAGACAATATATTACTTGTAATGACATTCACTGTATTTTCGATTTGGTAAATCAGAAAAATAACAGAGGCCAATCACTTATAATATATCTACCAATCAAATTAGAAATATTATCCCCTCCTCCTTTTCTTTCCCGTAGAGTCAATACAAAGTGTATCAACTCTCAACAAATTAGGATTGTCTACTCTTCAGGTAGCTTCAAGTGTGTATCAACTCTCAAAGAGATTTCTAATTTTTTGACAGTTGTTGATACACTTTGTATTGACTCTGCGGGAAAGAAAAGGGGGAGGGGATAATATTTCCACTTTGATTGGTAGATATATTATAAGTGATTGGCCTCTGTTATTTTTCTGATTTACCAAATCGAAAATACAGTGAATGTCATTACAAGTAATATATTGTCTATAAAAAACCGAAACATTTTCACAAGTAATAAATGTATGTAGAAACATTTTTCAATTTTGTTGAACGGAAAAGTTTTCATTTGTGAAAAAAATAGAAAAAGTTTGTAAACAATTTTTAAAGACGCCTTAAAATATTGTGAAAAGCTTCGCAAATTTACCAAAATGTGAATGAATGATTCATTTTTAGTAATTTAATAGTTTAATTTTTTTTTTTTAAATCATTATATTAGCTTATGATGCTTAGAAATTCTAAAATATGAGTAAATTTTGTAAAGTTTTTGAAATTTCAAAAATTTCAGAGTTTTTAAAATTGCTAGAGATTTAATAAAATTCCTAATCTGAAAATTAACGCAATATTAATGAAATTTTGATCGAGTTATGCTTAAAACTTTTAAAATTTGGGATTTTTTAAATTTTGGTCAATTATTTGTTAGATGCCTAAAAAATGTTAAGTTATAAAATATAAAACTCTTGAAAATAAATAAACAAATTTCATGAAATTCTTCATGCAATTAAATTTCTTCAAATTTTTAAAATTCTGAAATATCCTATAGAATTGAACTCGCTTATGTTCACAAATTGATAAAGGCTCGTAAAACATTGAAATTTGACAAAATTCTTTAAATGTGTGGTTAGTTCTATTATCTGTAAAATACTTCTGTAACTATTATCTGTAAAATACTTAAAATTTCCGATGTTTTAAACCTTCTCAAATATGTTATGTTTTGGAAGTAACTAAAACGGATTGAAATTTTTTTTCTTAAATTTTTAAGAACTTTAAACGTTAATAAATCAATTTGGAAAGATTCAAAAATTTTAAACTATAAAATACTAAAAACTTCAGATATCATAAATTCTTTAAATTATTAATTTGTTTGCAAAAATTGTAAACTCTCAAATATTTTTTACACTTGGTGTTTTACAAATGGGTTGAAATTGGTAAATTTCTTTAAACTTTTCAAATTTCAAAAATTATTAATTTCTTAAATTTTATGAAATTGAGTTATTTTTGGAAATATTTTAATCTCTTGAAGCCACCGACTACCGGAATTGGATGTTTCAATTTTGAATTTTGTTCGACAGAAAATTTATTATACATAATTTGTTTATTTTTGGAATTTTTTTTAATGGCGAAAAAAGATAAATAAAAATTATTGTTTTATAAAAAATATTGATTTTAACTAAACAATTTTTAGGAACAAAAAAATCATAAAAAGCATAAATTAGCAATTTTAACAAAGTAACAATTCCTATAGTAGTATACTATACAATAAAATCCGATATTCTTTAAGTTTGTTGAAACTCTATAAATATTTACGAATCTGGACGTTCTCTTAATATGCTGAATGTGTTAATTTAAAAATAAATAGTAAACAAAAAACTTTAGAAATAAACTGCTTAATAAACTGAAATTTTAAAATTCAGTTAAAATACAAGTTTCTCTAAATCTCCATAAGAAATTTAAAAAAAAAATTAAAACTTCCTTAAATTTTTTCAAATATTTATTTTCGAATCATTGAATTCTTTAAATTTTTATAACACTAGTATTCTTAATCTTTAAATTTTAAAATATTTAAATACTACAATATAAATTATATGGATTTCTCAAAATTGTAGTAGGTACTCTCGCAAAAGCTATTCAAGAATTTATTAAATTTCAACTCTTAAATTATTTTAAATGTACATATTATGTTCTTTAACTTATCAAAAGCCTGAGAAAAATTATTCTAGTTTGTTAATGTCTTGAATTTGTGTCTTCAAATAATTACATGTTTATAAAATTATTCAATATTTTCAAATTCTTAAAGAAAAAATGTTTCGTTGAATTTCTTAAAATTCACCTAATTTTTAAAGAATCTAATTTTGAGATTCTTTAAAATTTTAAACAGAATTAAAGTTTGTACATTTTTTGACAATTAAAAATGCTTAAAAGTAGAATAAATTCACAAAATTTTGTATCTGATATTCTCATTTTTTTTTTTGAAAATTATCAAAATTTTATAAAATTTATATTGATTTACTGTCAAATTTTGCGTGTAGCTAAAAAAATGTGTTAACTGCTAAACAGGTAAAATTTTTGATACCATATTAGGAGATTGAATCATAGGATAATTTGGAAATTCATAAATTCCGAGAATTATCGACTGTTTATTTAAATTCTTCAAATACCAAATTTTTATGAAATTTAAATACTGATGTGGAAATTTGCTAATATTTAAAAATGAAAAAATGCTTAAAGCTCCAAAAATTTAACAAAATTTTTCAAACGCAGTTGAGACGCTCAAATACTAAAAATTCCCGATTATCCTCTAAACATTTTTAAATTTCTTAACCATTTAAAAATTTCATAGATTCTGAATTTCTTTATTTTTTAAATTTCACTATATTCTGAAAACAGGTAATCGTGTCACGGTTGCAATTTAAACCCTCAAACACCTAAAACTTTCGTTTAAAAATCTTAGCTTCTTGAATTAGATATTTTTGAAATTCTTAGAAACTGAAAATTAATTAAATTTTTAAATCTCTGCGAAATTGAACTAATTAACCCCTTAACGCATATTATTTTTGAAAAAAAACCTGCAAAAAAACATATTTTTTTTTTATTATTGGAAATGTTTATTTGCACCTATTTTAACACAATAGGTACATTTATATAAACAAAAAATAACGATTTTGTTTTATTTTCCTTCTTTTAAATTGAAATTGTTTGCAACAGAAGAATTAACGACTTTCTTTTGTTCTTCTTATACCGTTACTACCTCGGTGCATTGCATCATTTGCACGTTATACTGTATAAAATGTTATGAGAAAATGTGCAATCGACATTATAACGCTCTAAAAGATAATGTCATTCACAAATCCATACACGTAGAACACTAGTTGTGGGGTGGCGCAGTAAAACAATAAAAGTTATTTGAAATTTTATTTTGCCTAAAGAAAAAACAAAATCTGCGAGAATTCTCTTTTGACTACAAAGAGAATTTTCGAAGGTTTTGGAAAAACCCTAAATCATTCTTGAGATGCCGGTAATGAAATTACATCCTGCAGGCATTTGTCTCCTTTTTCATATTATCGTTTATGATGAAACATGCAGCCATAAATATGTATCTTACCGATATCATACACCACTGAGCAATTGGTGTCATAAACCATGAACATCGAAATTGATGAGATAAAAAGCCATAAACTATAGCCGTAAAGTACAATTGATCACAATAATTACAAAAAACAAACGTAATTTAAACTATTTTTAGTTTAAAATTTATTTGGACGAGTTAACTCGTTCCTATGCATTTCTGCAAGTAACAAGTGAACGAGTTAACTCGTTCCTATGCGTTTAGTGGTTAAATTATTGGGATTTTTTGCTCTCCTCTGTGAATTTTTAGAAGCAATCATAATATATGAAATTCGATCTAGTTCCTGAACCCCGCACTACCTCCCGTCTCCTTGCACTGATTGTATTTGTTGAGAGGCCATGTATGAAATGAACCTTAGTTTTAATGTGCTTATATTTTATGGTAGCCGTCCTTAAAAAATCTCAAAAGATGTAAATTTAAATTCTAAAAATTTGATAAAATACAATCTAGTTTTTCAAGCGGTTTATAATATTCTGTAAAAAGGATTTTAATTTTGGATGGTGTGAAAAGTTCGCTCAAAATTTGATAAAATTTGAAAATCATGTTTGATTTATTTAACCTTTAAATTAAAATTTTTTTAGTACTATTTTTTTGTTAAAAGTTGTACTCAAACCCCAAAATCTGCACCAATCAAAATATTTTAGATTTCTAGAAGGAGGATTTTAACTCACAATCGAGTTTAATAAAACCACAGATTTATTATAATAACAATTTGCAAAATGTTTTCTGCAAATAAATTATTATCGCTAGGGTTGTTACCATTTGACTTTTAAATGCAAAAATCGCACAAAGTTTCAATCTCAAGGTTACGTTTCGATTTTGATGTATTCTGGTACGTTAATCAAATCGCAAGACAAAACTGGGTTTCACCGCTTAAAATGTGATATAAAACATTTCAAATGATAACAAATTAAGTCATAAATATTCTGATTAACTTATATTTACATAAAATAGCTGTATATTTACCATCTAATTAATCATAATTATAATCATAATGTTAATGCATATTAAATAACCAAAAATTATATTCTACTAAAATAAATTTTGTTTGGGGGCAATATTTTTAACCCGCCATGACTTTGAACTGTTTGTGTAGATTTTATGCAACCCACACACACACACACACACACGCATACAATAGAGCAGCGCGCCTGTAGTACTAAACAAAAACCAAACAAAACATAAAAATGCTTTATTATTATTTATAATTATGATAATTATTATGTTTTGTTTACATAAAATATTAGCATGCGATATGCAAATATTTTGGATATTGTTGCAATAACTGCAAAAAAAATCTAAATAAATTCCGATAAAGTTATTGACTTAGATTAACAATTTTCTAATTCGTAAATCAACTATTTATATGATTTGATTCAATTTTATTTACATATAGATAATTACTGTTTACATTGTATTACATCAAATTGAATGTATGTACATTGTACTTATTATCAATATTTTGTATCAATTCAAGCTCGCGTCCATGCCTTTACCTGTTCGAGAGTTTTTTGCTAGAGTTTTTGGAAAACTAATATTTATTTTGTGGTGTTGTTAAAATTATAATCAGTCTAACATATTTCTGATAATACACAGTCATTGTGTAAACATTATAGTTAGATAACAAAACGTGTTTAAAATGTGTATGTGTCGTTAAGATATGCATATTTGAAGAAAAGAAATTCTAAAGAATTGCGGTGTTTGCTTAAACTGGTTCTCGAAATAAGTGTATTGTATAATGACGATTAAGGTTCGAATATTTTATTTCTATATAGTACATATAAGAGATATAAAATACAATACAGTGTTCACATTGTGTCTAATTCTCCATTTAACTCGGTCTATCGGTTGGAACTCGAAAGTGCTAGAGAACTTGAAAACTTGCGGTAATCAATCTATAGTGAAGTATTTGATTCAGTATTCGATTAAAATTTGTTTATTAATTAACTTGTAACATCGTTGTTCATCGTATATCATTAATTTTGAGTATCAGTCTTCGTATCTTGTTTAATCAATTGCTTTTACCTTTAATAAATTCACACAAATTTTAAAAACGTATCGTGCGCGTTATAGAATATGTAAATTCTGGAAAAAAGAAAATTGAATATTTAAATTCGACCAATATATATGTATGTCAGAATTTGCAGAATTATCAAATGAAAGTGAGTGACTGAGTGCTTTCTGGAAAAGAGAAAATTTAATTGAACAAGGTAATTGTGTAAATTTTGCAAAAGAAACCAGTTAATGACCTCACAACACGTTTCGGTTAAAAGTCTAGAAAATATAGAACTTAGTTTATTTATTTTTATTTTTTTTTCATTTTATTTTATTACGACTGAGACTGCGCTCATCTAGCAATTTTTCTTTCAAATACCTACAAATTTTTATATATCTAGTAAAATTCACGTTTGTTGGGGTGTAACCCACTGGTTAGCCCCATAATCAATTAAACCTATTTACTAATTTTAGTTTGGTAAGTTCACTAGGTCAAGTGGCCTCGTTCTTTGGAGTCGTCTTTCATCGACAGGGTTATCTATCATATGGCGAATATAGGGGTTTCCATGTTCCTGGAGCCTTATTTCGTGTTTTGCGACATGCATTTTTATTTCCTCTTTGATGTATTCCATCCGTAGGTCCCCCCTGTGAAGGTCTTCATTTCTTGCGTACCACGGAGCATTGACGATGCTACGAAGAACCTTGTTTTGAAACGTTTGTATCATTTTGGCGTTTGTTTGCTTGGTACATCCCTAGAGTTGTATACCGTAGGTCCATATCGGCTTCAAAATTTGCCGATATAGCAGCAGCTTATTGTGAATTGTAAGCTCAGAGCCTCTACCTATGAGCCAATACATTTTTCTGAACTTTATGTTAAGTTCTTCTTTTTTCTTTTTGACATGCTCTCTCCACTTAAGCTTGGCATCGATGGTCATGCCAAGGTATTTAGCTGTATTTGCATATGGCACGAGTCGCGAGTTAATTTCTATAGGTAGGTGGTAAGCCTTTTGATAAGTAAAGTTAATATGCGTGGATTTTGTCTCATTAAGTTTGATTCGCCAACGCTTTGTCCAGTTACAAACCGCATTGATCATCCTCTGGAGTTTGCTCGTTGCAAGGAAAGAGAAAAGGTGAAACTTAATTTTTAAATTAAAACCGCATAATCGGTAAATTCCAAAAAGAGGACTTTTAATTTTGAAAGTTGAATACAATGTGTTTTGAGTTTTCAAAATTAAATAGGACCTTTTAGAGATTTTATGTTACAATATTGTGAGCTCTTTTATTGACTTAGAACAAGTGTTGAAGCTTAGAACGCGGAATAAATTCTGAAAAAAAAAATTTAATTTTGAAACACAAAACAAGTTTTGGTATGAAATGATTTCGGACATCCAGAAAGAAGGACGGAAATTTTTTTCTTGTTTTCCTTTTCAGACTCAGGGACTTTCAAAACGTCGAGAAAAGTGGTTTTAGACCCACCAAAGTTTTCGTCATTTTTGACAGGATTTCAATACTTTGGTCTTTTAAGACCGAAGTAATACTGAAATATATTGAAAACTTTGATAAACGCCTGGCTTTATATCAACATGTAAATAATTCCAAATGCTGATGCTGTTTTCAAGGAAAAAGGAATTCGAAAAGTCTCGTTCTATTACTAGCAGGATTAATCATTTGCATACGATTTGATAGCTTCTCAAACTAATCAGTGATGATATTCAGGGTGCTGGTATTTCAGAAACTTAAGGATGGAAAAACATGCCTAAAATCTGTATACTATAATTAATGTAAAGAGCACCCTGTTAGTGATTTTCTTAATCCTGACACATCTGTTAAACAGATGAATTACGTTAAAATACTGTTTCTGTACAGATCAATAAAACCAAATCTACATACATAAAATTTGGTATTATGTATGATTTTATCAACTGCAGCCTAGCCTCTTGAGTGAAGAATTTGGTTGTACACCATACCATCCTAAGTAAGAAAATAATTCTTTTGTTACCAAATTCAATGTTTGAGATTCTTAACAGTAAGTTTTGTCAAAAATTAGCCCTAGGTTTTTAACAGTGTCAAATGCAAATTGACCGATATTTTTGGAACATTGAACGTATTTCGACCCCAAGGGCATTATTTCATTTCCACTGATACGATTTCCTAATATTTTAAAATTAAATCTTCATCTTCAATAGCTTACAACAGATATTTTCCAGAATATTTTAAAATTTTTATAAAAAGTGGTTCTATAGCTATAATTAGCGCATCAAAACAGCCTAAAAAAATCGGACATTAATGCTATTTACTGTACTATGTATCTTTAAATTATTTTGAAATAAACCGTCGCTCGCTGTTACCGGATTAGAAACTCAGATGGTCACGTTCGAGTTTCGCTCCACAAATCTGTTAAATTATCGTTTTCCTGATGTGTTCCTGATGTGGTATTCGATTAGAGTAAATTTTTAGTCAGTTTCGATAAAGCCTTTTACTACATCTAAATCGGGTTCCGTTTAGGGAACCCGTTATTTTGGTAAACGATTAATCAGTCAGTGATAGCATGCTCCTTATATGCTGTCAACATGTTTAATGCGCTAGGAGTTTACACATTTTTGTTCAAACGAAAAATGAGCATAGATCGAGGTGTATTGAATTTTTGTGAGGCTTGTCTTCTCTGGATGTTTGTGGTTCTTTTATTTATTTAAAATTTGTTAAAGGTGTGCTACATTATATGCCCCTCTGTTTTTAGGCATAACAGAAATGAGACAATAATTTTAGCGATGTGTGCCAAATTGCGGCCTCCCGAATGTCAATAATCGTAGCACAAATCTAGTTTTTTTAGATTTCTAGGCATACAAGATAATAAATAAAATATTAGACTTTTGCAAGGCAGTAAAGATCGTCAGCTGTCCGATAATAATTGGAAACGGAAGAAGTATTGATGCGGCTGTTAAAACTCAAGTATACTTATATGAATTTATGAACGAATGACTGAAGCCCTAACATTAAGGTGGGTAATAGAAGAAATGAACATATGAACACGCGCAGGTATTTGGGTATTTGGATCGATAGGCACGTAAATTTTGGGAAGCACATGAAAATTTTGGCAGAACTACAATAAATGGATAAATGTAACTAAACGGGTGAGCAAATATAAGTGGGGCGCTCCAAAATTGGTTATGGTATTAGTGTGTATGGGAATAGTACAAAAGAGGCTTTTAGCCATCTAATGAAAGAAGAGAATGTCTATGCCAGAGTGGTGTTGGAGCCGACTAATTCAACTCCAATACGTATTCTGTGGTCTACAATGCGATGTTCAAAGAGAATAAAAGAGCCGAGATATAAGCTAAAAAGTGTACATTGATTGAGGTGGTTGAGGATTATACAAAGAAAGATGTAAGAGATGTACTTCGAATGTTTTAGCTAAATCTGTGGAGAAAATCAGGAAACGAATATGTTACACACAGTAATCTCGGTGCACAACATTTATTGTTGCACAACATTTATTTTGTGATGCCCCATGGGACAGTGGTTATCATGCTTGCTTTAAGCTCCGGAGGTCCCGGATTTGATTCCCGGAGGGTAATAAAAATTCATGGCTGGTTAATGTTGGATCAATGAATTAATCACTCATTATACGTTAAAAAAAATGATTACGAAATTTCATAATGGAGCGGCCAAATCCCTCTATGGGATGTAAGGCCAGCGAAAAAAAAAACATTTATGTTAGTCTGCTTAACGGTTTATTATAAAAACATATTTATATAAATTCGATGTTCGCTCGACGACTTTACAAAAACTTCTTTCTTTCTAAAAAATTATACAGTTAATTTGAAAAAGGAAAATATTAAAAGCCAATTTGTGTTTCCGATGAGAAGACATTTTAATAAAATAACCCGAATAAGTGGCATCCATGAATGGATACGATTTTCGTTTTACACTCGCCCATCTTGCTCGAATATATTTTTTAATTTTCACCTTCTGAGTACTGCCCTCAATTTTGGTCTTCTCCGTATACTCGTTTGGTATTATCATAACCGTCTACGTCCCTCATTTTCACCTAAATTTTCCACTCTGTAACGATCACCATACATAACCTAGGTAAAAACCCTGGCAATTTTCTCTGAAATTTCAATTTTCTATGAAATTGGTCGAACTAATCAAGCCAACAAAACGCATGTTATATCAACTATTATAGGATTCAAAACCTATTTTTAAAGGCAAGAATTAAATGATTCTTGATCGGAGCAAATCGGAAAGGATAAATCTAAATTTTGAAGCTAAGAATGCATTGGTGGCTCAAATCAACTGGAAAAGAGGAAATTTTATTTTAAAATTTGCCTTCAATAAATTCTGGGTATTTAAAGCCTTTTCCAGAAACGGCACAACTTGTTGAGAGTTATAAAAAAAAATTTGCATTTGCCTTATTTTACAACATAAAGCATTCTAATTTCAATATTAAATTTTAAATTTTAAGGAATTTACTCGCGAGTGTGAGTAAGTTCTGGGGGAAGTTTAATTCAAAGCGGAATATAAACTATAATGCCTCCTGAATTTTTCAAAATTAAATTTTGATTTTGACACCATTTACATCTTAACGTGTTCTGCGTTGAGTAACAAAAATTAATGTTAACTTTCCGAATTTAAACACTAGTTTTCCAGAATTAACATACAAGTGTGAGTGGCTTACGAAAAATGAAAAATTTAATTTTGAAACTCAGAATTAGTTATTTTGAAACTACGAACGCGTTGTAGAGTAAAACAACTCTGGAAAGGAGCAAATTTTATTTTGAAAACCGCCCCCAATTTATTTTGTGTTTTCAAACCAAAATTTTGCCTTTTCCCTAATTTACATCATAAAGTTTCAAAATTAAACTTTCACTTTTCATAAATTTAACAAGTTAACAAAATCGAAAATTTAATTTTGAAACCCGACCGTAATGTGTTCTGAGTTTTCAAAATTAAAATCTGCCTTTCTAATAATTAACAAACTAGTTTGAGTTAATTCTGGAAACGAGAAAATATAATTTTAGAACTCAAGACAAAGTATGGTATAAATTATTTAAAAGGGAAAATTTAATTTTTAACCTCAGAACACGTTATCGTATTACTTTTGGAAAATGAAACACTTATTTTTGAAACTTAGAACGCCTAATGGGTAAATTCCGGGATAGACAATATACATATAATATTTAAACTTGGCTAAAATCCCATCTGAGTTTTCCAAAATTTAATTTTGCTTTTTCCAGAATTGATCCACTAGTTTGGGCTCAATTCTATGGCAAAGATGATATTTAATTTTGAAATTCAAAACATCTTATGTAAAGTTTTAATTTTGAAACCCGGCAATAAACTCTTTAGAATTTCCAATATTAAATTGTACCTTTTAGTGATTTTAAATCACAACGCGTATAGGGTAAAAAATTAGTATATTAGGGCAATATTTAGGGTGTAAAATCTGTTTAAAAAGGGAAAACATAATTTTTGAAACTTCGAACGCTTAGATGGCAAATTAAGGAAAAGAGGAGTTCTAATTTGGAAACCCGACCACGACGAGTTTTGACATTTCAGTATTCAAAATTAAATTTTAGAAATTATAGAGATTTTAGAGAGTAAATTTTCACTTTTGCAGAATTTACGTAATAGTGTTAGTAAATTCTGGAATGTGGAAAATTTGATTTTGGGAACTTAGAACAAATTGTGGTGTAAATTCTATAAATGTAAAAATTATTTTTGAAATTTAGTACCCATTATGGAGTAACCTCTGGAAAACAGAAATTAAATATTTAAAGCCGACCACAATGAGTTCAGAGGTTTCCAAAATAAAATTTTGAGTTTTCAAGGAGTTACACACGACACAAGTGTGGGTCAAATTTGAAAGTTAAAATTCAATTTTGAAACTCAAAACAAGTTATGCTGAAAATTTAGTTATTTGGTGTTAGTGTGCGGAACGAGACAAATTCGGAAATTTTTGACATTATATTCACCACAAAAATTGTAAGCGGTCATATACCAGTTAGAATTTGTATTTTCTTGTTACATACCCCTAACCTAATACCTTGGAAAATTTCAATTTTAAGAAACTTATTTTGGGCTCCAAAATATTAATTTTTAGTAACCATTAAAGCTTTTTAATAACCATAGTCATTCTTTCACTTTCACTATTCTTAAAATTCTAAATTTCTTTCACCGTTGTTAAACATAAGGAAACACAATAAACTCATGGATAAATTAAACATTTTTGTATTTAAACAAGTTGATTTTGAATATTTAGAAGAGTTCATTAAAGTATTTACACCAATCGCTATTGCATTGGATAGCCGTCAGGGACAAAACTCTACTTACTAAGGACAGTTGCTTCCGCCGATGTTCTCTCTTAGAACACGACTAAAAAAATCCGACTGTTTTTAAGTTCTATGGTTCAATCTTACCAGAACTAAGAAAATAATTACAAACCAGATTTGACAAATCCTTCAACTTATCTTGTGAAATTAATCATGCACTGATCGCTACCAAGTTACGTCCATTATTTAAATTGAGATGGCTTACAGAAAATTTATCAGAAATAGACGGCAATAAAAGTAAAATACAAAAATTATGCAATCAAGAAATTCAGGCTATAAAAAATGAACAATTAAGCTCGGGAGCAAATAAATCTGATAGTGTTGCAAGTGCCGATGATGATGAAAATTCGTACATTCTAAGTTCAAATTTAGGCTCTTCTATGAGTCAATCGAAATCGGAATCAGAACTTCAATTAATACAATTATTCATTGGCTTGCATTGTAGAGTAAATTCTTAAAAAGGGAAAACTTAATTTTGAAACCCACCACAACGCGTTCTGAGTTTTCAAAATTAAAATTTCCTTTTCTCAGAATTAACAAACAAGAGTGAGTCAATTCTGGAAAGAGTATGGGCTGGTTATATAGACGGAAACGAAACGAAACGAAACGGACTAAAACGAAAGACGTAAAGAGACATGGTTATATAGACGAATTGACGAAAACGTTTTTTGGCGTTTTGAAAATGGTTTTATTTCAAAAATTTATTCGCGCGCACAAAAACAAAACTTCATAAAAAATAAAATAAATACATTTCTCGAAAAAATGGATGGTTTTTATTAATCAATATATTGCTAATAAAAAAAACATGTATCGGCGTGTAAAGCTAAATAAATCAATTCAGAGACAAAATGGAATTTTTAATACTTTCTAAACATAAAACACGACTACACAGAACAAACACGGGGCCAAAGACACGCTTTTTCTGCAAAAGTAATTAATAATTCAGTTATATACACTGATTTTCGGGACTCAATCTATTTTTTTTTTTTCAAAAACCTGCATCGATGCATTCTACCTAAAAGTCTGAATCCATTTTGTATTTTATTTAGTTTGTTTTGACAATTTGACATAAGTGCTACTAAGGATAGCAAAATAAATTAAAACCGATAGTGCATAACCGCAAAGACGAAACGAAAGCAAATTGAATTGAATCAATTCATCCGTTCGTTTTCATTCCGTTTCTTCTGTATAATTAGTCTAGTAGGTTTTCATACAATCAATTCGTTCGTTTCATTTCATTCCGTTTCGGTTTCGGCTATATAACTAGCCTATAAGTGTTCGTTTCGAACCGAAAACTTCGTTGCTGTTTTAGCAAATGAAAATTTGTTTATGTATGGTTGTTTGCTTCGCTTATGTATGTATTTGTTCTTATTTTTTGACGTTGAATGAAAACAGCTTACTGTCAACTCGTATTATATATTTTTGTGTTTAATTTAATTACTCTGTATCTATCTCAATAAAAATATTAAAAATGGATGAAAATTTTATCGAGGACGAAGAAATATGTATTGCTGCTCTTGCTATAATAATTAGTAAGAATTGTTCAGAATCAATAAGGAAGAAAAAACGTAAAATCCCTAGATGGTGAGTATGGAATATATTCACTGAAGAATCGAGAATTAGTTTTGGTGATCAAAATTTACTCACAGAAATGCGGCTAAATGATCAAGAGTCGCTCTTTAACTACACAAGAATGTCACCAGCTTCATTTGACAAACTCCTAAAACATACTGATATGTAAAAATGACACTAATTACTGGGAATCTATCAACCCTTCTACTAGACTGGCACTAACATTAAGGTTCATATAAAACCAATTTGGGTTTCTTGAAATTAAATTTTTAACTATTTTAGAAATTTAGCTAGCGCCTAGCGGTAATACCCAAAGGTCAATATCCTATGCGTTTAGAGTGGGCAAAAGCACCGCATGTAATATAATTTCAGAAACGTTAGGAGCAATTGACCCATGCCTTCGCGATGTAGTGCTACCTGCACCTACCCCAATAAAATTGGCTGTCTATTGCAGAGGAATTCAAGCAGCGTAGGAATTTCCCTAATTGCATTGAAGCAGTAGATGAAAAACATATAAACATAAAGGTATGCTATTCATATAATTGCTAGCATATTATTTACCTTTATATTTTTACAGGCTCCACCCGATTCTGGATCAGCATTTTATAATTATAAACATTTTTTTCTATTATATTACTGGCTGTTTGCGATTACCGTTATCGTTTTACCCTTATCGATGTTTGATCTCAGGGGCGTCAGAGCAACGGAGGAGTATTCAAAAATTCCAAGATTGCAAAAAGATTAGCTGCTAATACTATTAAAGTACCCATCGGTGGTGAGATTTCTGATGATGGCCTAGTTTTACCATATTATTTATTTCGGGATGAAGCGTTTGGGCTAATAAGTTATTTGATAACCCCATTTTCCGGTTAATCATCTGCTAAACTCAGTTAAGAAGAATGCATTTTTAATTACCGGCAATCAAGAGCACGAAGGATAATAGATAAAACCTTTGGGATTTAGTAGCTCGCTGGAGAATTTTCAGGACCAGTCTGGAGACATCCACAGAGACTGCTGATAAAATAGTTCAGGAGTCTGTATACGCCTGCACAATTTTTGCTTAGCGGAAGAAGAGGGAATGCTTTCTCACCAAAAAAATATTGCCCAAATACTCTAGTAGACCAAGAAAACTTTGAACTTAATGAAATTCGATACGGCGACTGGAGAAGAGTTAGAGAATTAAGTTCAATTTCAGCAAGGTATTTATAACTCAACTTCGTCTGCTATTAAAGTGCGAAATGACCTGGCCGAATATTTTATGACCGATGGGTCCATACCGTGCCAATAGGCAGCTGTATAAACTAATATTAAAATAATAAAACTAAAAATTTAAAAAAAATTAAGTATTTTTATTTTGAACAAATTCGTGTCAACAAGGATCGTATCAATTCTGGAAAAATTTATATTTCAAACACAGAACATAATATTGTGTTATAAATTTCGGAAATGTAAATTTTGATTTGGAAGCTCAGTACGTATTATGGAGTAATTCCTGGAAAAAAGAAAATTTTATATTTAAACTCGACCACAATGCATCAATATTTGCTTATATCAGAATTAACAAAAGTGAATGACTTCTGGAAAAGAGAAAATTTAATTTTAATAATCAGAGCGAGGTATTGTGTAAATTTTGAAAAACAGGAAATTGAATTATAAATCTTACAACACGTTATGGTATAAAATCTAAAAAGGGTTAAAGTTATTTTAGAAACTTAGAATGCGTAGTACGAATTCCTTAACGAGAAGTTTTATTTTTGAAACTATCGAAACAATGTGTTTTGAGTTTTCAAGATTAAATAATAGCTGCGTTTTTTTATAGATTGCTGATCGAGATCGCGATAAACTTTTTTCGATTTTTTCAGTCCAGTTGAAATTATTTGAATATTTAATCATTAAATGTGATAGATTTAATGTTAAACTAAATAAAGTAATTCATTGACTTAAATGATAATTTTTAATAAAATGTAGATTTACGAGTTCGCAACAATTCTATGGTTTTATGTAGGACACAACAGAGTTCCTGAATTTTGAAAATAAATTATGAACTGACGAAAGAGGGAAATTTTTTTAGTACACATCTAGTAGTTAATTTCTATTTATTTTCCAAATGTCAGAAAAGCTTGACAAAAAATCATTTTTTAAAGATACATAGTAAAAGAGAAGTTCATTCATAAAACTGATAATAATAAAAATAAAAATTATTCTGGTAAAATTGTATCTCGTCGATGACCACAGGCTCGATGTACATCGTCGTCACTAGAAACTTCCTCAACAAGAATGATTTCGATTACATTATCTAGCGCGAACGAACCTTAGTTGCTGCCTTCTATTTCAGATGTTTTGGGAAAATCTGTTATAAGAGATTGACGGCATTCCTATTGCAAGTTTTTGAAAATTTCTTGACATGGAGCAAGATAATTATCTAATTTTCATTAAAGGGTCATTATCAATGATACCCAACTCCAATTTCTTTCAAATTCTAATCCTTTTTGTAAGGTTTTCAAAATAATTTTTTGGTTGGCTAACTAAAATTTTCTTCTGAGTAATTTTCGTTAGCATTGTGAGTAACCGTCAAATCTGGTAGTTCAAAAGCAGTTCGTCCAAATCATTGATAGTTTTATCAGTGATTCATTCTTCATCGATTGAATGTGAAATTTCTCAAATTTGACCTTGTAGTTCATTTTAAGGGTTTCCAGCACGCACTGAGTGTGGCAGACTTCAACTCTTTCATTGATAAAGCAAATATTGATAAAAATGTAACGTTTACATCCTAACAAAAACAAAAAATTATTTTCAAATTATTCACAATTATTGAGGTATAAAATTCTGTACTAAAAAACAGAACAAATTTCCCAGTATTTTTCCCTATATTTATCGCGATCTCGAGCAGCAATATAATAGAAAAACGCAGCTAGTGCCGTTTAGAGATTTTACATCACATTTTGTGTTCCAATATTATAAAATTTTCACTTTTATCGAATTTACACGTGAGAGTAGGTAAATTCTAGAAAAGGAAAATTTTTAATTTAAAACTCAGAACAAGTTTTGGTGTAAATTCTAGAAAAGCGAAAAATCTGGAAAAGTAAAATTTAAATTTGAACTGAGAAGGTGCAGTAAATTCTGGAAAAAAAAGTTTTAAAAAATTTCGGGTTTTCAATTCCAAATATAAATAATAAATAATAATCTTTTGCTAAAAACTAAATTAGTTTTCAATAAATTTATTAATATTGAGTGTTGTGATTTGCCCGCAAATGTTCACAGTTTTTCCATCACAAATGTGATGAGATGAGTCTTCAGTTATTAGAAGATATTACAGCTGGTAAAATAATATGACTGTGTGAAACTTGTAGGAAAACTCACGATGGCCGTTCGGTGATTATAAGTGCGGTTGATGACAAAAGAAATTGTGATGAAGTTAAAACGGACGTGAGCTCTTCGCAGTTGGAAAATGGAAAATTTTCTGACAATTTTTCCTTGGGCCACAAATAATAAATCCAATAAACTTGATCAGCTACCGTCAAAAGTGGACAAGTTATTATAGGTAATCATTAATGTCGTGGATAAATTTGGAAGCGTACTTTCAAAGCATGACCAGAATAATAATAATTCTGCCTCATCCAATCATAATATTAACGTCGATATAGCTGCTGATCTAGTGAGCACTAATAACATCGAAAATCAATGTACCAGTAGAGTGGGAAATTTTAAGATAATATTAAGTTTTAAGTTAGTTAAACCGCATAAGTACATTTAAATGTCCCCGTACTACTAAACAATAACTGTGGAATTAATAATTCAATATTTCCAGGAAAAATCTAATTTTGGTGATGGTATTACCTGTAGCGCAGTAATAGCGAAACATCACGAAAGAGCAAAAATGAATTTTATCAATTTCAAAGTGGACATGAGCAGTGAGTCAATTGATAAACTGTTTGATCCAATTCTTTGGCCTTCCGGAATAACAGTTAAACCTTTTAACACTGGATAAAAGTGTTATCTTCACCCAGTAATTTATATAACGGATTTTATACTCAACTTTGTAATATTATTTTTAATTTAATTAAATGTTTTAATTTATGGCTCAATTTCAATAACCAATCAATATCGAAGACAAAACCTGCTGTATCTTGCATCAAATTAAAACATCCTGGTTTGATTAAAGTTGGGCATTTCAAAATTTAATTTTGCTGTTTCCAGAATTCACATCACAACGTGTTCTGACTTCTGAGTAACAAAAATTAAGGTTAATTTTTCCAGAATTTACACGGTAGGCGATTAAATTCTGGTCGAGTGAAAATTAAATGTCAAAGCCTCACAATATTGCGTTCTGATTTTGAAAATTAAATTTTCACTTTGCCAGAATTAACATACAAGTGTGAGTAACTTCTGAAACATTTTTCTTAAGAAATTTAATTTTGAAACTAAGAACGTATTGTAGAGTAAGCTACGGAAGAAAATAAATTTAATTTTGAAACCCGCCCCAATATATTCTGGATTTTTCAAAACTAAATTTTGCATTTTCCAAACTTTACGTCACAACGTGTATTGAGTTTCATAATTAAATTTTCACTTTTATATTACGTTCTGAGTTTTCCAAAATTAAATTTTGCTTATTCCAGAATTCATCAACCAGTTTGGGTCAATTCTGGAAAAGCTGAAATCGCAATGCGTTCTAATTTTCAATATTAAATTTTAACTTTTACAGAATTTACACAATAGTGTGAGTAAATTCTGGAATAAGGAACCTTTGAATTTGGAACTCAGAACAAATTGTGGGGTAAATTCTAGAAATGTAAAAATTACTTAGTGCGAGTTCTGGAAGAGAAAAAATTTAATATTTTAGCCAGACCACTATAAGTTCCAAATTTTCCAAAATTAAATTTTGAGATTTCCAGAACTTACCTACGAATGCGACTGTCAAATGTGAAAAGTGAAAATTGAATTTTGCAACTCAGAACAAATTACGGTTTAAATTCGTGTAAAGGAAAAAATTTAATTATGAAAAACTTAGAATATGTTATGGTCGGATTTAGAAACTAAATTTTTAAAGTTTTCCTGAATTTTCTCAAATCAAAATATAAAAGTATATTATTAAAATACAGAATGAAGTCAATATCGGGAAATAAATGTCAAATTTCGAGAGAATGTTGTGGAGTAAAAACGGCATAATTTATAATTTAATATTTGTAGGTAGTGCTTTACGAAATTAAATTTTACCTTTCCATCATTTACTTTATAACGAATTCTGAGTTTCAGCATTAAATTTTTGCTAGTTGAAATTTACTCACGTATGGGAAAATTCAAATGGAAAATTTAATTTTGAATTTAATTTTTTTGGTAAAATTTGGTTATAAGAGTAAATAAAAATAAAACTGGATCTGGATAAAGCAGTGAGCTTAACAATTTCAGTTAATCCATTACAGTCGATGATTACATTCATCACTAATGACGACCACCACCAATCTGATGGAAGGAGTGAAGTTGTGAATTTAGGGTTAAAACATTTTGGATTTTTAACAATTTATGAATTTACTAACATTTTTCATTTAATTAATTCCATACCAACCCTTTTAAACATGTACTGTGGTGATACCATTAATTTAGCTTTAAAACTTTGTTATCAGAATAACGGATAACCAGTAGCCGTTTTCTAATTTTTATATTGCATTACCAATTCAACCTGTACCAACTGCCTGTTCAAAGAAAAATATTTGAAACAGATAACTCTTAACAACATAACTTTTGAAGCATCTGTTCAGCAGTATTAGATTAAATTTATCATGCACGATCAGTGATGGCAATCATATACCAACAAAATTACCAACCTACGTTGGTTTCCGTTGGCCAACATTGTTGGTTATTTATTTTTTTTCTTGTATTTACCAACAGATTACCAACATGTTGGTTAATACATTTGTTGGTTGTTTTCACCTCAATGCAGTTGGAGTTGTTTGGTTACTAATTAGTGGCTTAATACTCATTTTCTTGTTAATCTACCATGATAAGCGGTACAGGTACAAAAATTAAAAATGCAAAATTTTAAATTTAATTCAGTCAGTATTCATCTGTTTTATTAGTATCAGCTACTTTTAAAGAATAATATACATTCGTTAATTTAGAGATTCGTTAGAGTGGATGTAAGACCAATTTGAAAAAAGTCGCTCCAGTTGCGCGGACGAAGACGGTATTTTTAATAATTTTAGAGCCAAAGAGGAAATATCTTGAAAATGACGCGCTGTAAATTCCCAGTAAGTGATTCCTGGCAATCCTATTTTTTTATTCAGCACATCAAAAATGCCTTCACTCTTAATAAATCGTTGATAGCCTTCTAAGCCGGTTACATCTAAATTAGCGAGGAAAAATAATTCAACTTCTGCTAGCTGATCGATCCTTAGATAAGCGGTTTCCGCGATATAAAGGATGAATTCTATTGGCAGCCAGAGCCAAAGTTGTTAATGCCATCTTTTTCCTTTTTTCTAGAAGTTCGTCATATTGGTTAGGTAGTTCCAATTTAAGCCATTCTTCTGCTGCTTCACCAAGAGAACAATCACTTTTTTGACAGGTATTGATCAGTGCACAAATAGGATCTAGTATTTTAATTTGCTTTTTTACGTTAGCGATTAGGTTATCGTCGAACAGCTTTATTTTGTTTTCAGATTTTAATTTAGTTTGCGGGTTTTCTTCAACTGCGGCTAATTGTTTCATGAAACTTAAATTTTCTATAAATGATTGGAAACAATCTCGACTACTGCACCATCGCGTTTCGGCTGGTAATAAAACCTTGGAGCCACCAAGATCAATAAGAGATTTTTCCTGTTTTGGCTGCTTGAAATCCTTTAGAATAGGTGTTATTTGAGATAAAAGATTCTCACTTTTATTATCAACGACTTTAGCTAACAAATTGCCAGTATGACTATTGCAATTAGAGAACCAAATATTAATCAATTTGCCCATTTTCACCATATTTCTGGCATTGTCCGAAACGACACAATACACTTCAGTTTTCAATTTAGTTCTTGCTATTGTAATACATTGTTCTACAACCTTAGCTAACTGCACCCCACTTTCCGACAAGCTGGTAAAATCAAAGGCCTCTAAAAATGCACGTTTATTATCACTGGTGTGTAGCATACACACAACATTTTTTTGAATTTGCGGCGGAATTCTTCCATCCGTCAATGAGAAGTACGGATTCTTTACCTAAATTTTGGGTATCGGTCATTGAAATCATTCTATGAAATGAACATTATCCAGCAAAGATGAAGCTAACGTTTTTCGATAAGGTGGCTTATATGCTGGGCGCAATTTCTTCACTAAATTTTTGAAATTATCCGACTCTACCGTTAAGAAAGGAATATTACATCCGAAAAAAAATCTACCCACAAGATCATCAATCTCTTCTTTTTCGGTGGCACTTACACTATCCATGTACTTGTCAATTTTGTTTCCAGCGTTCTGGTTTTGTTTCATTCGCTTTTTAATAACCTTTGGACTTCGGAAGTGATTTTTATTTTTCTCCTCCTTTGAAACAACTAATTCTGGTGATGGTCAGGGATTATCAGAAGGTGATGGCGTTGAAAGCGTTGACTCCGATAATGTAGATGTTAGTTGGACTATCGTTTGAGATGAAGATGGTTGTACATATAGAGATGGTGATTCTCTGATTTCTTCGACCTATTTAAACATAAATGTATTAATTTTAGGAATAGCCAATTTCATAGAAATCATTTTACGTTTCTATTCATATATGCGTCAAATAATTCTTGTGTAGAAAACTGATCATTTCCACAAAAATTATCTCAGCCGTTGTTATAATATTTTCATCAATATTTTGATTTTGCACAGTTTCCATTTGCGTCGCCGGTTCAGTTGATGTAGATTCTTCGATTGAAATTGAACAATTGGTTGAATCAGAATCTATGTTTTCATTTGATATCCAATTACTGGTTGAATCTGAAGTGATATCGTTATCTAAATTAACAACATTTGTTTTTTTTGCCGATTTGTTGCAACATTTTCTATTAAATTGGAATAAAATTTAAACATAAACATATCTAGGTCATATGCACTATAAACGGTAAAAAGTAATATTTATATGAACTTACCGGTGTGATTCTAGCCTCGATTTGGTAGTATTTTTTAAAACACACGTACAATATTTGCAAAGTGCAGCTACTCTTGTCCGTCCACTGTAAACTACCGTTATTTTTTCGTATTCACCTTCTTCCCAATAATCATGAAATGGTTTACCTCTAATTTTATTTTTTACACTCATTTCATCGTCTTCGTCTCAATCGTTTAGTTAGATTTCCATAAAATATCCAACAAAATAATATCCAATAAAATAATAATACCAAAGTCCAAAATACACAATAAAAATAGAACGTAATGAAAATTGCACAACGTTAGCAGGTATCGTATAAGGCGTATTCGCGATTTCCAACAAAGTAGCTGACATCTGGTGAAAACAATATGAACAAAATTTAACCATAGAACAAGGGTGATCAGAACTGTCAAACAGTTGAATTTGACAATACTCGTCCCCTTTACTTACATAGAAACCAACGCTAACTACATTTGATGAAAATCGCCAATAAAACCAAAAAACACATCCACTTGCTTTGATTTTTAGACGTTAAATAACTTGAAAACTGTAACTGAACTGACAGATCTTATTGTTTTTTTTATTTTTTTATTTACCAACATATTAAACAAAGCAAAATCGGTTTACCAACACTTACCAACATTACCAACATCTACCGACATTTTTGACTTACCTACTCCATATAAAATTTTAAAAAGTTGGTAATTAGTAGAAAATAATTACCAACGTTCAAATTCCCATCACTGCGTACGACACATTTATAAATTTATAAGGAATAAGTAACACTTGTCAAATGGTGTAATATTGTATTATAACCATGAAATAGATAATCCTAGATTTGAATTAACAAATAATTGAAATAAAACAAGCAAAGATTATCATGAACAACACTGAAAATCCATTTAATTATTCAAAAATAATTTTCATTTTCATAAAATCTGAAATTTTTAAATATTTAATTTAAATATTTTTTTGAAAATATTCTTTTGACATGACTTTTTATTTTGTTTTTATTTTTATGACAGATAAAATATAATTTTCATTTGATCAAATCCATACAAAATTTTGTTTAAAAAAAAAAAAAAATTTGAATATTTGATTTTTGAATTTTCCCCCGCCCCCTCCCACGTATGCATTTAATCTTGTTATTCATAATAAAATGAAGTTCGTATACTGTGATGGTGTTTTTAAGGCATACAAATCAATAATGTTCATCGCTAAATTATGTTTATTATATCTGTTTTTGATTGAAAACAGCGTAATGTACACAAATAATTGGTGTACACTTCATGCTTCGGCGAATATTTTTTCGGTACGTAAAAGCCCGTGTATATAAATGTGCACATATTTATTTTAGAGTAAATGGTTAGATAATAAATCATATCTGTTTGACATTTTTTATTGTAAACTATTTTGGTCGATGATATATAATTTTATTTTATTTTATTATTTAAACATATTCAATGAATTATTTGAATTTTAACAAAAAAATCAAACAAGAAAAATATTGTTTTAAAACATTTAAAAATAAAAAAGTAACAATGCTATCATCATCCCCAAAATAATACTATATATGGAGAGAGTATACAAATTTAATCGACCTATTGCACAATAAAGTATTTCCAGATGGTTTGTTATATATTTTGTATATCTCCGATTTGCCAATACAAATAATTCAAATAGCCATTAAAATAAAATTTATAACTGTTACTTTTTGTGTTGTTGGTCGATTGCGATGATTTTTAATTAAAATGACATCTAAAATATAAATAAATAATAATAAATCGTCGTTATTACTTATTTTGCACTTTGATTATTGATTGTCGTCGAAAATTGCACATTTAATTGGTTATGCTATATGTAAATCTTCATAACATTTTTTTTTGTTTTTTATATTTGCTGCAGAGAATTGATTTGTGGAAATTTAAAATAATTTATTTTAAATTATTATTGAAACATTGTACGGATCACAACTTGATAATGTGTCGTATCGAATTGTCTGCTCAAATTTCAATATTTAGAATAATGATGTCATATAAATTACCAAGTGTTTCCAATTTTTGTTTTATTATTGCTAACGGAAGCAAATAAATTGGTTTTATAATAAAGTTATGCGGAGAATAATTAAAATGTGGCGTTTTGTTAACTTGAAAAAAAAAATATACTTCACAGTTATTGTATTCATGAAATGTGAATTTAAAACAGTGTAATTGACTAGCAGATTTCAATGATAAATAACGCGATTTTCAACTAGGCTAATGGATGTGGGCATTTATTTTCATGAAATGGACAAAAAAAGAGAAATTGGGCATATTCGAGATATTTTGGAAATTTGTGAAAACTTCTAAAATGTTTTATTATATTGTACTATGACATATTCTTGGAATTTAAGAGATTTTTTGCAAGCAAAAGTAAAATCAAAACAAAAAAATACGAAAAAATATTTTTCGAGTAATTTTGCTCGTTTCGTTTTGTTGCAAAAAGCAAAATAAAAATATCAAATTTCAAGTAACTCTCAGTTAACTTGTAAGCAATCTTTGATTTTACTTGAAATTTCCAAATTGTTCTGACTTTGTTTCGTTTTGAATTTTTGTTAGTTTGTATTTATTGAAATCACTGAATATTTTAGATAATATATTTGAACTAAAAATAAATAATACATCTCCTAATAAAATGTATTGTATATAAATGGTATCTATAATGGTGGTGATTAAGATAATCGAGGTGGAGATGTAAATTTTATGGTCCGATTTTCAGAGATAATTCAAATATTGCCATCGAACATTAACCAAATTAGCGATATTTGCTCAGAAATTTATTGGTTTAAGTCAAGCTTTGAAGGCATTTCCACACGCAAAACTTTTATGTTTTTAAAAATGGTTCGAGTTCGTACAAGCCATCAAAAAAAAAAATTACAAAATTTCACATATCGAAATTCGACCGACAAATGTTAAAAAGGTAATTTCATTAAAGCAAATTATGTAAATTTAAAATATTTTTTAAAGTTTTGATCCTGCTTAGAAAATTAAATTTTTTTTAAAATTATTTCGTTATAGAAATAACAAATTTGCCAACAATTGGAAATGTCGATTAAAAAAATCGGTCAGAGGTTTTGCGTTTGGCAATGCCTTAAGGTAAGAAAATAATAATATTTTTTAACTTTTCAAACACCGACTTAATCGATGTCACATTTAAAAAAACGTGTATTGCCCTACATTTTTATTTTTCTAGAAAAAAACAGTAAATGTAAAATTCGTTCTGCGAAGTCCTTAAAGTGGATCCTTCAGAAATAAGCAACAAATTTGTTTATATAAAGATGTGATCGGTTGAGAAATGTATGCGGTTGACGAATAGAATTCTGCTGATGAAAATAAAGTCGAGAACCAATCAATTACAATTGAAACAACAACAACCAATTCTCAACCATCTACCAGCACGGTTTATACTATCTCTACCAGAGAAAACCAGACGTCAGCTGTGGTCAGCCATGTGGATAGTGCAAATGCCATTTTACCTAATGTGAATCAGTTGTAAACAAGCTCAATCTAATCAAAACGAATGCAAGAGTCCTCGTCACTTGTCTTGGAGGTTCTAAGGCAGATACATCTATGGAAAGTACAACCATCACAATTAGATCAAGAGTGGATCATCGCTTCACTTGCCAAATCGAAGCATTAATTACCAATAAACTCACCTCAAATTTACCTACAACCCTGGTGAATTTGTCGCTACCAATCAAAGGTGAGATTTTTTTGGCCGATCCAACGTTCAATAAACCGGGCCCGATTGAGCTGTTAATAGGCATAGTGACTACTTCTTTGAAATCATCAAGGATGGCAAATTGCTATTAGACCAACTGAATCTAGTGGCTCAAAATACAAGTTTAGGATGGATAGTTGCTGGGGGACATTCACCACAAGGCAACCCATTTACATCAGACCAAAAGGTGTACCTAGCCGATCAGCAAGAGGTAGATGTTGACAAAATGTTAAGGCGATTCTGGGAAACGGAAAGCATTCCAATGGCAACCTTACATACACCAGAGGAGTTAAAATGCATCCAACATTATTCAGACACTACTAGGTCAAACGAAAATAGGAGACTTGTACACTCTAAGAAGTGATTGTAAAATATCACGAAAAAATTATATTTTACCACCAAAAATTATTGTAAAACACACAACGACGTGTAATATTAAACATACGAATTTTGATTTATTCAAATATGACGTAAATCACTCAATCGCTGCAGTTTACACTTATAGATGCGCAACGTACTAACAAATTGTGTGAATATCCCACAATTTATTCGTATTTTACACTGTAAATGTGATTTACAATATTTTCTGTGCGTTTTTTCTCAAAAATGTGTTTCCCCACTATTTTTGTGGGAACTAACGCACTTATAATATCATTTTCTTTGTTAACAAATGAATAAAAGCAAAACGCATTTATAAAAAATCATTTTGTTCCGACTTCCGAAGTGAGAAAGGTGAAAATTAGTGACATAGCTATTTAAAATAAAATAAAATTAAAACAAAAATTAAATAAATTGATTTATCAATTTATATCATAATTAATTAATTAATTAAAATAAGTTCTCGTGTAATACAGTGCAATTTTAATAAAATTAAAGTGTAAAAATAAATAATTTGAGGTTAGGGCAATGCGCCGCGCATTCATAAAATTCTAAAAATTATAGTGATGCGTGCTACATTTTTAACAAAAAATCACCGACTTAGCCCATACTACTAATAATTATTGAAAATTAATTTGCTGGTATAGTTTTACTCTATATAAATTTATTGTGTAATGTGTATCTTTGTTCGAATTTATTTTCGTTATTTTCTTTGTGTAATGAATAAATGCAAAACGTATTTTCAAAAAATCTGTGGTCACAAATCATAATGGTTTAAGTGCAAAATTCACATTTTTCAGGAAAACGTTTTTAAAATTAACAATCGTTCAAAATCGTATGAGTTTTTCGAATTTTTGCTTTCATAAATGATTATTATAGTTGTGTGTAGTTACCGGAATATTACAAAAACTTGATATGTTAAGAAATAGAATGTGGAGATTTCCAAACCATTCGAAGCCATTATTATTTGTGACCACAGAAATTATTTTGTTCCGAAACGCGTAAGGTGAAAGTTTTGTAGGTACCTAGTTAAAAAGTTACTCTACATAATTTTATTGTGTAATGTGTATCTTTGTTAGAATATATTTTCGTTTTTTCTCTAGAAACATTAATAACAAAACGTATAACCGTAAAATACGTCTCAATGGTTAATTGAATAAACTTTATATACCTCTATAATAAACCCTGATAATACAAAAAGGTGAAAATATTTTTGTAGTGTGACTATAACAAGATAAAAATGAAGTGTAATATTTGCAAGGTTTTTATAACGGTTTCAATTGCGTCATACCACAAACATCTGTATTTCCATCGAAGTATAAAAAATACTCAATTTACGTGTTTATTTGAAAAATGTGGTAAAAGATTTTCGAGTTATAAAACCTATAACATGCATTATTATCGCGAACATTTACACAGGTTGAATAAAAGTCAATCAATAAAACATTCACTACTAGAAACCATATTGAAATGTAAATCCGTAAATTGTAATTATGAATCAAGTAATTTAAAAGTTATGGTTTCTCATTTAAATGATCATTTTAATTTTAATTCTATGATTGTGTGCCCATTTCCTGAGTGCAAAATTAATATCAAGACTAGATCAAATTTAGGAACACACATGTACAGAAAACACAATTCTAATCGAAAATCAAACTATAACGTACATTGCAATTATACTAGTGATAATGGAAATTCTGTTTACTCAAGCGTAGATAAAATTGATAGTAATATGGGTACTTTGGCCATTGAAAATACTTTGATTACAGAAAATATTGAAATGCCGTCTTCAGTTTTTGCCCATATGTTTATAGAATTAAAATCCAAATTTAAATTAAGCGAAACTGCTTTAAAATTTTTGGCAGATGAGCTTAAAGAAATTTTAAGCCGTAATATAAATGACAACACCACAAAAATTAATAATTTATGTCGGACGCTTAACATAATGCAACATGAAAATGATATCCTTAACATTATTAAAAATTCGACATTAACTTCGAATTTAATTCAATTGAATTCTTCGTTTAAATTATCAAACTTTATTCAAAACAATCCCATATATGTTGCTCCCAAGAAAATTCACTTGGGAATCGATTCTTACCATAAAATATGTTTTTTCTACTATATTTCTATATTAGAAACTATTAGATCTTTAATGTCTGACAAATATTTTTTTAAATTATTTAATAATAAAAAAACTTCGCCAAGAAATACGTATACTGATTATAATGATGGATCTGTATATAGGAAAAATTTATTTTTCACTTGCGGTACAAAAAAAATTGAATTAATATTATTTCAAGACGCTTTCGAAGTTTGTAATCCAATAGGTTCTTCTCGAAAAAAACATAAAATGCTGGGCGTATATTTGGTAATAGGAAATTTAAATAAAAAATACAGATGTTCGATTCACAATATTCAACTCGTTGCACTATGCAAAGAAAACTTTGTAAAAACTTTTGGCATAGAGAAAATTTTTGAACCAATCGTTCAGGATATGCTTGTACTAGAAAACGGTTTAATTATTACGCATCCCAGTACCCTTTTACCGATTAAATATTGTGGTACGTTATATGCAATGTTGGGTGACAATTTAGGAAGTCATCAAATTGGAGGATTCACTGAAAATTTTAGCCATTCTGAATATTTCTGTAGATATTGCTTTTATGATCGTGAAATGCTCACCAATTACAATCTAACTCACTGCGAAAATAGAAACATTGATAATTATAATTTAAATGTTGCTGAATTGAGCTTTAGTGAACAAACTATGATAAAAGGTGTTAAGTTTGATTCATGCTTAAATAAACTAAAGCATTTCCATGTTTGCAATCCTGGACTTCCTCCGTGTTTAGGCCATGACTTATTTGAAGGCATAATTCCCTTTGATTTAATGGCAATTGTGCAATATTTCATTTCAAATTTAAATGTATCCCTCGATTTTATAAATATAACTCTTCAATATTTGAGAAAAAAATTTCAATTGCGTTTAAATTTCCCAAAAATTGAGAAAAATATGAAAAAAATTCCAGGGAAATGTGATGAAGTGTTGAATATTTTAATTCTCATGCCGTTAGTCATGCTAAATAAAATTACAAATCCTGAGTGCACTAAATGGAAGTTTTTAAGTATAATGATAGAAACAGTTCGTCTAATTAATTCACCTATCATATCCGATAGCGGCATTGGCTTATTAGCCCATAACTTAACCGTGTATTTTGAATACAGAAAAGATTGCTTTCCTACTGAAAAATTAAGACCGAAACACCATTTTGTTTATCACTATCCGGAGCTCATTCGAAAACTTGGCCCATTGAGAAATTTATGGACATTACCTTTTGAGCAGAAACATCAATTTTTTAAAAATAAAGCGAAGCAATGTAGAAACTTTAAAAATCTTACATTTACACTTGCCAAAGCTCATCAGGATTTTCAAACCAACTTTGATAATGATCGTTTTAAGTTTGATATCTTATCGGATCACGTTGAATTTTTTTCAAAAAAAATGTTTAATCTGCATATCTCTAACGAATTTGTGTTTGTGACAAAGAAAATCTCTTATTTAAACACCACTTACAAAGAAAACGATGCCCTTCTTTTTAATTTTGATGAACATAGAAATGCAGAAATATTAGTAATACAATCAATTTTTATTAACAAATCGTATGATAAAGCATTATTTTATGGAAATGTAATCAAAATGTGGTACTCCGAAAATTTAATTTTATATCAAAGCTATAATGTTGACAAACCATTTAAATTAGTTAATTTAGAAAATATTTTAAATATAAAACCTGTCAATATCTTGAAATTCAATGATATTTATTTTTATTCACCAAACTGTGCGCACACAATTTAAAATAGTTCTTTTCCTTAGTTCTTCTGCCTTTTCTAAAATAATTTATAATAATCAAAAATAACAATATATTAAAAGAAATAAATAGTAAACAATATAATACAACACAACACAACACAATCAAAAACAAAATAAATGGATAAGTACATGTTCAATATTTGGAGCAGCGATCGGAAAATACGCAAATTGTTTATGAGCTCTCCGGAAATATCAGCAGTTACTGAAAAAGGTAATGCCCCGTAGTCTGAAGTGATTTAATTTATGTTATGTTATCCTCTGTTTTGAAATATGAATTTCTGTTGAAAATACAATAATAACTTAACATATAATTTTAAAATTTCGAATCGGATACATTATTATACTTACAATATTATATACTATGTTCTTACATATTTTTAATATTTCAGCTGCATTTTATGGCATCCATGGGTCAAAATTGCTATTAGAACACAATGGAGCAGATGTGTGCGAGAATGATGCACTTGAATTTATTGTAAAAAACAATCCAGAGTCAGTATTTTTAGTAATCAGTGAAAAAGAGCAATGGGTTCCAGCTAGCGCAATGTTAGCTTTGGGAAATGAAAATGCTAATGTAAGTCATAAATATTAGGTAATTAGCCTATATAACTTATTATTTTAAAATTAACAAGTTTTAACAAAATTTAACAAAATTAACAATTTTTCGTATACATATTACTTTATTTAATATTTGGTGTGGTCCCCATCTTTTTGAATAACTTCGAAAATTCGAGTCGGTATTAAATTTGTCACAGTTTTAAGAGTTTCCGGATCAATTTTGGCCCAACATTCACAGATGGCACTTTTAAAATCAGTAACTGAATTATATTGCTGTCCATTTCCATAAGCTTCCAGCAAGGCCCCCTAAAGGTTTTCGATGGGTTTGAAACCCAGCTTAATAAATTAACTAGAAAGTTACATATTTTATAAATTTCCATTAATGTGTCTACAAATTTTAATTCCAAGACCAAACAAATTTAAAGCTACCGATGTAAAGTGTTATGAAACTAAAATATTTTGTTTATACTTTTTGGGCAGCAATCGCAACAAATTACATGTAATTCCATCGATGAACCTGACCAAGCGCTTATTAAGTTATTCGTTAGTACGGAAGATGAACTTGATCCGACATATTCGGATGATACTCTTTCGATGAGCAGCACGGCACTATCATCAACATCCAGTACAAATTCTGCATGCAAAAAACTATTTTCAAATTTTGAAATTCCGTGGCATAAAATGCCTCATGACATTTTGGAAATGCTCACAAACAAAACAAAGCTAGGCAAACGAATGAATGTATTAGCGAACATTATTGTGGATGAATTGCGTGCTCATTCATTATATATACCAATGGGGGTTTATCGTACAGTAGCCCAAAAAGCCGTCGAACAATATCCAGACTCTATTATAGAAAAAGACAGCGAGGGAAATTTTTTAAGTACTGAACCACTGGCCCTTATTACTAAGATGAGGAATCGCAACAACACAATAAACAGGCAACCAAACCAGAGCTCTCATTCACCAATACATATCAAATTCAGAAAATCAACAAATATTTTAAAATCGACATGCACTAATTGGCAGCCGCAGTATGATGAAAATAGCTCTACAGTTGAATTTAAAAAACAACGATTAAAAGATTTACATAAAAAAGAGTCAATATCTTCAATAGATCGGCAAACAATAGAAACATATATGAATGAATGTTTTTCTACGCAAAGAGTTTACCTTAATAATACGGAGGATGTACCTTCAATTGAAAATGTTCTAAAGGAGTGGCCGTATCTATTCGATAAAATTATTTTAGCTCAGCATTTTCAAAAATTAACAAATATAGATATAGATATTTTTCAAAGTAATTTTGATGCAACTCGTACAAATATCGTACAATTTTTATGTAGTAGTACATACCTAAAAATTGAAAATCCAAATATTTCAAATGCTGAAATATTGAAATATTTAAGCAAATATTTCAAGGAAGATATTAATTTTTTGCTAAAAGAATTTGATGTGAGTGTAAATTAAATAAGAAATATTACCATAAAATATGGAAATACTTTTATATAAATATTTTCTTTCTCAGCATGGAACAACATTAGATGCCATTAAGAGCGAACTACCAACTAACTCACCGTGGGCGGCTATAATAAGTAAGTACTATAGATCAGAATCATGATATAGATATAATATTTTCATACAAAAATTTTTTATTTTAATTACAGAGAGTTTTGATCCAGCGGAGGAGGCCAATGTTACATATATATTTGTGGAGAAACAACACATCATGGTTGAGTCCATGACTCTTACCAAAACTGTACAAAACTTAATTTGTTTATATTAGCTATATAATGAATATAATGTACCCCAAACAAATTTCCCAATTAATGGAATTTTTAGTAAGATTTTTACTGAAATACTATCCGGAGTCAGTAAGAGGAGCCAAGAAAACCATTAGCAATTTAAATAAAATAAATACGCTAATAAGCAAACTTACACATACATAATAATATCATTAATTACTAATTGGTTTTATTACATATTTAATTATATAAATATGTATTAATTTATTTTAGTCTGTTTTTTATTTTTAAACAAAACAGGGGCTTAATTATAAACCAAACTCGTTAATTAAAATGAAATCGTATTTATTTTATTTTTCCGCCAATATTTCGGTATCTCGTGCCATTACCAAGGCTTAAAATAATAAAATATTTTTTTTTCACTTTTCAAAAACAAAACCTTATTGAACGAAAATAATACAAATGAAATGATAATGGTACGAGATACCAAAATATGGCGAAAAAATAAAATAAATACAATTTAATTTTAATTAACGTGTTTGGAATTATAATATACCACTGTTACAAGTCACTGTTTTCTTTAAAAAACTATTTAATTATGATTTTAATTGTTGTTACAGAAAATGGATCAATTTGCAACATCAGTATAGTTGTTGAAGACATTAAATCACTACCAATTTAGATAGTGTTACTGAAAAAAATGTCTTGTTAATTAAGTTTATTCATACCCTATGCATTTACAATTAATTTCCGACATTATTTTCCAAAAATCCAAAGACGTTATAAATCGGTTTAGAAAATATCAGCTTCTAAATATTGTATTACTAAAATAAAAGTAGTAAATAAATTTTTAATTAATTGGCACAATTGTTTTAAATTTTAAATGTTTGGAAGAGATATGCTTTAAATGTTCAATCAGTTAAAATTTAAAACAATTGATTACTGATTGACTGTATCAATTAATTAAAAATTTATTTTCTACTTTTATTTTACTAATACAGTATTTATTTAGAAGCTGATATATCCTAAACCGCTTTGTTTTAGATTCAGTTATTTATAAAATGTCAATAAATAATTGTAAAATGGATATAATTAATTTAATGAACTAGACATTTTGTTTCAAGAGCAGTATTCAAATTGGTAGCGATTACCAGTCTTTAGTTACAAAGAAATCTCTTTTATTTTTAAATTAACTTACATTACATTATTATTTTATTTAATTAATTATATTATTATTTAATTTTATTAATGTTATTTTTATTACATATTTTTGTTTGCATAATTTTATTCACTGTCAGTTTTAATATTTTATTATTAAAAATGTGTTAGTTTATTATTATAGTCTTAACATCAGTAGATATAGTGTTACTGAAAAAAATGTCGTGTTAATTAAGTTAATTCATATTTTATGCATTTACAATTAATTTCTGATATTTTTCCAAAAATCGAAAGACGTTATAAATCGGTTTAGAAAATATCAGCTTCTAAATATTGTATTACTAAAATAAAAGTAGTAAATAAATTTTTAATTATGTAATTGGAAAAATTGTTTTAAATTTTAAATGTTTGGAAGAGATATGCTTTAAATTTTCAATCAGTTAAAATTTAAAACAATTGATTAAATATCCGATTGACTGTTTCAATTAATTAAAAATTTATTTTCTACTTTTATTTTACTAGTACAGTATTTATTTAGAAGCTGATATATCCTAAACCGCTTTATTTTAGATTCAGTTATTTATAAAATATCAATAAATAATTGTGAAATGGATATAATAATTTAATTAACTAGACATTTTGTTTCAAGAGCAGTATTCAAATTGGTAGCAATTGGCAGTCTTGAATTACAAAGAAATCTCTTTTATTTTTAAATTTACTTACATTACATTATTATTTTATTTAATTAATTATATTATTATTTAATTTAATTAATGTTATTTTTATTACATATATGATATTTTTGTTTGTATAATTGTATTCATTACGGATTTTAGTACTATATTATTAAAAATAATAAATAATAAAACATTAAATTATTCTAACAAATAATTGAAATGAAATAAAATTTAACGTCTTTTTTACTAATAATCCCTATTATTATTGTATGATTTACAACAATTTCGACGATTTTTCACTAACAAGAATCGTGAACTGCATTTAATTTTAAATTTGCACTGATTTTGTTGATTTTCCCATTTTAATTGTTTTAATTATTGCTCGAAAAAGCAGCATTTCAAATTTTTTTTGTATTTAATTCACGCGTCTTTGGTGGTAATTCACTATAGGATTGTATTTTACGACAATTTTAGTAGAAATGTATATTGTTTTTTGCATTTAACTCACGCGTCTTTGGTGGTAATTCACTATTGGATTGTATTTTACGGCAGTTTAATAAGTAATCTACAATGATTTTGCAGCATTTAAAATAATTAGTTCACACTTTTAATGTGCGTTTACAAATCTTTGAAATGTTAGCCATATTGGATAATTCACACATTTTTAGTGTGATTCATTTTAAATCACGCTTTAATGAAAATTTACAACAAAAATTGCTGGCAACAGATAACCTCTAATAATCATAGTGAAATTCAACAGAAATTTCTTAGAGTGTAGTTACCTTACCCTTCAAAAGAACTCCACCGTTACTAGGGCAATCGTTCAACGTAGAGAACATTACGACAATTCTATACTTTGGAGAAGAGATTGCAGTCAAATAAACAGCTTCAGACGGAATACATCCAGTTTATGCGGGAATACCTACAATTAGGCCATATGGCACTCATACCACATAACGAAGGCAGAAGACCAGCTGATCAAACATTTTATTTACCTCATCACGGCGTATTTAAAAGTTCAAACCCCACAAAGCTGAGAGTTGTTTTTAATGGGTCCCAGAAAACGAGCACGGGTCACTCACTAAATGATGAACTACTTGTCAGTCCAACAGTGCAGCAAGGCCTGTTCGAGATAATATTAAGATACAGAAAGCATCAATTGGTGTTCAGCGCGAACATTGAAGTAATGTACCGGCAAGTAATGGTTCGCAAGGAAGGTACCGATTTTCAGCGCATACTTTGGAGGGAATCACCGGAACTCCAATTGAATCACTAGCGATTGCTCACTGTCACATATGGCACATCATCCCCGCCTTTCTTGGCAACATATCCACTAGCCTATGTTGCAAATCAATTTTGCAATGAATATCCGACCACGGCGGAAGTTCTCAAATCAGATGTGTATGTGGATGATGTGATTAAAGGTGCTAACACACTCAACGATGCGTTACCGTTGCGAAACGAATTGATCAAGATTTTAAGCTCAGTAGGATTTAAACTTAGGAAATGTTCAGCTAACCATCCCTACCTATTGAACGAATTAGAATACAGCAATTTACAACCAATGGATCGAGAATTTACAACGAATGGAGACGTGGTATCAATACTAGGGCTATACTACCAACCATCCCGTGATGCATTTAAATTCAGGGTGTCCATACCAGAAAGCACGACAGCGACTAAACGAAGTTTGCTCTCAGAGTCATCCAGGATTTTTGATCCATTGTGATGGCTTTCTCCTGTCATGGTACCTATTAAAATCATGTTTCAGCAGTTATGGCTTGACGCATGCCTGACGCATGCAAAACCAATTGGATGCGAATACGGTATGATTTAAACGCAATCGAGGACCTGGAAATTGATAGATGGTTACATCCAGCTAACAGGCTGGAAATTCATGGATTCTCCGATGCATCCAAAGACGCCTACACTGCAGTACTATATTCACGAGTAGTGACAGTATCGAGGGAGGTGCTTGTTGATATCATCGCAGCGAAAACTAAAGTAGCTCCTATAAAAACAGTATCTATCCCGAAGCTAGAACTGTGCGCTGCCATCTTATTAGTAAAGTTATTGGAAACTGTCACAACCGCGCTCAAGTTCAAAACCAAACTAAAACAGTTTTATTATAACGATGCTTCCATATTACTAGACTGGCTCTCCAAACCGCCGAAATTGTGGCCAACATATATTGCAAATAGAACAGGCCTGATTCTCTCCTATTCTAATAGAAACCAATTGCACCATGTGCAATCGATAGAGAAACCCGCTGATCGAGCCATCCGTTGGGTAGTTCCAAATGAATTGAAGGACGGCATTTTATGGTGGAAGGGCCCATCTTTGATATCAATGGAACCATTAGTCATTCCAGAGGATCATTTAGAAGTATCAAATGTTCCTGCAGAGCCTATGTCCTATTTAATTCAAGAATCTAATGACTTTGAATAGCTATTGGATGGGTTGACTTCAAGAGTGTCAAAATGTCCGATAATAATAAGAATCGTAGCTCGCATTCAAAGATTATTGCAGAACGCGCGTCAATCAACTCTACCGAAAGTACGCGGAAGTATCACAGTGGAAGAATTAAACAATGCAGAGAGTTGCATAATTGGATATGTGCAGTTTCACGAATTTCAAGCTGATATTGAATCCATTCGTTCAGATAATTATTCTCCTAAAGGTAAATTGGCGAAATTTTATCCATTTTTAGACAGCCGTGGAATACTGAGGGTAGGCGGAAGATTGACCAACGAACCGTTGAACTACGACACGAATCATGCAATCATTCTTCCATCAACTCGCTTACTGGTGAGACGAATGTTACACCATTTTCATCAGAAATTGTTTCACGCTGGTCTATCTCAAATGTTTGGGTATGTGAAGCAGAGGTTCCATATTATTCGAGGAAAATATCTTTTGAAGAGGATAATCAACCAGTATGTGAAGTGCCATCGGTTTAAAAAGGAGTGTCAAGCTCAACTAATGGGTCAATTACCATCATCATGGGTCAACTTCGTTCGGTCATTTCTTCAAAGTGGAATTGATTATGCTGGGCCTTACAAAATAAAGGCTTATCACGAAGTTCCAATCCAAAGTAATTAAGGGATATCTGTGTATCTTCACATGTATGGCCACCAAAGCTATTCATGTTGAATTGGTGACAGATCTCAGTACTGACACGGGGTATTTCCACAGATTTGGTTTCCGACAACGCGACTTACTTCATCGGAGCCATCAATCAGTTGCGAGAGCTAGCAGAGTTATTCCAGTCAGAGCAGTTTAGAACCCGAGTGGCACTTGGACGGCTGAACAAGGCACCAAAAGGCATCTGACATCACCAGCAGCTCCCAATTTCGGCGGTTTGTGGGAAGCCGCCGTGAAATTCACAAAATTTCACCTCAAGCGGGTTATAGGTGACACCATACTTACATAATGAGGAACTCCAAACACTGCTAAAGGAGATCGAAGCGATTCTTAATTCAAGACCGTTATGTCGCAACGATGACAGCGACGAGCCACTAACTCCAGCACATTTCATAATAGGCCACTCCCTGTCACTTATACCGGAACCGTCACTACTCAACACTAAACTGAATTCGCTATAAAGATGGCAGAAGCTCCAAAATCGTGTACAACGTTTCTGGCGTCGTTGGAATGAAGAATATTTAACCACCTTGAATCAACTATAACTTGTTAAGCCAGTTAATCGAATTAAAATCAATGACGTAGTAATACTCAAGGAAGACAACGTTCCACCAGCACGATGGCCATTGGCTATACTTTTCTATTACAAAAACTAGAACGTGGCGTATGTTTTTTGATCAAAATACATGTGGTATTAAGGTATTTATAGAAAAAATCCACAGCATGGTCAGTACTCAAATTATTCAATAAAGCTATTCAATCCATTTTAATAATGCTATCGTTAATAGTATCGAAGTCACACATTTTAAAATTATATTGGTGTTGGACCATTTTTTTATGATAATGCACCTTTTACATTTAATTGTAATTTCCATTGGTGGATGATGCCTGATGTCTATGTAGGTAAGTATGTCATTCGAAGTTCCTACTGACATAAAGTTGGAATCTATATTTCTATTAAAACGCGAACTTAATGCATAGATGCTCCACATGTAGTTGAGGAAATCGCTATTACCTTTATTTAAGAGTATCATACCCTACCGATACATATTGAGACAGAAATGCATATTAAACTAATGACCTTTGTAATCAGTTTGTCTCAAACCCTTGATAATAGTAATAATAAGAGGCTTTTGCAAGGTCAATGTCCAACTCTCACACCAACACATGACAACAGCCCTGATCAAAACTCTATGCAATATCAGATTGTCGAACTCCCATATATTTGAAGTTTAGCAATGGACTTATGTTAATGACACAAAGCACGGCCGCCAATGGTAGGAGACCTTAAGTATTTGAACCTTGTGATATTTTAAGGAACGCGAAATCAATGAAATCTCTTGATTATTCATTTTAATTAAATCCAAAGCTATCTGTTGCATACAAAATTTTGTGGTTAAACAAATTTGTGATTTAGCAATTAAATGTCATTTCGGTCACGAAATAGCATTACATGTAACGTCCAACTCAAAGTTTTGTTCAGTTATACCTTCAGTTCGAATCTCAATCAGTCATGGTTCGGTTCAATATGTAATGTCACCCAATGCTTCAACTCATTTTGATCGCCAAAATAAAGGCTGGTTTGATGATAATTACAAAAAGCAAATAATTATTATAACCGACACTATTTTGAATTTCTTTGTAAGGGGTAGAACGAACCTCAATATGCCAATATGATATCAACAAAATAAAGGTAATAGTAAATCCTACATCTTAGTATTATGTAAAATATGAATATAGATACATATCACCTAGAACAACTTTCCTTTGACACACTGTATCTCAGTAGGTATTGAAAATGGGTCAATAGTTTGCTCAACATTATTCAAGAAAACATCCCTTAAAATAATTACAGTGAATTACTCAAGAACCTGCTTAATGAATTTTATGGCCTGTTATTTCTTACCAACGTTGTATTATTAAACCATACCAAATTAAAAAAAAAAAAAAAATATCGGGTGCCTTCCACCTGTATAGTACACCAAATATGTAAATGACTGCGTGAAAGCTAAGAGCACTATCCTAGAAATTCGTTAGTTTTACGGATAGTGGTGTACGTTGCAATTCAGCTTAATTTGGTAATAGGATTATTTTCTAATAACTTTGCAAATGATCTGCAACTGCCCATTAGTCCGATATCCAATTGGTATAGTAAATGTATTCTCTGCAGAATGCATTTTGCTCAGGAAAATTGGTTGTCATACGATAATGTTTACATTTCTGTGTTAAATACAAAGGAAATCCTACATTAATTTATTAAAAAAGGTTTCTAATAATCTATTGAATTAGATTCTGGAATGACAATGTCTCTGATTCCTTTATGAATTTGTAGTAAAAAGCGAATAATAAAAATATCAAAACATAAAATTTTAGAAGTTAGAATCAGCCTCACAATAAGTCTTAAATTTTTTTGGCTCTACTACATAAAATATTCCTTTTTCATCACTTTCAAAATTTAATCACGGCACTTCACAAACCAAACGCCATAGCTTTAACCAATGCACCGGATTGATGGTATTTATATACTCAATTGTTAATATGATGCAGAAAATAACTAAATGTTACCTTATAACCTTAAAGTAAAAATGTTCCAAAAAGGAAATAACGAAAGCAAATCGAAAGGGTTCTGGTACATAATTCTGTTTTATAAAATTAGGTTTTACAAAATTCTTCTTTTACAAAATTCGATTGTTAGAAAATTGTCTTTTCGAAATTTAGTTTTAACTTATACGAAAGCATGATAAAATTCTCGATTTAAAAATTCTTTAGTAGCGCAATTCTGTATTTTTCAAAGTTCGGTTTTAGCAAAATTGTATATCATAAAAATTCGTATTTTAAAATTCTGTATTTAAATGCATCATTTCCTAAAACTGAATTTAAAAATTAGGATGATTAATATTTTGTTCTTGCACTGGCGTTAATACTACAATTCTTATAAAACAAAACAAACACACACCGTACTTTAATGTTAAATTTAATGCAATTATTTTTAGAAATTCGTACTTTTATATTTTAGTAAATTTTTTAATTTTTTCGGCCCTTTAGAATTTGCTAGACTTTTTTCTAGGAATATGATTTTCCGGAATGAGAACGAAGGGCCGAATTTCAAAGGGCCGAATATCGAAGGGCCGAATGTAGAAGGACCGAATGTCGAAGGGCCGAATGGGTCGAAGGGCCGAATGGGTCAAAGGCCCGAATGGGTCGAAGGGCCGAATTTATTTTTATTTTTAGAAACATAATTGTTTTTAATTTCTTGTTTTAAGGAATAATTTGTAAATTTTTTTATCAAATATAAATTAATTTCTTATGAGTTTTGTAGCGTTCCATACGGTAGTGCACGAGAATAATAGCAGCGTAGGCGATGCTGACGGCGGGGATATGATCGGCGCGTGTTTAGGTTGGGTGAGAAGTTTTATTATTTCAGCCCTTACCTATAAATTTCCTTAACCGTTTTCCTTTCAAATTCATTTGTTCCCTCCATTTGACTCACCGTTTAATATTAATAGACGTCGTTGTTGTTGTTCCAAATTATTTTAAAAAAAAATGTTTACAAAACATAGAAAGCAAATTGGTAATGCACCTTAATTTTGTTATTTATGCATGTACTGACACACTTGAGGGCAAGATAGGCTACTCTCCACCAGATAGCCGAATAAAACAGGAAAACACAAATTTGCAAGCAACATTTATTGAAGAGGGCGGCAATGGCAGAGAAGAAGATCGTGAGTGAGGGGCAATTTGATTGAGATGGCAAGCAGAAAACGACGACGATGGCAGTAAAGTTTGGACAGCCAAGTGGTGAGGTCAATAAAAAAGACCAAAAGAAATAATCTATTGCTATTTGTTTTGTTTTGTTTTGGTAAAAATAAACGGGTAATGGCGTTAAGTGTATTGGCCATACCTGTTGTGAATTGTTTTTTTTTTATTTGCCAAATGAAATCATAAATTAAATTGTAAAAACAAATACGTTTTATGTTTTTTTTGCCTCACATGTTTTCTTGGCTAATTTTATAAACATTAATTGTTATAAAAAAAAAAATTGTATTGTAATTAAAATCTTAAAAATCTTAAAAGGAAAAATACATTGCTTTGTGTGAAAGATCATTAATTGGTGTTGTGTTATTAATTGGGTTGGTTCGCTGAACCTTAGCCTGTCATTTCGGGTTTTTCACATGATCCGTTAGACTTTGTGTTCATTTGCTTGTTTGTGCGCAGCGTAATTGTTGGCTCCCAATAAGTGTAAAATTTATAAAACGGCCATTGGTGTGAAACAAACAAAAAAAAAAAAACAATAAAAAAACTAAATAGTGCAGTGTAAAGACGATTTTATAAAAAAAAACAAAAGGAGCCGTGAGAAGAACGAGTTGATGGGACCGTGGTGATTTACGGAGCAAATTAACAGAACGAAATATCTAGAAGATCTAAGCGGCAAACGGTGAGTCATCCTGCACTTATTTTTCCTTTTATTATTACTATATAATTATTTTCCGTTTTTTTTGTTTGTTCGCCATTTTTGCTCCATTTTTTTCCGTTTCGTTTTCTCATCCAACCTAAATAAAGCGTGGTTATTCTAAGCGGTAGTTTTTTTTTCCACAGCAAGTAACCCCTCCCGAGTCCACCTGCTCATCGAGCTTAGTCCGGGAAAAATTTACGTGCCGGTAGACTGGCGCCCAATTCGTGTTTTCTTTAATTTTGTCTACCAACTACCGCTATAGTGTGTGTGGCACGTTACAGTTTATACATATTTTATTATGTTTAATCTTTGGATATTCTATCGGCAAAAACATTGCATTAATTTGGTTGTTTATAGTTTGTAATTATCAAGTGGACAAATATTTGTACATAATAGGTATTTCACCAAAACCAAAACAGAATTTTGTCATAAAATGTCATAAAACTCAGACCATTTTTTATTCGTTAGGGTGAAGGAAAATTCTATTTGGCGAATAAAATAATTTCTCTGTGATTTAGTGATGTAACCTAACCTAGCCTTAAGGCAAAATTTCCAAAATGTCTACTTAAATTAAATGAAACTGTTTATTTTAAAGTATATTGTTGTCTCATGTGTTGTTTTGAATATTGTTTCAACCTGAAATGTACATATTACCTATTTTGATATGAGTCATTTTGGCAAACAACATTTCAACCTGGTACTGATATCTGGAAAATTTTGTTTTCCAAAAATAAATAAATTATAGTTCTTAATATCAAATTCAGTCCATTTACAAAATATTCCTTAAAACAAGAAATTTAAAAAAATTTTATTTCTAAAAACATAACAAAAAATAAACAAAAAAAATTCGTCCCTTTGAAATTCGGCCCTTCGACATTCGGCTCTTCGACATTCGGCCCTTTGATATCATTTCGATTTTCCGCCCTTACTTTCTCAATTTGCATAATAGACAGAATAATTTCCTTAGATATATCCTGTATGATTTTATAAAAACCAGCACGGCATATCCCCACAACCACCTTGAGTTGGCGATGCCAGGCTTCAATTGATTATGGCTATTTTGTTTTCGTAGGAAATATTTTATTCCAATGCAGGTCATATCAAATATAAGTAAAAGTGATTTTCTGAATTTTCTTGAGAAAATCGTAGAAAGCGAACATCAAAATTATCTATGTATTTTCAAAAATGTGACTGGACCTAAGCAGTCCGAGAAATATTCTAAATATGGAAAAAGTAGGAGATCAGAGTGTTAAAAACAACAAAAATTGATGAAATATATCGAAAATTATTTAAGTAAATGTAATTTTCCGAATTTCTGGGTGTTTATGATAAAAAAAAAATCATGACATCTAATATTTTATGCCGAATATAAGTTAAAGTGATTTTCCGAATTTGCGTAAGAAAATTCTAGGAAGCGAGCATGAAAATAACCTATATACATACAAAAAATGTCATTGGATCTAAGCAGTGCGAAAAATATTTCAATCTTGGAGTAAGTAGTGGTTCCCTACTACGTGTGCTATAAAAGAGATTGTCACTAGATATAACATATCCGAAAAACGTTTCCCAAACTTGAATATATCCCGGATAACTTAGGTGCAGTGACAATTTCTCAAAGAAGTTCGGGAAATCACTTAAACCTAAATTCGATATACATATTAGAAAGAGTAGTTTGCCTCTGTATTAAAATCAATAAGTTTCTTTCGGCTTTTTTAAAGACAAACTATATTAATTTCATAACAATAATGGAATTCACAACATTTTTCGACTTGATAATCAGAAAAAATGAAGAGGCCAATCATTTATAATAAGTATATCTACCAAAAAAGTAGAAATATATTAACAATTTCGTTAAGTCGAAACACTTTGTATGACTCTTGGATTTTGATATTTCGAAAAATGTTGTGAATGCCATTATTGTTAATATATTTTGTCTACAAAAAGCCAATTCTCTTTCAATTAGAAAATATCAACAGATATTAAGGTTTTCTTTGAGTTCTTTGATTTAGTGAATATAATTCGCCAGATTAGTACGTTCTTGCCTCATACTTAATGTATAAAGTTAGAATTGTAGTTTTGTAGTTTGGTCGTAGCTACCTGAAGAGTAGATTGAATTTTAGTTCGTGCGAACTTTTCAGTACGAAACAAAACTACTACATAGAAAATTCAAGAAAGGTTCTCATTTTTCATTCAGTGTCGATAAACTTTGTATGGCTCTTGGGTTAAAGAACGGCCTCTGCATTTTTTCTGACTAACAAGTCGAAAATGTTGTGCATGCCATTATTGTTAATATATTTTGTCTATAAAAAGCTGAAAGAATCTTATTGATATACATATTAAATATATTTAGAATAATCAGCAGCAGAAAGTCAAAAATGTTTAACCTTAATATTGGGTACTTTGTCACTTTATGAATAGCTTATTAAATTCGCAGTTCATCAGACGCAATTTTAATTCAAATCTGTTTAGCGCCATTAATAGCTGTTCCAAGAGTTTTCAACTCATGTTCTAATAGTTTACAAATTCTCTCTTCTATACTTATACCGGGTGACCACTATATTCGGTTACAAATGTTTGAGTATCCGGGAAAAACAAACGAAACTAAATAATCTTGAAATTTTTAAAACGTGAAGTACCGTTAGGTTTTCTATATACATCAAAAAAATACTAGTTAGTTTAGTTGCGTAATAGCGTTGTTGTGACCATGTCAAACTTACGATCTCTAATTGTGGATAAATTTAAAAGTGGGTCGAAATGTGGAGAGATCTTTCGAGAAGTAAAACATCTTGGAATCAATAGACAATTTATTTACCGTACAGTCAATCGTTTCTGTGATACGGGATCAAATGAAAATCGCAAAAAAACTGGTCGAAAAAGAAGTGTGCGAACAAAAAAAAACATAAAGATAGTACGGGAGCGCATACGCAGGAATTGTGACAAATCGGCAAGGAAATTGGCAGAAAAATTAAATTTGAAGCGCGAATCAATCCGAAAAATACTCAGGGACGACTTAAAAATGTCAGCCTTCAAGAAAAAGAAAATTCATGGACTTACGGTTGCCACAAAAGAGAAACGCAGGTTTCAATAAAGGATGTCCCAAATTATAAAAAGCAAATATCGAGGTTCCAAAATGCGTCTTCGGTAATGGTTTGGGGAGCCATATCCAAAAGAGGAGCACTTCCACTTGTTTTTATTGATAAAGGTGTTAAAATAAACGCGAAATATTACTTGGAAGAGGTTTTGCAGAAACATTTATTGCCAGAAGCTCAAGCAATGTACGGAGAGGAATATTATTGCTTTCAACAAGACGGAGCACCTGCACATACGGCGAAAGTAGTTCAAGAGTGTTGTATGGCTAATTTAACTGATTTCATTACCAAATACGAATGGCCGCCTAGTTCACCAGATTTGAATCCCTTAGATTTTTCTATCTGGGGGTTTATGGTACAAAAGCTTAAGAATTACCGATACAACACTTTGGAACAATTTAAGACGGTAATTTTGAATATTTGGAATGAAATCCCAATAGAAGTCATCCGTGCCGCGTGTGGTGATTTCGAAAAAAGACTAAAGCGTGTAATAAAGGAGAGAGGCGATACAATTGAATAATATTATAATATTTTAAACTATGAAGCTTTATGTTACTGATTCACAAATAAAGTTTGAATTTTATTAATTAATTTGAAAAATACAGCTAGTTTCTTTTGTAACCATATAAAGTGGTCACACATGTATATCCCCAAAATAAATTTGAATCGAAAATCCATCCAAAATAGCTGACCAAATTCTTCGGCTATCGAGTCTAAAAAGAGTCCCGTATCCCCTTTGAAACTGATTTGTTGAGAATTCAAATTTCTAATCCGTTATTTTGATATGATTTAACTTACCATCCATCAAGTTCAAAATTTATCACTTAACTTCAGATATAAATTTGTTCCGAATTTTAATATTCCAATCACAATTTTGACCGAAATTTGCAGGATGAAATTAATATCCATTGCTAAAAATTTGGGGTTCTTTTTGTAGCTGATTAAATTCAGAGAATTTCAAGTTTAAAACGTATTTCCGATAGATAGAATTACTACAAAAGTGTTCCGAAATTTAATTATCAAATCTCAATTTCACCTAAAATAATTAAGGTACGTTAACAATCTATTCTAGAGATTTTGCTGATGTTCTAAATGATTTGATTGATGTTCTTTTACAATTCACAAAATAGCTGAATAAATTCCTATGTGTCCATGAAGACCAAAAGGTCTTCCCTTTTCCTAGAAACATTGTTGTTAAGAATTTAATTCTTCTCCCTTGCTAGAGAGTTGGACTCGGTTTTTAAATTACCAGATTAAATTCACCGTCCATAAAGTTTAAAAGTTATTCCCTAATCCCTGAAATAAATTCGTTGCCAATTTATATCTTTAAATAGCTCTTTTATCTGAAATTGACAGAAGATCATTAACATCCCTTGTAAGAAATTTGAAATCAGTTTCCGATAATATAACGAACAACTCATTCGATTGTCCATCTATCAAACATGGAAGAAATAAATTTACTTTAAGTTTTTTTTAATACCACTTACAAGACATTTGGACTCAAGCTCTCCTACTTAATAGTTTAACTGCACAAGTTCAACTGAACTAGTATACCAAACCGTTTTTAGTACTTTATATAGTTTTCAAACATATCAGGAACGTACAAAACTTATTATATTTTGATAACAAAAACAGCTTCGCAAAGTTTCACCAATTCACTTTAATTAAAAATAGGCCCGCATTTGGTACTCCCATAATTTTCTAAAGCTTCTTAAACGTTTTTATTTAATAACAACAATAGTTTTATTGTTAATTACAAACAAAAACTGTTTTAGATCGCTTTTTAGAATTTTTACAACCTCCAACAATTTTTTTATCGTACCACATACACTAAAGCCTCAAGTTGCATCGATTCGACTGGCGTCGTTTCGACTTGCGTCATTTTTTTCGACGCAACTCGAGTTTTTGTTTTTTCTTTTTTTGTGAGGCAAAACAGTTTATGTACGTACATATATATATACTGAATAATACAATATTTGCGAACTGAAATAAAAAAATAGCATTTCGAGATAACGCATCTCGAGTTGCGTCGTTTTTTTCCAGAACGCATTAATGACGCAACTCGAGGCTTTGGTGTACTTTTAATTTAGATAAGAAATATACGTAGTTTCAGAAAGCTTAACCTGTCCGCCCTATAAAAATACTGGCCAATACTTTTATTACGTATTGTTGAATTTCGCGGTAATGTCGGTAGTGTAACAGATCACTCTGCGTTCTATATACAATTTTCAAAATGTTTAGAACATGTCCAACATTTTTTATTTTTACAACCAAGATTGTTACAGAATGCTTGAACTGTTCACTTTATGAAAATATAGAGCCATATGGTTTATTGTCATCATCATGCCCAATCGTTTTTATTTTGGTAAACAACATCTTTTTGGAATGTTTGAACTGCCCAATTTATCAAAAGTTGGACCTATACACTACAACAAATATTCTACAGTATACTTTATGAGAGAAACTTCACAGCGGATGAAAATTCATTCAAGGAAATCTATTTTAAAATGCTAGGAATGAGCTAATTCTATCATAAATAAATACTTAGAGCATTAAAGGTAGACATATTTTATATTGCGGCCTTGGCGCTATGAAAATGTCTCTATATTGATCTTACTGCGAATATATCTTGAATTTACATAATATTCAACCACTATTGAAGCTCTTATTTCAAGGTCAAAAATTAAATATATTGTGTCAGTCAACCGTGTTAAAAATGATATGTTTCCGGTGGTCCTCGAATTCCAAAGGTTGATCTTTTTGAATTGTATCATAACCTCTGTGGTCGAATACTGAAAATTCCGTTACATATTATATACATCGCTGCTAAATTAGGATTTAAATTGTTTACAGTAAATTTATATTTTCTTAAGAAATAACTTCTCAAAAAGTAAATTACAAAATAAAATTGCTGACATTCTCAAAAAAAACTAAAAAACAAAAATTTAATTGAAATTTTATCTCGAATTTCCGTTTGCGTTAGAAAAAAAAAAATCTTATCGAACAATATTTTACAATGTAGCTATTTAAATTTTATTATGTATTTCGTTTATGTTACATAATGCGTACACGCGTATATAGCAAAGATTTTTCTTTTTATTTTGTTAATTAAAAAGATTTTTATCTCAAGCGGAGCGCACTATTAAAAAAAAAATCTTTTTGTTTTAACAATACGTTAATTATAGGGCCATGGATAATAAAGTGGAAAATAAAATTTAAAACAATTTTGTTTATATCTTAATATACAATAAATATAAATATTCTGTATACGTATTTATACAAGAATGACGTGGTACATGGGTGTAACAGGGTATTGTGAAGTATTTTTGGGAAACGTGTTGTTGTACACGCTAATATCTTCATATCGTACACGCACATGCATATACATTTTCTAAGATTGTTCAAATGTAAATATTTATATTTGAATGAAATTGCGTGACGCGTGTGTTTATTTATGATCTAATAAAATCTTGGTAAGTGTATGTATATAGAAAGAACATTAACCGAATTAAATTAATTTGATTTCGAGCAGAGACTTATTTGTGTACTTTTGTGTTTATAAATATCCGTTTTGGTAGCAGTATATAGTGACGATCACGATTACTGTTTATTAGTTTATTTAATCACGAATTTAACCACTATGCTTAATACTTTATTTTGAGCATATTTGCTCATTAGTAATAAAATGTAAAGCAAGTGGCCGACAAACTAATCAACAAAATAAAAAAAAAAAAAAAAAACATTCTTGAGAAATTGTAAAGATTTTTAGGAAAACTTTATAACGCCCAATTATTCCTGCAAAAAAGTAAATATACCTACTTAGCCAACAAGAAAGAAGAAGTTTTCGTCAATTAAATGATATCAAAATCACATTACGCAACGTTAAAATGGCTATAGGCAACAAAAGTTCAGATCTAAAATTAGTTTTCTATTACCGAATGTACAAGTAGACACGGTGTGCGGGAAGCCGAAAAAAATTGGTCTAAAATGACGATAAAAACTAGCGTCATATATAAATACAGCATGATCTACAGTATCATAATCCATTAAACAGAAAATCGTACCTGATCATTTAACAAAGAAATTACGAAAGAACGGAATTTTTTAAATTTTAATTGAAAATATCATTTCGGCGGCCAATCTAAAACGGAAGAAATTAAAGGTGATACAACTTTTGTACGGTTTTCTAATCTGTTTTCCGTTATTTAAATGAACCCTATATCAATATTTTGCGATAACTAGTTTTTGTTTTACAACCAAAAATACACTAACTTACAATGCCGAAAATCAAAATACTCCGCCTGCTTAGCTTGAAACAATACTAACTCAAGGTCACTGTTTACGGAAAGGTGAAAGAAATTTGTCAAATAGGTATATTGAATTCAATAAAAATTTAACCATTTTACACATAATCAAAAAACGACCGAAATTAGACAGGTTAGGGGAGCTGGAAATATACAAAAACAACAACAATTTACTTAACGACAAAATCAACACAAAAACCAATAAAAATTACGGCTTGATTGTATCCATAACTTAAATACAAAGGAATTGCCAAACAACAGCACACAGAAACAGTATACGGACAGCTTCAAAATAAATCATGTAATAGTAGTAAAAAAGAAACCGAAGAAGAAATTATCCTCGAAATCGATATTTCTATAAAGATTAAAAAATTGTCAAAATAAGGAAGAAATTAAAACTACAATATGTACATATAAAGTGACAAAAGAACACAAAAAATAAAGTGAAGGTTTAAACTCAATTGCTTTTGATACGTGTGTGGAAATTTTAAAATTAAGCGATAATAAGCGATGAAACCGCTGATTTATATCGACTATAATTTTTACAAAATGTTACAACCGTCCCCCGAAAAAAGCGCCTAGGCATTGTATTCGGGAATACAAAACTTCCTGACTTTCTAAAAATATAAAAATTAATTCAAATAGAACGCCATATCAAATAGAATGCTACGAGTACCGAATTCATTACAGGTATCTGTTAAGAAATCACAAACAATATCATAACAATTGGCCAGCTCATATTATTTTTATTTAACCCGAATATTTAACATACGACGAGAACGAGTAAAAAGTATTGTTCAATGTTTTCTAAGCCGAGCAGCCAGGATTGAATTTCACGTTTTAATTTGTATTTACGCACTGTGCTGAGACTTTTAATATCGTTAGTTCACTATTACAATGAACACTGGCAAAGTTATTTGGGTTCCTCGTTTTTTATGTGTTTACAGTGCGATTGTGAAAACTGTTACTTCCATTAAAAAACATTTTGAGGACTTTATAAATATAGAGATATCTAAATGGCAACAAATTTAGTTGCCAAAACGTTGGAACTGTTGGTGTTGTCTGAGACCGCTTGTAAATTAATTTAATAATTCCTTTTTGTGCGAAAAGTAGATCCTCAGTAGTAGTCAAATAAGTACCACCCCAACTAGATATGCATGCCAGACATAACGATTGATTTTTCTAGGGCACTGTATAGTTTCCTTAATGTAACACATGGGAAAATTTAGCTAAGATTATAAAATGTATGTATAGGGTCCTGATTACACTCTTCCTCCTCACATGTGATACGTTTGATGGTGCGCGTGGGAAACGGTAACCCTTCGCCCAAAATGTACGATTTTTATTTATTGCTAACAATAAGCCGATTATGGTAAAACCCTTAACTAAGATTGGCCAGATCGTGTTCAAGAATATGACTAATGCCCCAAGTACTAACAGTCTTAGACGTAGCATAATGAAGGGCCAAATCATTAGCAAAATCAGTCGGATACCCTATGAGATCAATATCAAAAATCGAATTAAAATAAATCATAAATAATATTGAACCCAAAACTGATCATTGGGACACTTGACAGCCCGGGGTTACTTAAAGTTTCGTCTATTCGAACAATCTGACCCCGATTTTGAAGGCAACTTGTTGGCCATTTTCATCTTACCAACCGAGTTTCATCCGAATCTGTTGATAAATGGCTTTGTTCCATTCAAATTGGCCATTTTCCGGAACCATATCAGGTACTCAGATTGGAGTCCTATTTTCATTCATCATACAAACCCGAGTTTCATCCCATTCAACCGGAACACATATTGAAATTCAAATCGTAAAAGTCGAATTGCATCTCAATTGCTAAGAAATTACTTAGTTCCATTCAAATTGTCCATTTTTTAGAACCCGTAGGCCGTATTCCATTCGTGTTAGCCATTTTCAACATATAGAACGAGTTTCATTCCAATATGTTGAGGAATTGGCTTAGTTCCATTCAAATTGGAATCTCATTTTCATCGAGCAAACCGGGTTTCATCGCAATCAGTTGCAAAATGGCTTAGTACCATTCAAATTGGTCATTCCAGAACGAAATCCAAAACTCCTATTGCAATTCTATTTTCAACATTCAAACTGAGTTTTATCTTAATCGGCTGAGAATTTTTTTTCTTCGCTGGCGCTACATCCCATAGAGGGATTTGGCCGCTTCATGATGAAATTTCGTAATTATTTTTAACGGATCTTGAGTGATTAATTCATTGATCCAACATTAACCAGCCGTGACTTTTCATCACCCGCCGGGAATCGAACCTGGAACCTCCGGAGCTTAAAGCAAGCATGCTAACCACTGTGCTACCGGAGTGGCAAATGGTTGAGAAATTGCTTAGTTCGAAATTGCTTAGTTTGAGAAATGGCTTAGTTCTATTCAAATTGGCCATTTTCCAAAACCACATACGAATCTCCTGTTGGAATCGTATTTTCATCATAAAACATGAGTTACCTCCCAATTGGTTGGAAATTGACCATTTTCATCGTACAAACCGCGTTTCATCCGAATCAGTGATAAATGGCTTGATTCCATTCAAATTGTTAATTTTCCAGAATAACATCCGATCGAAATGGCTTAATTCTATTCAAATTAACCATTTTCCAATCTCATCATAAAAGCCGAATTTAATCCCAATTGGTTAAGAAATTGCTTAGTTCCATTCAAATTAGCAATTTTCCAAAACCCGTAATATAAACCGTTCAAATTCGCCATTTTCATCATATAGACCAAGTTTCATTCCAATCGGCTGAACAATTGGATTAGTTCCATTCAAATTACTCATTTTCGAGAACCACATCCGGAACTCGTATTGGAATCCCATTTTCATGGTACAAACTGTGTTTTATCTCAAATGATTAAGGAATGGCTTAATTCCATTTAAATTTGACATGTCCCAGAACACATGCTGAAGTTCCATTTAAATTGGCCATTTGCCAGAAACACACCCAGAACTCATTTTGTAATCCTATTATTAACGTAAAAACTTAGTTTGATTCAAACCGGTTGAGAAATGGCTTAGCTTCAATCAATGTCAGAACTCCCCCGAGCCATACCTGGAACTAATTTTGAAATCCCCTAAAAATAACAAAAGTCACAAAACAAGAAAGAAACCAAAAACAACGTAACAACAATAATTAGAAAAAAAATTAAAAAATAGGAACCTGGGCTCCAAAGTAAGACCCCTTAAACGGCTTTTTCCGAAATCAAGACTTATCGCAATTGGTTCCTGGCCTGGCCAGCTTCCTTCCTCAACAATTTTTATCAAAATCTTTAGAACCGTTCCTGAAATGAGCATCGATAATTAACTCGTAGGCATTGTATTTGAATAAAATGCAGGGTAGGTAATCTATTTGTTTATAACGCCTGGGCGCTATCAGTGTCCCGATTATATGGATAGACCCACAAGTACATGATCCAATTCAATGTTATGGGTGCGTGTATTATATTCTCAGTACAAACAGAAAAAAATTTGGTACTTTGACATACACTGCAACGACATATGCTCAATTACCGCTGCCGCATTCAGTTAAAATTCCTGTTCCGGAAAGATCAAACCCAACTGAAGAACTGAAGAATATTTACCACCAACATTTGAATCTGATGAAACCGGAGAAACACCTGTATCAATATATCAACCAACAAATATCACTGCGTCACGCGTAATCACATTGAAATCTCCCAAAATTGTTTGGATATTAGGGTACGACAAGTGAACATTTTGGCTCCAAATGTTCGGATATACGGAGCAATAAATCGTCATCGTCATTTTACGAATTTTTTCAAATCAATTGAGAATAATTCATTCGCTGTTTGCACTGATGTACGTGGTTTGGTTTCCACAATGCACAATGCATATAATTTCGAAGATTGGCGATTGTCTACCGATTCCTCCAAAAACCGTTTGAAGGCAGTTCTCCTCCACGTTAGCAACTCAAAAAATGTTTAGGCACATTTTTTTCACCTTGCCGTACACCGTGACCTTGAGTTAGTATTATTTCAAGCAAAGTAGGCGGAGTATTTTGATTTTCGGCATTGTAAGTTACCGTATTTTTGATATTGATATAGGGTTCATTTTGTAGATAAAGGAATACAGATTACGAATAAAGTATAAAAGTTGTATCATCTTTAATTTATTCCTTTTTAAATTGGCCGCCGAAATGATATTTTCAATTAAAATTTAAAAAATCCCGTTCTTTCGTGATTTCTTTGTTAAATGATCAGGTACGATTTTTTGTTTAATATTTTGTTTATGTCTTTACAATATTTAGCATTAAACTAAAAAGTTGACATTTTATGTATTGTAAAACACTGTTCACACTGCTTTGTAATTATCAAACTATGTTGGAAAACCAAAATAAATTTCTGAACTATGAGACTTAAGGTGCTATTTCACTAACAAAAATTGGCTGATACAAAAATTAAGGGAATATAGAAATATATATTTGCTGGATGGGCGAATGAAACAAAAAACCTTGTCAGTCAAAAAATAATTGTTCAACAGTACACCATTTTGAAGATTTTTCAGTCTACAGGTACGGAAATTAGCAAGGGGTGCATTAACTGCACAAGATTACCAACCAAAGATGGTTCAGATCAATTTACTCAGACTTTCTTAACAATTAACGAAAGCGATGTGATCAATATATTATATTTTCTAAAATCGCCCTTCTGTTTGTCTTTGGAAAACTGCTAATGCAATCGTTGTCGCCTGAAGTTTTACTGGGATCAATCACTATAACAAATTCAGATACACGCACATAGAGTTGCTTAATAAATTTACGATCGATCTCACAGTGTATCCAAATACACCGATTTTCCGATGGTCGTGAGCAGACTTATTGTGTAAAATGAGCTCCTCGCACCTCAATAAATAAATTAAAATTCTGTGCTAATTCCAAAAACAAAACAAGACAAATTAGTGCCTAGTTTTTGTGTGGCATTGTATGTTTTCGCGAAAAAATTCTAATTTTGTTCAATAGAATTTTATTAGACTAATTCGGTATTTTCTATGTTTTTTAAGTAATGAAATATTTATTTAAATGTTATTAATGTTCACAGAAAACCCGAGAAAATTTGATTAAAATTTATTAATTTGTATTTAATTATTATAGCAAAATATGTTTTATACTCAAAGTTGTATCTTGTTCGATAGTCGATCACAAATTGAAAGAGATTTTGTTTTTTTTCTTTCTCAAATTGAAAATAGTATTCACCCTTATTTATAGCAGAGTGCATATTGATAACGCAGGAAAATGCAAATTAAGAAAATGCACAAGTGGCGGCGTTTTGCTTGACATTTCTGACGTAGGTTAGGTCCCGTTGGTTTTTGAAATTAAATTTTTGCTTTAACTCGAGATTTTCTAGATTATTTGATTCACAAACAAAACTAGCAAATATCAAAAGCAGGTGTTATGGTCTGTAAAAGATTGAATCCCATATGTATCAAATAAGCTTACCAGCCACATAGAAATCGAGTTCCTTAATAATTACTGCTCCGAGATCGATACCCACGGATAATCTAATGAATATGACGTTCATGAACAGTCGTAGAAGTCATGTGTTAGGCTTATCACCTACAAACTCAACAAAGTACATGTTAGTTTGGTTTGGGTGCTCCAGAGACCTGCACCTCATCTAGTTAATTTGTCAAAAAAAAAATCTAATTGGTCAATTATTGTCCGTTGTAGTTCATAATTGATTGGTTAAAGGATTTAAAATTTGAAAGTCATAAAAATATATAGCCTCCCCCTGTAACACGTCATGGTTCGTTGCGACTTCATATCTAAACTAACTTAAATATGTTGTGCAAATCCCCATACGTATTAACCAGAAAAATTCCCCTTTTACCTTCTCGGAGACAGCAGCACATTTGCCTGCTAGGTAGCAGTCGACGGGGGGGGGGAGGTCCTTGTTCACCGAACGTAAATGGAGCTTGCAAGTGTTGCAAGAATTATATGACGAGGCAAACATCACAGATAAGAAAACAAACATGTACAGTTCAACAGCTGACTTAACGTACTGCTATTGAGGTTCTAAATGGTTTGACCTCAGTGCCGACTCCACTCTCTGAAGCATCAACGCAGTGGCACTGCCCTTCCTATATTGAATCCATCCCAATATTTAGGGGGACAAACGTACAGTATAATAACAATTTATTAGACAAATTAGCGCATAAAAAATAACTCACTGATTTCGACGCAAAAAAAATGAAATTTAGGAAATTTGTTTCTCCTTAAAGTTTTTTTAAATTTAAACAGCCTAACAATTTATTATAGAAACATAAATAATAACCCTAACTACTATAAAAGTAAGTCGACCGGTCCCTAATGAGCTAACTTAACATAAACAAAAAAATGGTTTTATGTAACTGAATTCTCATATTCAATATTGCTAACTGTACATTTTTTTCTTATAAATACATGTTCCAGAACAGAAAGAAAAGAAGGAACAAAAGAAAATAAATTTTTAATTTATCATACTACTAATAAAATAATCATATTAATAAGAATAATATGATAATAATAAGATAAGCTGAATGATTCTGCACTTGACTTTGAGGTTCATCCGTGTCATGTGGTCTTAGTTATCGGCTTAACTATTTTCCGAACGTAACACACAAAGGTTATAAAGCACGTACAGGAAGCCGTCTGTACACAGCTCAAAAGTCTACTAGACCAGCGCTGCTCCCCTTTCGAAAAATACAAAAAAATAATTAGCAGCTGTTTGTTTTTTTTTTTCTTTTTATTAGTTTTTTCTTTTCTTAGCAGCTGTACTAATAATAGTTACCTTTCCGTACGTGCTCTGTACCCCAATATTGCGATGGCACACAAAAACTTCCGCAACTCAAGGTAAAAATCCCATCGGGGTTTTTATTTATTAGACCGCGCACACAAGGACACAAAACACTAGCGCGTTACACTATAGAAAAAAAAACGGAATTGTGAAGCGTTACAAATAGATGCAAAAAAAAAACATATTTAAAATAAATATGCCATGAAAATTCACTTAAATAGAAATGAAATTACCTTTAATTTAACACTTTATTAATTTAAAAATTATCTCAACCCGAATGAGCACTTTACATAATAATAATAATATTTATTTTAATAAATATTGATTTAATATTTAATCCGCGCACTTTTTTTTATATGAATTTGGCTTCACCATCCAAAACGAACTGACCATTAAAAAAATCCCGCATATAAGAAAAACAAACTTGCAATACATATAGATGCAATTCGCTTACATTGTCAATACTAGTATACTTCCACTCAGACACAAATGATCACTCAAGGTATATAACACAAATATTGCCTAAATATATTTGTAATGACCACCACATAAACTGTTTACCATCTTTAAATTTTTACTTTGGAGCAGTACTTGTGGTAAATATGTATATAACGCAGAGTTTAAATTTTTCGCTCTTTTTTTCGCTCTTTATAAAAAGTATCGCTCTTGCTCCCAATAATATATTTTTCACTATTTGTTTACGCACTTGCTCTTTAATGATAAACACAAAAACAAAATTATTTCGCTCTTTCAAAATGATTTAAATTTTTATTTTTAATATCGCTCTTAAAACAGGGAGCGTAAAAGTTAAAAATATCGCTCCCAATCAATACTACAGAGCGATTGAAGAAAATATATTAGGGAGCGATATATTAGGGAGCGATATTTTTTATAATAAATGGGAGCGATATTTTTTGTAATAGACGATATTGCTCTTTCAAAGTTCAATAAATGGTATTTAGATAAAGTTCGGAAATATGACCAACTAGGATGGAACTTGGCTTTACCTTAACCGATTTTAGTGAAATTTGACATGTGCGATGGAAATAGGATTCTAAAATGGTTTTTATATGAAGTTCTAGAATATGCCCAATTGAAAAGGAACTTGCCATTTCTTATCCGATTTTGATGAAATTCAGCATGTTCGATGGAAATGGGTTTCTTAAATGATTTTTAGATAAAGTTCTGGAATATGGCCAATTGGGAAGGAACTTGGCCATTTCTTATCTGATTTTGATGAAATTCGATATATACGATGGAAATAGGATTTTTAAATGATTTTTAGATAAATTTCTGGAATTTGGCCAATTAGGAAGGAACTTGGCCATTTCTTATCCGATTTTTATGAAATTCAGCATGTTCGATGGAAATGGGATTCTAAATTGATTTTTAGATAAAGTTCTGGAATATGGCCAATTGGGAAGGAACTTGGCCATTTCTTACCCGATTTTGATGAAATTCAGCATGTTCGATGGAAATGGGATTATGGAATATGGCTAATTAGGAAGAAACTTGGCCATTTCTTATCCGATTTTGATGAATATCAGCATAAACCAGAGAAATTTTAATTCTAAAATGATTTTTAGATCAAGTTCTGGAATATGGCAAATTATAAGAAACTTGGCCATTTTCAATCCGATTTCAATAAAATTTACTGGCCATATTCCAGAAGTGTATCATTCTAAAATCCCATTTCCTGCACAAATGAAAAATTTAAATATAATCGGTTAAACAATAATCAAGTTCCATCCTACTTGGCCATATTCCAGAACTATATCCAAAAGAGCATTTTAGAATCACAATTCCATTGCGCATGTCAATTTTCATTAAAATCGGTTTAGGAATAACCAAGTTCCATCATAGTTGGCCATATTCCAGAACTTCATCTAACAATTATTTTAGAATCCCATTTCCATCGTATATACCGAATTTCATCAAAATCGGTTAAGAAATAGGCAAGTTCTGTCCTAATTGGCCATATTCCAGAACTTTACCTAAAAATCAAGTTAGAATCCCATTTCCATCGTATATGTTGAATTTCATCAAAATAAGATAAAAAATGGCGAAGTTCCTCCATAATTGGCCATATTCCAGAACTTTATTTAAAAATCATTTAAGAATCCCGTTTCCATCGAATATGCTGAATTTCATCAAAATCGAATAAGAAATGGCCAAGTTCTGTCCTAATTGGCCATATTCCAGAACTTTATCTAAAAATCAATTTAGAATCCCATTTCCATCGTATATGTTGAATTTCATCAAAATCAGATAAGAAATGGCCAAGTTCCTTCCTAATTGGCCATATTCCAGAACTTTATCTAAAAATCATTTAAGAATCCCGTTTCCATCGAATATGCTGAATTTCATGAAAATTGGATAAGAAATGGCCAAGTTCCTTCCCAATTGGCCATATTCCAGAACTTTATTTAAAAATCATTTAAGAATCCCGTTTCCATCGAACATGCTGAATTTCATCAAAATCGGATAAGAAATGGCCAAGTTCCTTCCCAATTGGCCATATTCCAGAACTTTATCTAAAAATCATTTAAGAATCCCATTTCCATCGAACATGCTGAATTTCATCAAAATCGGATAAGAAATGGCCAAGTTCCTTCCTAATTGGCCATATTCCAGAACTTTATTTAAAAATCATTTAAGAATCCCGTTCCCATCGAACATGCTGAATTTCATCAAAATCGGATAAGAAATGGCCAAGTTCCTTCCCAATTGGCCATATTCCAGAACTTTACCTAAAAATCAAGTTAGAATCCCATTTCCATCGTATATGTAGAATTTCATCAAAATAAGATAAAAAATGGCGAAGTTCCTTCCTAATTGGCCATATTCCAGAACTTTATCTAAAAATCATTTAAGAATCCCGTTTCCATCGAATATGCTGAATTTCATGAAAATTGGATAAGAAATGGCCAAGTTCCTTCCCAATTGGCCATATTCCAGAACTTTATTTAAAAATCATTTAAGAATCCCGTTTCCATCGAACATGCTGAATTTCATCAAAATCGGATAAGAAATGGCCAAGTTCCTTCCCAATTGGCCATATTCCAGAACTTTATCTAAAAATCATTTAAGAATCCCATTTCCATCGAACATGCTGAATTTCATCAAAATCGGATAAGAAATGGCCAAGTTCCTTCCTAATTGGCCATATTCCAGAACTTTATTTAAAAATCATTTAAGAATCCCGTTCCCATCGAACATGCTGAATTTCATCAAAATCGGATAAGAAATGGCCAAGTTCCTTCCCAATTGGCCATATTCCAGAACTTTACCTAAAAATCAAGTTAGAATCCCATTTCCATCGTATATGTAGAATTTCATCAAAATCAGATAAGAAATGGCCAAGTTCCTTCCTAATTGGCCATATTCCAGAACTTTATCTAAAAATCATTTAAGAATCCCGTTTCCATCGAATATGCTGAATTTCATGAAAATTGGATAAGAAATGGCCAAGTTCCTTCCCAATTGGCCATATTCCAGAACTTTATTTAAAAATCATTTAAGAATCCCGTTTCCATCGAACATGCTGAATTTCATCAAAATCGGATAAGAAATGGCCAAGTTCCTTCCCAATTGGCCATATTCCAGAACTTTATCTAAAAATCATTTAAGAATCCCATTTCCATCGAACATGCTGAATTTCATCAAAATCGGATAAGAAATGGCCAAGTTCCTTCCTAATTGGCCATATTCCAGAACTTTATTTAAAAATCATTTAAGAATCCCGTTCCCATCGAACATGCTGAATTTCATCAAAATCGGATAAGAAATGGCCAAGTTCCTTCCCAATTGGCCATATTCCAGAACTTTACCTAAAAATCAAGTTAGAATCCCATTTCCATCGTATATGTAGAATTTCATCAAAATAAGATAAAAAATGGCGAAGTTCCTTCCTAATTGGCCATATTCCAGAACTTTATCTAAAAATCATTTAAGAATCCCGTTTCCATCGAACATGCTGAATTTCATCAAATTCTGATAAGAAATGGCCAAGTTCCTTCCTAATTGGCCATATTCCAGAATTTCATCCAAAAATCAATTTAGAATCCCATTTCGATCGCGCGTGTCAAATTTCACTAAAATGGTTAAAAAATATTCAAGTTCCATACTAGTTGGCCATACTCCTGATTTATCCAATAATGATTTTAGAATCCCATTTCCAATCGCATATCAAATTGCATCATAATCGGTTAAGGAACAGCCTAGTTATATCCTAGTTGGCCTTATTTCAGAACAGTACATATTTGTAAATGTGTATCAGTTCGCTAACAAATCTGGCTTTCTAAAGGGAGCATTTTAGATCGTTTTGAATACCGTTTGCCGTAATAACAAGAGCAAGAGCGAAATAATATTAATAACGATTTTATTCATCAGAGCAGAGCGTATTTGTTTTTTCATTATAGCTCAACAACATAGAGCGAAAATATGGTAATACAAACGCAATAGTGGAAGAGCAAGAGCCTTATTATAAAAAATAATGCTCCTGCTCTTCAGAGCGATATTTTTGGTTTTACAATATCGCTCCTTATGAAGAGCGTTTTAATATTTTTTATTTTCGCTCTTGAAAAAGAGCAAGAGCGAAGAGCGAAATGACATCCCTTTTTAAACTCTGATATAACGACATCAGTGATGGGCAAACGATTTTAATACCCGTGCCTGTACAATCCGACGTTCTACTCGAAACAAAAATTCAAAAAAAAAATTCGCATGGAGCAATTTATCAAATTATTATATTCGTGGAGTAGACGCATACCCAGGCGAAAGTCTCAAGGCCGGCAAAACAAATACCCAGAAATTGTTCATTATCTTATGTCTTTAGCGTGGTATATGCCGATATTTTTACCAAATTGATCTCTGGCTTCATATAAGACGTTTCCCATTTTCCTCACGATAAAGGCTTTTTGAAACTTAGGTGCAAATTTACTCGTAAAATGCTTACTTGCATCGCTCTGAACAAAGTTTCGTACGAATACTCTTTGCCCTGGTGAAAATTCCCTATTAATACTACGTAAATTATCCCAGGTGGCATTAGTTCGATGTGCAGCTTCAAGATTTCTCAACACGATTTGTTGAGCCACAGTCAATCGGTCAGTTGGAGTTATAAGATCAGTGTAAAAATCACCTATGGAATTTATTTTCCTTAAAAGTTCGTACTGTGAGCCATGTATAATTTTATGGTAACCGAATACGAGGTAATGTGGCGAAAACTTTGTAGACGAATGTACAAAGTTTCGTAACGCACCCGAAATTTCAGCAATATGTTCATCCCATTTACGATGATTATCAATGATGTAGGAACGAATAGCGGCTGGTATCAAACGATTGACTCGTTCGGACGCATTTGCTTGCGGGGAATGTTTTGCAGTGCGAATGTTGGCAACATTGTATTTTTTTAGTAGTTCCTTAAATATTACAGACTCAAATTGTACGCCATTATCTGTGAAAATAGTCTCAGAGACTCCAAAAAGATAAAAGATTTTATTTTCCAGAAATGATATAAGATTTTTAGCTGAGGATGAACGCAGCGCAGCGGTTCCAGAACGGGAAATCGTGAATATTGATCCAGTAGAATGACTAAGTGTGTGTATCCATTTAAAGAACGAGGATATGAGCCTAGAAAATAGAATGGATAGATTTGCTTACCCATAAATTGTTGTGTCGAAAAGTTAACGGCTTTGCTACTTTTCCAAATTTCACAATTGTTCACAAAGTTGGAAACTTCTAATGACATAGACCGCCAGAAAAAGTGACGTTTAAGTAGCGATAATATTTTGGCAATTCCTTGATGCGCGGCTGATGGTGGTAAGAGCTTGCTCAATGAGGGACCTAGTCAGTTTTGAGGGAACACATAATTTCCAGGGAGAAATTTCCGTATTTGTATCCGCATTCTCCGGTATATAAATAAATAATTTTCCCCCACGACTTAGATAATTAGAGGTGACATTTGGATTTTTCTGCAAGGCTACAATTTTTGATTGATACTCGGAATTATCAAATTCAGGAGAATTCAAATCAATGTTCAAAGGCGAAATTTGGCTTAAATCGAGTTCATTCACGTACATTCTAGGCAGGCTATCCGGTACAGTATTTTGGCTACCTTTCCTATACACGATTTTAAACTTGTATGGCTGTAATTTCAGAGCCCACCTATAGCTAATTGTCCCTCGAGATCTCGTTGGTTCATCAACCATTTTAAACTACTGTGATCCGTAATGATCGTGAACTCATATCCCTCAATATAAGGGCGAAACTTTTTGACGCCCTCTACTGCCGCCAGACATTCAAGGTATGTGACAGCGTAGTTGCGTTGGGATTTGTTGAGTTTCCGACTCATAAAAGCAATGGTATGTTCCTGATTATCATGTATTTGGAAGAGAACACTTCCAATGCCTGATTTACACGCGTCACACTGAATAAAAAACTCCTTCGAAAAATCAGGATAGGCCAGGAGCGGAGCAGATGTTAGTGATTGCTTTAAATCTTGAAAAGCTTGTTGAGCCGTATCATTCCAGACCAGCTTACTGCCTTTCACTAGAAGATCAGAAATTGGTGCAGCAAGAATAGAAAAATTACGGATAAACCTCCAATACCACCCAGCCAATCCCAGAAAGCGGCGGATTTGTCTAGCGGTTTTAGGCACTGGGTATTCGGCTATGGCTCGAATCTTGTCTGGGTCCACCTTAAGGCATCCCTCACCGATAACATAACCTAAGTACATACTTAGTTTCCTTGAGCATGAATTTGCTTTTTTCAACATTTATGATCAGATTAGCTTTTGCAAGTAATCTAGCCACTTCCGATAAGATCTGAATATGTTCTTCAAATGTTGCCGAAACAACCAGAAGATCATCAAGGTAAACAAATACCCGGGCATGCATCTGGTGAGGAATAACCTTATCCATTAGCCGGCACATCGTCTGGGGTGCATTGCACAAGCCAAACGGCATGACAACAAAATGATAAAGTGGACGACTCGGCACTGTGAATGTCGTTTTCTCTCTTGAGCCAAGATCGAGAGGTACTTGCCAGAACGCATCTTTTAAATCTATCGTACTAATATATCGCGTTTGTTCTAGTCGGCTTAGGAGACCCTCGATCAAAGGTAAAGGATTGGCGTCACCCACCGTAACCGAGTTCACATTATGCGCATCGAGACACAGTCGAATTTTTCCGTTCGGTTTGCTGACTATACTAACTGGCGATGACCATGCGCTTTGGCTCTCCTTTATAATTCCTAACTCTAGCATCCTATCAATCTCCTTATAGAGATCTTGTTGTACCGCTGGAGAAATTGGATAAAATCTCTGTTTTATAGGACGAGCCCCATCAATCATCTTAATCTTATGATGAATAAGACTAGTGCGGCCGAGTTCTAGTTTTTCACATGAGGGAAACATTTTAACTACACTCGACAGCAAAGAATTTTGCCGAACAGACAGATCATGCTTAGCATTAGGAGCAATATCCACCACATTAGTTTCAATTTCTTCAAGCATCATTGGTATCAACCCGAAAGCTGACCAAAAATCAATGCCTAGTGGTTGACTGAGCGTAGGAGCAATGTGTAATCTCAAAAATTTCGTTTTCCCACCATAAGAAATATTAGCAAGAAAGTGTCCAAGAATGTGCTGGTTTTGCCAACTAGCTGTCGATAAGACAGACGGAAGGTGGAAAAGTTTAATGTTATGTTGCTGTAAGAACTCTTCGAGATATTGACTCCACACTCCACTATCGAGGAGGCCCCGACAAGGAATCCCATTAATTAGTATATTAGCGAAAGGTCGTTCATCTGGCTCCATATTAATAATGGTTTCGGCAATCAACTTTTTAATGTTCTGACGGCATTTAAAATAATCACGAGAACGCATAGAGCGGGAATTGCTTGAATAAGATACGGTGCTTGGTGGTTTGTTTAATCTTTTTGATTTGCAGTTTGGTCTGAAGAGATTTGTTGCGCGTTCCTCAATATTTGATAGAATTCGCATCGGTGCTCATCGCACCGACCTCCAGTTGGGGTCTGGGTTTCGCGGTCGTTGTTTGGAAATTCAGATACCCAGGCTTCCTGGATTCCCAATTCCAGTTTCCGTTTGGATGGCAATATGTACATTCAGGTTTAAGTATCCCAGGAGCTCCACACCCATAACAAAAAAGGTTCCTTTCCTTAGATGGGCAGTCCGGAAACCTGTGCCCTGGCTTTTTACAATTCCAACACTCATGTGAGGGCTTTTGGATATAATTCGAACCAAATGATGGCTTTATATTAATTGGGCGATTTGTGTGAATAGTAATTGCCTGAACGTGGTAATTGGGATGAGAATTTGCATACAAATACTTTTCCACTGGATTACTGTCTTCGCATATAACTGGAGTATCAATTTCATTGACATGTTTCTTTGACGACATTAACATCTCAGGAACATAATTCATTCGAATCCAGTCGTCTTCTACCATTACGCATCTATCAACAAAGGCGGTAAGATCAGAGAAACGTTGTCCTGCAAAATGGTCCTGTAGACCGGGCCGCATATTTCGCATCAAATTACCAATGGTTTCTTGTTCAGAAAGTGGGTTTCACAATTTAAGTGTTTTATTGACAATATGATCATAAAAATCCAAAAATGGTTCTTTAAATTTTTGTTTGGTCCGATTAATCTCATATCTGAGTTCGTCATCCGTATGTCTAACACGAAAACGACGGATCATGCTAGTTCTCAAGCTTTCCCAGGTCATTGGTCCATCAGACTGTCGATAGTCCCAATACCATGTCAGGGCTCGGTCCTGTAACAATACTGAAAAATTGGTTGTCAAACGTTTATAAGAAACCCCATTAGCTAAAGCCATATTTTCAACCCTATAGAGAAAATTTTCAACGGGAACTTTATCTTTGTCATCTCCATGAAAAGCAATACTCCACTCGGTTAATTTTAACATATTCCTAACTTGACGGTCGCCACCCCCGTGGTGCATCTTGAAAGGCAAATCTAACCCATTATCATTCATGATCACATTTTCATTTGACTTGGATGGTGCAGATGAATGCTTTGTGGCTGGATCTAAGGATGTAAATAATTTTATTTTTTCCCCGTGGAGTGTCAGCCGGATTAGTACGGTTATTCTGTTGACCGAAATTAAACAAATTTGTTGAAGTAATTTTATACATAATCTTCTCAAAAATGATGTTCACAATGGTTTCCTCGTCACATTGTTGATCATTCTTTGACGAAAACTTAACCTGACTATTATTATCGATTGGTAAATTTGATGTGTGATTATTAGGTCGCCTGGTGGATCACCAGAATTAATAACTACCGTATTACTGACATCGGCCTCAATAATTTCGGGCTCATCGGGTATAAAAACTACTTTCTCCAACGCTAGACGAAACGATGATTGTAACTGTGCTGTTAATTTTAACTTGGTCTTCAGTTCCTCAAAACAAGTTTCAACCTCGCCACAAGTTTGCAGTAAATGTTGGGCTGACGTAGTTACAGTTTTGGATGAAGAGATTCGTTCCAATCTTCCTCTTATATGCCAAAATAACGTCATTAATTCTAACGCCGAATCGATATTGAACTCATCAACTTGCAAAGCCTCTATTCGGCTATTAATCACTTTCACTTTTCGTTGACATTTCTCGATTTCTCTCCGTGGATAGGGAGCTGCTGCTTTATGAGCTTGTTAATAATTAATTAATTTTGATTTTGTTTCAGAGTTTCTCGCGGAATTTTATTCAGCTTCCAGAAATCTCATGTATCCACCGAACATGTATAGTTGTAACTGCCCCTGTGGTCGGGGGTCACTCTCATGATTCGTAAAGTGCACCTCACGAGCATGATGATACCCTTAGAATACAACCACAGCATCCACTGCTTGTCGTAGGAGGCGACTAAAATGTTTTGATTGCTGGGTTAATGCCCAGCATCCGTAAAATATTTTTATTTTAATTTTAACAATTATTTTAGTTCATGTATAATTTTGCCCGCGTTCATTTTTTAATATAATTTATTTTTTGAAATTTTATTATTTTATTTTATATCTTTTGTTGGGTCGGATTTTCAACATTTTTGCGTACGAAAATGATTTATTTTTTTATTTCATCCATTATACCAATGTCAGAGGTCTCGTGACTAACAAAAAATGCACACATCAACATCTCGAATCACGTAAACCCGACATATGTATTAGTTCTAAGGGAAACAAAGTATCGTCGAACATCTACGAAAACGAATTCTACTTCAAGCGCTACCAGTTCGAACAAGCTTTTGAGTTGCAACGTTGAGTGTGCATCTTCGTTAGAAACGACATACCGTACTCAAGACACAAAAAGTACGAAATATTTTCAAAAACCGCTCAAACTATTGTGCTTAAAATGTCTCTTCCTAATAAACTCTTTTTTTTGATTAGCTTGTACAGATCTCCTAATCAGGCGGATTCAGAAACGATTAGCCTCTTCGAGGGCTTATCAGACACGTGTGACGATATTGGCAATCAACATCCCGAATGCGAATTAATTATGGTCGATGACTTAAATGCCCACCATAAACAATGGTTGAATCACAAAGATACAAATGTTGCTGGGTGCCATGCGGAATGGATTGCCGGTTCGCATGACCTCACACAGATTGTTAGTGAGTTCACATTTGAATGCCAAAATTTTAGAGGAGTTCATATTCTAGATCTCTGTCTGACATCAATCCCTCATTCCATGGATGCCCATGTCGAAACTGGAATTAAAATTCTGACCATAATTTAATAACCACAAAAATATCTGTCGAAACACCACTAGAATCTAGGCAGCAGCCTAGGCGCCTTTGGCATTTTAACAAAGCTGATTTTGATGGTTTACGGTCATTTTTTCAACATTTCCCTTGGGAACGCCATTGCCTACATAACAACAACATCGACGACGCTGTTTTCAGTTTTAGGGACACCGTCTTACATGAAATGAATAAATTTATCCCCTCATCATTTTCCAATCCCAATCAAAATGTTAAAATATTTTCAAAAGAATCCACCAAAACGATACGGAACACCTGCAATAAAATCTGTGGTAGAAAAGCAAAAAGATCCGGCAGCAAGAAAGCCAATGTGGCTTCCGAGCTGAAAATCTTCGATCGCAACTATTACCATATGGTCGCATCGGTTGCAAATATTTCGAAAACATCTGTTTCAGCATTGAAACGTGCTGACGGCGCCTTGGTGGTGGATCCATATTTACAAGCTGACTTATTGGCGAGCGTCTTCAAATCGAACTCGACATTAGTTGTCCCAGATGGAATTGGACCTCCATTAATTCCATATTGTGGTTCTAAAATGAGCCCCGCCGTCATCTCGTAGGAAATTGTCTTTACTAATCTGAAGTCAATGAATGTAAACAAGGCCACCGGTCCAGTTCGAATATTGAAGGAGTTTGCCAGTGAATTGGCTCCAATATTATCTAAAATTTTCCTACTTTCTTATAAGCAAGGTGACTACCCGAACGCCTGGAAGAATGCAATGGTGCAACCCGTGCTAAAACAGGGTTATGACTAAACTGATCCTCCAAGCTACCGGCCAATATCAATTGTGTCAGCCGTCGCTAAGGTCTTTGAGAAATGCCTCAATCAACGGTTTTCGTGAAAGCCGATCCACGACCGATCTCCTGACGTATGTCACGAACAAATGGAATCTCACCCTAGAACACCACGGAGAGGCCTTTGCAATCGCCTTGGATATATCCAAGGCTTTTGATAAGGTATGGCATAAGAATCTTGTTTGTAAACTTGTGGCATACGGGCTGGACTCGACGACCACCAGGTGGATTAAAAGCTATCTCAATGACCCTGTTTTTGCTATACATCAACGGTTTGCTGGATAGCACTGTAAACCCTATCCATATAGCTTTGCGGATGATGTCACATTACATTCTTCTATTTCATTCGAGGCGGAGCCTAGCATTATAGATCTAAATAATAAACGGGCGGAAGTCGTAACTTCTCTTATTTTCGATTTAAGTACAATATTTGAGTGGAGTAACAACAACTTAGTACAATTGAACGGAAAAAAGACACAAATGTTGCGACTCAATTCGACTGCTTGGTGTTCAAATAAGTAACAAACTCAAATGGAATGAACACATTGTTGCATTGGCTAAATCAGCTTCAAAAAAACGCGGGTTCCTGAATCGATGCAGAAGGTTTTTTAAATCGCATCAAGTTCTCCAGATATATAAAACCTTCATCCGACCATGTATTGAGCATTGGTGTCAAGTTTGGGGAGGTGCGTTTGGAACCACCCTCCACTTATTGGACAGGATTCAACGCCGTGCTATCAGAATAATACGGAATCCCAGACTTACTCAAGAACTAGGCAGCTTACAGCATCGCAGAGATGTTGCAGAACTCTGCGTCTTCTACAGATGCTTACATGGTAAATGTTCTGCAGAACTATCGGAGAAAATACCACCATTCGTTACAACAACAAGAGTAACAAGAGAAATGCACATAGGTTTACGGTGAAGCTCCCGGAACCTTGAACTGAAGAAATCAAGCGCGAATTATTATACTGAACATCGAAAAAGTGGAATTCCCTAATACACTTCAAACCGAAGGTTTATTAAATGAATACATTTAATGTAGCTCTTAATTTTTACTTGCAGGATCGCGCATGGGGTGCAGCAGCTCTGACAGTTTCAAGGAGCGTTAATAAGTTAATACGTTAAAAAATATATAAAAAGAAAAAAAATTATGCTGTCTGGATTTTTGTCTTTTTAGTTTACAAGCACTTCTTTGCAAATAACTTTATACCTTAGGAACTATGTAATCAGCGTCTTATAATTTTAATTTTGGTTACTGGTAAATAAACTATAATTCATTACAGGACAGCGTCTGTTACAGATCAAATTTCTAGAATCTTAGTGGCAGATCTTACTGAAACTCTACATCTATTATAGTAGTTTGAACTAAATTGAAGTTCTAAGTAGAGGTAGGGACCAGTATGGAGTATATCATGTGAATAAGCAGCTGATTTCGATTAAATTGCTTAAAGTCAATTTTAAATTAATGATGATTATGATTTTCAGAAATGCCGCAGGAATCTGATTCAGCAAACTAATAAATGTTATTTCAGAGTGTAGTTTTAATTTTAATTTTAAAACATAAAAGTAGATTAGAAATGTGTTGTCATTGTTGGTTGATGAGATTATCATTCAATTAAAAACGGCCGGAGGAAGTAAGGTGGTGGGAAATATATAAAAAGTAATTGATAACTAATTAATATTGACTTTAGGATGCCAAGGATGGAAAGTAGTTTCTTGAAAAATGTAGTAAATTATTAGAAAACAAATGTAACTACTAACAATTGACCATCAAGGTGTTTGTAACCGAGTCGATCTGAATCATATATACTAACAATCCTATCCAATCCTTCCAAGTAAATGTAAACAAGGGTGTACGGTGGGCCCTGCATCAAAAATTCTTAGAATTACCGGCAGATCCTGCTAAATGTTTGGTCGTACATTCAATATCAATTAATCAATTTTTTTTTTAATTTTTAGGAAATGTTTTAAAAATACTATCAAAATTCTTCACTTACATGAAAAAATGTCCAATGGTTGTTTTAATTTTATATTCACTGTAAAATAGAAAAATAAAATATTAGGTAATATAAGAGAAGAGAGATAATAATAATATAGATAAGAAAATATTTTTAACGTATACAGTATTGAACAAAACTAAAACATGGAATGATCCTTGCTCATAGGGTGGCTACAAAATTTTGGTTTTCAAAATCTAGGTGCTAACCAATCTCGATTTTTATAAATTCTGGAAAATGGTTAATTTAGTTTTAAAATAAACATAAATTACTAACGCCCCCAAACAGTTATCGTTTTTCCTGTTCTGATGAAACTCAGACCGAATATGGCAGAAACTGAAGAATCCCTGTGCGTGACGACACATGAGTCCCCTGATTCACTTAAATAATCCCTTTATCTCAGGAAGTTCAATTAAAACTGAAGCTTGAATATTTCATGCCTCCAACGATGAGCTGTGGGGATTGGTTTATCAAATTACAGATCTTCTAAAAATTAGATGATTTCTGGAAGTTTTAACCAATTTCGGTAAACTTCGGATGACATCACCAGAAAGAAATTGATATTCTAATTGAGTAAAAGACTCCAAGATGTACAATATAATTTGAAGCTAATTAGATTCGATTTTTTTTAATTTAAAAATAATGTCAATAACATTGTTTTACTATATGTTAAAGACGATGCATAAAATTTTTAAAATTTGAAAAATTTAATAAAATGGAAATTCATTTTCGAATAAAGACCATTTCATGCTTTAGTTTTGTCCGACACTGTATGTATCAAAATGCATTATTTAGTTATATCACCTCCCGGATCTATCACCCAATCATTAAAAGATCAGTGTCTAAAATCATTTTAAAAATCAAGAGAAATAGGAATCAAAGGTGTGATACAAGCAATTTATTAATCCAATTTTTTGAATACTCGGGTACCCGGGTAACATGGTATTCAAATAAACAATACTCGACTACCTGGGTACTTTCAAACTCGAATAATTTGGATACCCTAGTTGTAAAGGATGTTTGCGAAACGCCTGGGAGCGCCACATTATAAATCAATCTTTATTGACAGTGTATTCAATTAATATTCCTGAGCAATTATCAGCGTCTCGAGTTGATTAAATACATTTTTTTTTTTGATTATCGTTATATGTAAGGTGCTCATTTTATTGTATAACCTTCAAACTTTTTAATATCATTTTCACAAATATCTAGCGCTGACCAATTTGGTACAAGGACTTAATGTTCAATTAGGTCCATCTCTTTTTTTACAGATTTCCTAGGTGAAGTGACAACCTGATTGAGGCCACACGAAAATGCAAACGAAACGAAAAATCAACAAACAGCGTTTTGTTGTGATATTTTTTTTATGAAGGAAGGAAAACTATTTTTGAAGATCACACATTAATTCAAAAAGAAAATATTTTTTGTTTCCTCTACAATTAGATTTTCCTAGAGCAAAAAAAAAACAATTGTTAGAGGTCAGTAAAATAGGTTAGTAAAATTCACGGTCACCCTTTTGATATCGAAACGTTTTAAAACCCATCTTTGGAGTATTAAAGAATTATTTGCATACCAAGGCGGTTATTTTTTTTTTTGCTTCTCAAGGTGAATGTTTGTAGTCCGAAATGAAGCCTAAGCAGATCAGGAAAATTACTAATATCACCTTAAAAAAATTGTTTGTAAGCAGATATCATTCTTACTCATCATTCGTGCACCGGAATAATTCAAAGTATAATACGGATTATACTTTTCACGCCTCATTAATCTAAAAAATTATTGTATTCATTGTTAAACGCAAATTTTTGTATTTTTATGGATACTTAAAGAATTTCACACATGTCTTGCACACTTATTGTACAATATATAAAATATGCAATTCTATTTTTAAAATCTTAATGAATAAAAAAAAAAAATCTCGAGTAAATAAAGTTTGTTAATTACGAATAAATTTTGCATAAAATTATAAATAAAATGCAAATACGAGAATGCAAACACAAAAATGGTATATCAATCTTTGTCGCCGGCGTGACTACTAAAGTTAACTCGTATAGATAGAATGTAGGTTGGTTGGTCTTGTGCATAATTTTTTTTTATGTGTTAATTGATTTTTTGATATTGAATTTTTTTTAATGTTCAATTATGTTACTTCATTTTTTATTTTATTTTATTGAATGGCGTTTACGGTTCTTTAGTATACGAGATCGTGCTCATATTTTAGTATATTAAAATGAACCAAGGCATGATGTCATGTTTGGGGTAATAAAAAATGAAAATTTATTTGCGATGAACTATTCGCAATGTGTAATGCGTGATGTCACACTGCACTTTATTGAAATAATATACAAGAGGACACAATATATCTCAGATGTAGGTGGACACGACAACAAAACTAGTCGCATTTTTTAAATGAAGGGCATTAGATTGTATATGAATATTATAAAAAAAACAATTGAAATAATTTGTCTTTGCTCTATTAATTTACATATTTTAATAAAGGTGTAATAAATTTCAATCAATAATTGTTTTTTTTTATTTATTAATTAATTGAATTATTGTTTTTCTATTGTACATTTTTATGTATGTACTTACATATTGTAATTGTAACCTTTTGTGCACATAATACATTATTTTTCTAAATTATATTTTCGATTATTTATTAATTACATAACAATAACAATTTTTGATTTTATTTATCTAAACGACAATAAAGTTACATGATTGATTGATTTTTTATTTTTTATTTGTCTGGTACGATGACCTATGACAAATTGATAATTATTTATAAATTGTATTTTGTTCTATTATCAAAAAAATAGTTTAGATAAGAAAATTGATTAAGTTCATGAAAAAATGTAGGTTATATTTGTTGTTGTGTGTATCAGGAAGGGGGAGGTGGGAAGGGGATTGATTTTAATTTATTTTTATATCTGCTTTGTAATTTTATATTTATTTGTTAATAATTTTATTTTTTTTTTGTTTTATTAATATTTTAATACTCCATGAATTTATGTAGAAATATTTTAATAGGCCCATAGGAATTGAGTGATGTAATCAAGAACCTTGTTTTATTGATTAGAATATTGATATTTCATTTTTTAGGTCGAGGTTGGGTTTTTATTATAAAATGAGATGTATTGTTTAGAATTGACTTTATAATTGCTTAATAAAATTCTCCTCTCTTCTTCAAGTTTCTATTTTACCTTTCTCTTTGCATTACGGTCGCTCGACAAAATTTATTTTATTTTGTATTATTCCCTTTGGGGTACCGAATTAAAAAAGGCTGAATTAAAAAAGGTCTTTAAAAATGAATTAAAAATGTTGATTTTTGTATGAAACATCTGGGCCTTTTTTAATTCATTTTTTTTAACAAATTTTCTGAATTAAAATAGGCGAATTTGACGAAAAACGTAAAAACGAGAAAAACGTAAAATGAATTAAGAAAGGCTTTTGTTATTTCATTTTATAAACACATATCTTAATTCATTTTCAAAATGAATTAAAAAAGGCATATATTATTTCATTTTTTTAACAAAAATCAGAAATGCGTGTTTGGAAGAAAATGTACTAAATTCACCTTGTTACAAAATTAATATTAACATAATTTAAATGCGTCTCTAGTAAAAAATTGTTTTATATTTACGTTTCATTGGATTTCTTTTTTCTATTGTATTTTGTGAAATATTCGAAATCATAGAAGATTCTGGCTACACGAATTAAAAAGGCTGTCTGAGAAAAGAAATTTTTCTGAATTAGAAAAGGGCCTTTTTTAATTCATTTTATAAAATGAATTAAAAATGCGTTTAAAAAAATTTAAATAAAAAAGTTAACTTAATTAGGTTTTTATGTTTTCATTAATGAAAGTAAACACTGATCATGAGCGATTTTAATTCGGTTTTGAAATATGTAAAAAATTAATTAATTTGTTAACTAATTAAAAGTTAATTAATTTTTAATTTTTTGCTTAATTTTTTATATATTTTGGAAACGAATTGGAGTCGCTCATGATCAGTGCTTGTTTTCATTAATGAAGGTATGAAGGCCTGATTTGTTAACTTTTTTGTTTAATTTTTACATATTTTAAAAACGAATTAAAATCGCTCATGATCAGTGCTTATTTTCATTAAGGAATAATGAAACGTAAACCTGTACTTAAAAGCAAAAGTCGCTTAAGTGGCTTTAAGCGGTTTCTCTGAATTTCACATAAATAATTAAATTTGTCTACTATTTAGATTGTATCAAATTTTGGTGAAAATCGGGTAAAAAATAAAAAAGTTATGAGGTAATACGTTTAATACTCTCAATGTATTTACATTTGATTTTAAAACTTTAACCTTCATTTTCTCAAAACTACTAAAATGCACAAAGCGACTTCTGCTTTTCAGTACAGATTATTTACTTTATTTCCTGATACTTGGTTATTCGCGTTTATAATATTATATGACTGTTATTCCAATTTATCTTCTTTTTATTATCATCAGAGAAAAAACCATATTCAACTCCGTTAGAAATTTTATCCGAAAAAAACACGCATACATAATGATAATAACATAAATATAATAGATATTAGTACATTTTCACTTTTTGTTTCATTTTATAATTTACATCTTAATTCATTTCCAAAATGAATTAAAAAAGGCTTATATTATTTCATTTTATGGGCCCATATTAAAACATTATAAAAGTGAAATAAGAAATGCCTTTTTTAATTCATTTTGAGAAGCTTATTTTATTTCATTTTTAGTATAGATTTTAATTCATTTTTAAAATGAATTAAAATCACTTATTTAAATTCAGAAAAATCTCATTTTTTAATTCAGCCTTTTTTAATTCATGTAGCCTTCCCTTTCGATAAAATCCTAAAGACATGACAGAAGTTTCAGTCCTAATCGGAGTGTGGATTACGGTTTGGAAATAGGTTTACCGAAAGTATTTGCACTTTGGTGTTCTAATAGTGCCGAAGTTCTCTTTTAATTGAGGTTTTGGCAATATTGAGAAGGCTTTCTTGACTAGACGTATAAAGAAGCTCTAAATGAAATTGACCAAGCTGAAGTTTTCTTTTTGGTTAATCTTACAATCACAGTTGAACATATTCGCGTAAAAAAACATTTTAAACAATTTACAAATGAATTTAGTAGAATCAAATTAGACAGTTTCCCATTTTGGTTCCAAATTACCCTAGTGACAGCTAACTACTCTGAAATACGTTATTTTCTTCTTATAAAATGATCCTAATCTCCATATTTCAGTTACAAAATAGATTCTTTTCCAATGCTTCGTGGTATCAAAATGGGACATTTTTCATACAATTTCTAATTGTAACAAAATTTTCCCATACTAATGGCCATACGAAGAGATTGGCTTTAAAATACAGATTTACAAAATACATGAAATTATTCATCTTTTGACAATTGTTTTTAGCGGAAATTTTAACTTTGAAGGTACCCGCAATACATTTTTTGTGAAAAAGTCGGAGTGTATAGATTTAATAATTTTTAATGAAATTAAATTATAAATCAATAATAAAATCCTATATAAGACAATGGAAAAATTTATAGCAACCGAGAATTTAATACATCCGCGAAAAAAGCAACGAAAAGAATCTGAATGAAAACCTGCAAAAGATAAATTTGCCAAAGAGGTGAGAACAATAATAATTTCTTCATATTCTAATTGATGTATATCTTATTAATTTTATTGTTTTGTTAGATATAAACCAAAAAGTTTGTCAAAAAAAAAATTTATTTAGTCATACAAAAACTGGACTACCGGTTAGGACCGATCTTACACTCAGAAAAAATCATTGGCTTAATAAATTAAATATTCCTGCAAAGTGATGCCATACGTAATTTTTTTAACCCTTAGCGGCCACAAGGAGTGAATACGTACCCCAGGCCAAATCACCTTAATTTAAGTTATCAAAAACTACGAAAATTATACTTGTCGCGCCATATACAGGTTGTCGAAGAATGTAGGTTACTTGCATGGCACATAGAAGGAAGAAAAAAGTATTAGTAGCGCGTATAAACGATGAATTTCGGAAGGAGTAATGATTTTTCAATAGTAATGATTTGTTTTCTGAAAAACGTCATTTTTCCTGACTTTGCGCATATACATATAATTTTTTTTTGTCAAATTATCTTGATATTGGCTCTTTTAAACCATATTAGAAATAGAAAAACATGTTTCAGAATGTCCATGAATTATTTGGAGTCTCAATATTTAAAATTTGTCTTTCTAGACCGATTTTTTGACTGGGGTGAAAAATCACCCCAGTGTGGCCGCTATGTTACGGGAGCGAAGTGTGGCCGCTAAGGGTTAAAACAGTGGAAAATATTTGAACTATAATGAACAATTTCTTTACTGAACACAAATTTTCTTTTGATGTTAAAATAGCTTAGTCCTTCTAATTTAAGAACACTTCTTAATGTTAATGACTCAATTTTACTTAATATTACGCTGGTTTCGTTTTTAAAACTATGAAAAGTTTTTTAGTACGATGGAAAATTTAATAAAACAACATGTTTTAAATTTGATACTTTGCTTCCCAATTAGATCTACAGTTTCATTTTCATTATTGACCAAGAAGATTAAAACTCGATTCCAGTCGGACAATGTGTGATAGTGTTCCTAAGAGCATATGTTACAATTACACCTAAACTGTTTTTCAATTAGTGACTTTCCCAAATATAATTCCAACGCTTGCTGACTGGCGGCTAAAATATTTCGTAAATACTTCTATTAGTTACAAAAACCCATAACTCCAAAAAATAAAAAAATTAAAGTAAAGATACCAAACGATAGAAGGCTACTTTTGCTATGTATTAAAAAAATAAAAAATTCACAAAAATGAGTAATTCCCCGAGAAAAATTGATTTCAACTAGTTTTAACGGTTTAGATAGTGTTTATTAGTCAGTCTGAAAAAATTATTCTTAAGAAACAGAAGTGTCTATTAAATTAATTTATTAATGTAAAATTAGTGTTCAATAAAGATCGTAGGTATGGATGGTGTCGGTAACGTAATGGAGATTAATGAAATATGGGATCTAAACCACGAAAACGAGTTTTAAATAAGAGTGGTTGGAAGCGGGAACAGGGAAAGAAACTCAGGTAAGCTTTATCTTTTATAATGTATATATATTTCGAGGGTTTAAATAAATTATTGTCTAAATAGATACACCATGAGAGAACTTTCTAAAATGCTGCAATGTCGACATGCTGGTTCAACCTTAAACTGTTCTAGTTTAACCATGAAGGATGCTTTAGAATTTTCTAAATCATTTTATCGTTCAAAAAATAAAATAGAACAAGATAAGTTTATTTTAACATGCAGCGAAGTAAAACCACCGAATAGAACCAATCGCAAAAAGATTGGATCTAACATCAAGAGAGCGATATCCACCAACCATTATGTTCGAAAAACAAATGGTGGGATCGTAAGGATTTGCCAAAAAGCATTTACAGTCATACTAAATATCAGCAGACCCAATACCAGGTGTGTGTAAACGTTTTTTCAATACACGTACTGTTCAGTTGCTGAAAAACATGCATAAGGGCTGTCAAGTAGCCAGCCAAAGAAGCACCATCCAAATTGTTGTCACTCGTTATAAGCTAAAAATCAATTTAAAGTGAATTAATATTTTATAAATATTTATATAGATTTAATTATACTTAACTAAAGTTAAACCGCAGCAAATAATTGAAATACGATAAAAGTTTTATTCCAGCCAACAATTAAAAATTTGCTTCTGTCAAATCAATAATATTTTACGTTTGTGTTATTCTTTTAAATTATTAGCGGTGACATCTATGAATTAACATTTTATCTTATTTCTATTATTTGTACTAATCAATTTTGCTATAATAAGAAGTACCATAAGTCGGTGGGCCGACCCACCTTTCATGTCAGTACTATAGGCTGGCATGAAGCAATGCAATGTGCAGGTGGTTTAAACGAAAGCGGGTCTATAGCCGTACGTCCTCGAGTTGGCTGGCAACGGCGTAAGGTAGGACGTTAAAAGGGAACTGCGAAAGAGTTGGGAGTGCCTTGAGCCCCAGAAAAAGATTGCAGAGATAGAGACAAAAAAAAAAAAAAAAAAAAGTACTAAATCAAACTGTACTAATAAAGTCTGCCATAATATGTACTAAATTAAACGAACTATAAACTGTACTAAATTTATAATATGTCAAACTTTTGTATAAAATGAAAAAAGATTAATTACGATTCAACTCTTGAGCTTAACGCATCAGTCTGTTTATATATAAATAAAAAAATATTAAATAAAGCCAAGCAGTAATTCATTAAAATAAAATCCGAGCGTTTTATTTGTTCAACTTGGGAAATTTGTGCAGCTGTAAGAAGCGCAGTTTGGAGCAGTTATCAAAAACTTTCGGCTGCACCCCAACACGTACTCTGCCAATGGAAACTCGTGGAGGTGGCCGTGGCAGTAAAAAATTCTTACTGAAAAAAGACGCCGTGAAAACATTTATAAAAACATTTAAACCCGTGGACTTACACTATTGCCGGTCCAAAAATGTTAGTCGTCAATACTTAGCAGGCGATTTATCCATAAATCAAATGCATCGGATGTATCTATCGGATCATCCTAATCAATTGCACGTTAAAGCAAGTTATTTTCGTCGGATTTTTAATACTTGCTTTAACGTTGGATTTAAGGCACCTTCCTCCGATAAATGTTCTACCTGCCTAATGTTTATGGAACAAATTAAAACGGCAACGGACTCAAATCGAGATCCGACATTATCATCAATAAAAGAGTGCATAGTCTGCGAGCCAAGAGCTTTTATCAACTGGCAAGAGAGGAAATCGATGGGATGCTAACCACGTCCTTCGATTGCCAAAAAAATATGGTGCTACCAAAAGTACCGGATCAGGCAGCGTACTTTTCAAGACAATTGTAATTGTACAATTTTGGTGTTGTACAAGGTTCATCAAAATCCAGCCTTCACAAGGACAATGTGTATCTATATCTTTGGCTTGAAAATGAGCACATGAAAGGATCCAATCAAATTGCTTCTGCCTTGTACCATCGGCTAAGCTTAACTTCATTCGAGAATATTTCTGTCGTTCGGCTTATTTGTGGCGGTTGTGGCGCATAAAATAAAAATTTTACTGTAATGAGAATGCTCTCATTTTGGTTGAAGCAGGTGGCACAGCAGGTTCCTGGGCACTCTTATATTCCACCTGACAGAGTCTGCCCAGCGAGTGTTTGCCCAGCTCGAAAAAAAAACTAGAGCTAAAGAACGGATAATAAAACCAGAGGAATATTTTGATATCTATTCTGAGCATGGACAAATTATTCGATTAGGATCCGCGACGTGTCCGGTAAATGACTGGAAAACACAAACTGCAGCATACATTAAACCACCGGGGCAATGGCATTTCAAATTTAATAAAGTCAAAAGATTCATTATCACCAAAATGACGAATGCGGTATAATTGCGCGGGGAATAAAATTATAGGTCAGATTTTGGAATCGCCAAATCGGTCCTCAAAAAAGGAAAACGAATAGGGTAAATACAGCCTAATAAAATTAATATTGGGGTGCCTGTGGCATCGGCAAAAATTTGACAGCGTCACGAAACTACTCGTAAAACATTTTCGGCCAAATTAGGAAGAGTTGGACGAACTCAAGTACTACAAATCCGTTCTTCGTTTTGAACCCAACCTAAATAATGCGGTTAGTGAGGAGGTCCTAGAAAGTTCGGATACCGAATGCTGCCACGATCATAAATGTAAATCAAGATGGTTTAATGATTTAAATTTGAAATTTTTATATTATTTGTTCATATATGTACTAAATTGTTATATTATTTATTTTGTTTTATTGAAAGAATAAAATTTATTTTTAGACGGTAATACTGACTTTTTATGACTCTTAACGCTGCTCCGTTTAGAGCTGATTCACTTAACGCTCCATATTTCAGGAACGTATCTCGAGCATTCGTCGTGGTTTTCCTGTATTTACAATTGTGCGTACCACATTGTATTATAGCTGTAGATATTTGTTTTACACTTTTTGATATTTTTAATTTACAATATCCAGTAGAGTTTGTTTTATATTGGACATTTATTCAAAATTGGTTCTATGATATTTAATTTGTTACCGATCCTAAAAACTCTAAATAACATTGAAAAATTATAAAATACAATAGACCCAAATATTATTATAAACAAGAATGATCCACATGTAATGCTAGAAGAAACAAATCGAAACAAAATATCTATAATAAGTCATAATTTGGATGATCTTAAAAACAAAATATTAAATATTTCATGTATCATAAATATTTTTGAATTTATATAATGTATCATAACAAATTTCTAAAAAAAAATTTAAAAAAATCAACATTCATACTAATATGGCCAGGCACTGTAGATAGTAGTATTTCTACGATCATTAAAAATTATCAAGTAACATTAGGTTCTAAAGTAGTAAAAGGCGTTATTTTAGCGATGAACTTTCTAATTAGAAAATATTTTGAAATACCTGGGGTTTTGAGATCAGAAATTTTATAAATTGCAAAATTTGGCAGGAAAAAACTAATAAAGTCGACATAAGGACTGCTAATCAATTATATAGATGATATAGAAATGTACAATCCACTCAGTTCACATACTGAACCATTAATAGTTGTGTATTTCTCTTTTCTGACAGCCCCTCGAATTTATCAAATCTAAACTGTCTCATTATTTTGTAGCAGCCATTATGAAATCAAAAGACGTGAAGTCCTTGAGCAACGTTCGAATCTTTTATGTATTTATAGCTGAGCTTAATTCGATAGAAAATTGGTCAATTAAAATAAATGGACGCTATATTTATTTTAAATTAGCATTAATTTTGGGGGATAATTTGGCAGTGAACTGCACTTTAGGTTTTATTCAATCGTTTTTTCCAAAGTATTTTGCAGATTTGGCTCAAATAATTTTGACGATAGAAACATTCTATGCCACGAAAATGAATGTACACTTCGATTCACGTCATCTTATAATGCTCAAGTGGCAATGAACGATACAAAATTTACCGGTATCTATGAAAATTTTGTTTTCAATTCTCTAAATTCGGTTCACGTTGTTAAAAATTATGCAATAGATATTATGCACGACTTGTTCGAAGGTGTTCTGAATTATGATCTATCTCACGTTTTATCATTTATGATTTCAAATAAATTTGTAACTCTTGAAATTTTAAATATACGAAAACAGGGCTTTATATGTAGTTATAACGTAGATGAAATCGGCAATTATTCAAAGCCAACCACTAAAGAGCACTTGAATAAATTAAAATTTAACATGAGTGCAAGTGAAATGTGGTGCTTTGTTCATTTTTTACCCCTCATTATTGAGGATTTGATCCCGAATAATGACAAAGTTTGGCATTTCTTATTAAATATTTTGTCTATAATAAGTCAGTGGGTGGCGTCAAAATTTTCAAATGACGAAATTCTTCAACTTAAAAGTTTCACTTAGGCCCAATTGTATGAACGAGGATAAATGATTAATCCTCTGATTTAGCGTAGTTTGCATTGTATGAACGATGCTAAATCAGAAAATTAATCGCGGATTTTTTTTTACCATCTGTTTTATCCTCTCTTTTTGAGACTAAAAAACTTTGTTTTTACTTTTCTGACATTTCAAATATGATGTGTAATATCTTACAAACGAGACATTTTTATAAAAGAACGTAATTATTTAAAATAGACTCAACAAGTAAGAAAATGTCAAATTCGGAAATTAAAATTTTATTCTCCTGTGTAGAAAAATATATTAAAAATTTGCTGGTTAAAATAATGCTCCTCTAAATATCCAAAAAAAATGTTTAATAAACATCAACAAAGTAAACGGCATAGAAAAAATATTGCCAGTCGTACAAGAAACTGCTATAGAACTACAATAAAAGAGAGGCTACATTTTTATTTAGCATCTTTCATACAATCGACAGAAATAAAATCCTTGAGTAGTGATTAATCATTACTCTCGGATTTTTTTTTATTTAGCGATGTTCATACAATCGGCCTTAAAAGGTAAATTCTGCGAATTTCTGGCGACTGAACGGTTATCGATACTTTTGCGCAGCTGTTTATTATAATTTTCATGACTTTTAGGATGAATACCACATTCCCCGCCAGGGCAAATAAACTCCCAGCAGTAAATTATACTGCAAAAATGTCAATAGCTAATGGAAAAGAATCAAACCGGATGAAGATTTATCGCTTCGATATAATGCACGACGTTTTTGAGGGCGTGTGTCGATATGACCTTATATCATATTAGCTTTAATAAGCGATAATATATTATCGATTGACATCTTAAATAGTATTAAAACTTGTTTCCAATTTGCTGGAACGGAAAATGGAAACGTCTTACCAGATATTGATGTAACTAGACGGTAACTCTTCAATTTAAAAATGGCTGCTATCGAAATGATGTGCTTTATCCACTTCTTCCTACCCTTAATGATTGGTGCCTTGATTCCTCCACAAAACAATAACTGGAAGTTGTTGGCATATTTAATCGAAATCATCGATCTAATATACCAATCAGAATACTCTCTAAATGATATAAGCAGATTGCAAGTTTTAATTGAAGAGGATCATGCCTTGTATATGAAGCTTTTTGGTATTACTCTTAAACCAAAACCTCATTTTTTAGTTCATTGAGTGATGTCAATAAAATGATGTGGTCCTTTAAAATATCTTTGGGCAATGTGATTTGAAGTGAAACATAAAAAAATCAGAAATGTACATGCATAACGACAAGATTAAATGCATCATACTCATCAGCTATCAAATCGAGTTTAAAATTATCGCAATTTTTAATTAAACATGAAATTTGGTTTGAAGGAGACTTTGATATTCATTGACGATTTAACTACACGTCAATGAAAACAACTTATATCATAGGGAGTGCAGTGTCTCTTAAACTTTAAATCAAAGTTGAAACAAAGTTAATAGTAAATTTTTTACAATGGAAATGAAATTGAAATATTTTGAAAGTGTAATGTTAAATTTTTAATTATATTTTAAAATTTTCCAACATTAAAATTTAAAAAATCCACTTTAACTGGAAATCATACTGATTTCACTTTAAATCAAATGTTTTTTTTTAATTTCCGTATAGAAATAAACCAAAAATCTTGCCATAAAAAAAATAACTGTATTTATGTGACAATAAATTTTTGCAAGACATTTTTATTTTGGATCATACAAAAACTGGATTACCGGCTCGGTCCGATTTTATAGTCCGCGCATACGTACACTCATTTAATCGTAAACAGAAGAGGAACTCTTAATCGAGTCTGTCTACCAGCTGTCAAAAATATTTTACGTGTCGGATACCAAGTTCACGGATTATGCAAGCGGTTTGTAAATTCTGGACCTCCAGGTAACAGAAAAGCTGTCATACTTGCAGACAAAAAACTTTATAAAAAGTTGCAATCTATATAACATTAATTATCGTCGGTCGATAAAACTTGTTGTCAATATTTTCCGGCGACTTATCGATCAATCGGATACAAAGTGGTTCTTACTAAGTATCGTAAGAAGCCATTTTAATATAAGAATCAAAACGCCATCAACGGACCAGTGTTCAATGTTGTTTATTATAAATAGATTCCTTTGATTGTCAGAAACACATGCCTTTGCCAAAAGTTCCTGACCCATCATATTTTTGTCGCCAGCTAAATTCGTATAATTTTGCAACTGTTCAATGTTCATCTACATAAATCAACATTAAACAGCGGAAATGTGTTCCTATATGCTGAATTGAAATAGCTTCAGCTGTTTTTAACAGACTCAGTAACAGACGATTTTCCGAAAATATTAAAATAATTCGTTTGATTTGCGATGGGTGTGGGGCTCGAAATACAAATAAGATAATGGTAGTAATGCGCACATATTGGCTAAATAACAGTGCCCCAATTCATATTAAGAAAATTCAAATTATTTTTCCTGTGCCGGGCCAATCTTTAATATTATCCGATGGAGCATTACTATTGCAAGAATATGTGCAAATTTACTTGGAATTGACACAATGAGTTCAGTGGGCGGCCAAAATTGCGAAATTTATGACAGGAAAATTTAATTATCTAGATTTTACAAACCAACGGGCCAAAGGCATTTAGAATTTAATAAGTCAGTTAGAGGTATCAAATATTCCTTCGCGAAGAAGTTTATTAGAGGATGTTCCGTTTTAAAAAAAAGGCTGTAGAATTCCAACGATTTTATCTGATCAACTTTCTAAGAGTAGGGATATTAACTCGGCGAAGTTGAAAAATGCTGATAATTTGTTGAAGAGGCATCTTGGTGAGCTTAAGTTTTTTAAGAACATTTTAGCTACTAATTCACCCGACAATAATCTTAAAGATGAAGATTAAACATGTGGTATCTTCTTTGAAGATACAGTTTTGCGCCTCTAAGCTTATAGTCTAAACCGATAATGGACTATATTATTAGTAATAGGAACTTTATTAGATATTTTATTGAGTTATCTAATTATACGTTTTATTTCAATTTATTGAATTATTTTATTGTTAGTATTAATTAAGTATTATGATTTATTTTATTTCAGATAAACAGTGATTCTGGATTTTAATAAAAGAAGAATTACAAAGTTAAAAACTGAACTTTACAAACCATATTTTGTTGTTCGATTAAGTTTCTAGTTAAACCCTAACAAATTGCAAAAAAACGTGGCATTTCCCGTTTATTGAAGTTGCAACAAAATGTAACATATCTAAATAGAAAATACTAATTTTCTCCTAATTAAATTTAATTTTCTACGAACTTCTTTTTAAAAAAACAATTAAATGTTTCTTTTATTATTATATATCAATTAAAATGTCCCAAAAATAAGCTTGCCTTTTTGTAAAACGTATTTTGTCTTTTACCCAAAATTATGAAAAATAAAATTGAATCGATTTTGATTCTACAACTCTCAAATAGAAAACGTTAAAATTTGGTTAATCCCATTTAAACGTAAATTATATGCAAAAAATCACAAATAATAACAACTAATTATAGTTACTGAAAATTTAAAATACAAAGCAATAAGGAATTTGTATATCAAAGCACAATTATTTTGGTTTTGCCACTTTCCAATTGTGACATTTACATAATTTAAAACTAAAATTACGGTCGATTATGACCTCCAGTAGTCACTTTAACTAAAAGGACAAAGCGTATCTGGAGGTAAAATTTCCTGTTCTCTCAGAATCCGGGGTCAAAAAATTATAACATTCGAATTAAGGTGTTTGACCTTCACTTGAACTTGATCTAGAACGTGATGGGGCAGATGGATACCCGAATTGTGATTAGCGCCTCTAAAAACATAAAAGCCAACTGGTTGAAGACCCATTTCTAGCCGAGATGTTCAAAAGAAGGATTTTAAATTACAGATGATCTCCAAATGACCTCTAGAGGCCACATTGACTAAAATATCAAAGAGTATCTGGACGTAAAATTGCCCATTCTTTCAGAATCCGGGGTCAGAAAATATTACATCATTCGAATTTAGGTGTTTGACCTTCATTTGACCTTGATCTAGACGTGATGGGGTCGTGATTAGCGACCCCAGAAACATAAAGGCCAACTGGTCCGAGACCCATTCCTAGCCGAAATATCAACCGAGAGATTCAAAAGAAGGATTTGACCTACAGGTCACTTCCAAATGACCTCCAGCGGTCACTTTGACCAAAAGATCAAAGAGTATCTGGACCTAAAATCTCAGAATCCGGAGTTAGAAAAAATTATATCATTTGAATTAAGGTGTTTGACCTTCATTTGACCTTAAACTAGACGTTATGGGGTGATATGGACACCGGGATCATAATCAGCGGCTCCTAAAACTTATAGATCAACTGAGTTCAGAGATCCACTCTCGATTTGATTTTGTGGCCCCGTGTTATTTACTAATACTAAAAATTACCGAAAGAGAATTGTTTAACTCTATCAATAAATCACTTCGATGAAATGCCACTATAAAATTAAATCTAATAACCATTTTTTATTAGCCAAGTATAGCCACTATAAATAACAATTATTTAAGTCAAATATGATCATACCACGAGTGGTAACATCCGCTGGATTTGAAGATGTTGGAACATGCTTCCAAACGTTTCGAGGATACTTCGTTTGGATAACGCTGGTGCGGTTTGCAATCTAATTTTTGACAGTTTCCAGGAGAAATCGCTAGCCAACCTAAGACTATTGACGAATCGGTCTACATGTAGATTTTAATAGAGTCTATTTGAAGGGCTTGGGTAACTGATGCCATCAGTTTTGATAATAGAACTGCGCACACTAGTTCTAAACGCGGAATGCTATGGATCAGTTTTATTGGCGCCTCTTTATTTTTTGCTGCTACCAATCTACTTTGAATACCTGGAATAATAGCATATATAGCTGCTGCATACGCTTCGCTAGTTAAATCACAGAACCCGTAAAGTTGTCTAAAATTATGTGTATTAAGCCATCTGGCAATTATCACCTTGTCCACGTTCATCACTTAAGACGAATTTTTTGCCATGAGTTTTTAATGTCCTGCGGTATCTGTTCATCCCATTCAATACTCCGGCGCCACAATTCCTGGAAGAGAGTTTTAAGACGAATAATAATCGGAGATAGTAAGCCCAACAGATCAAACAGTTTGCTTGATTCTGATAACAATTATCGTTTGGTTGTTGTATTAGATAAACCTCTTACCATACGCTTCCATTTAAACGCTTTAGGTTCATAATAGAGAAAATCTTTTCACTTATAAAGGATCCTTGTAATGCGGAATCCATTAATGCTCTTACACGGTGATGTTTACCAAAGACATATTGTATCTGAATTATTGCAGTGGGCAAAACAACGGCCGGTACAGTGTTTGGGATATTCGTACAATACGTCGCTGTAGAAGGTTCACTAGTAGTGGTGAGATGCACAGTCTATGCGTGAGATGGAGCTATTTTTGTTTGTGAGTAGCCCGAATGTTATAAACATTTACTCTGTGTGATGAAACGAAGCAACTAAAACATCTATTGATTTTCTTGACTTTATTGCTCCTCTCCTCCAGACTCATGGGTTTGAACTATGGAAAATCGATTAATCTATAGTTTTCTGCAGTTAATACATGCGACTTTTACATTGCTTTTTTACTCGTTAAATTGTCAGCACGTTTCAGTGACTCCAATGCGTCTACCCGTTTGCTAAGAAAATCTAGTACCTCAGTAATATCACACGATCGAAATAATTAGCAGACACGTTCATATACACGGATTTTACACGAATTTTAGAAAAATTAATTTACTAAATAGAAATCTATTTTGTAGTAAATTTTAGGCTAATAACGGCACCTTACGAATGTTGAGTAGCTCCAGTTTCCAATATTACAACGATGGCGATAACCTCAAAATTACAATCGAACAATATGCACGTCTTTTCCGGTATGATAGATACTTGGCACGTGAAGCGATACTCTCCCCTTGGCAATGCTTAAAATCCAGTGCATTTGTATAATATTATTAATCAATCCGGCTCGAAGGACATTGTTAAATTTGAGGAAATTTAAACAATTTTTATTTTTTGTGTCGAATTGACTAATGTTTTTTATTTGACGTCTCAGTTGCAAGTGAACAATTACTTTTTTACAAAAATTGCAATGAAATCTTAAATTACTAAAAAGATGACATCTGTCGAAAAATATTGTAAATATTACTGCTCGAAATTATATTTTCACAATTGATGCCGCTATTTAAGATTCGTTGTAGATAATCGTTGCTGTATCTTATCGTTGAAGCTTTTATTTAACGGATGTAAATTTCAAACGTCTTTTAAAAGTTTTCGGTAGCATCACCTGGTTAATGGTTTTGAAATTTTTTACGGTCCGGTAAAATTTCTATTTAATGTTTTATAAATTTTATTAACTTTTTAAAATTCGATTAAAATTCCTAAATAATTTTTGCAGCTTAAAAATTCTTTTAATCTCGAGAATGACAATATTAAAAAAATTGCGGCAGTACTCAAATCTCAAAAAATTATATTTTTTGAGAAATCTAATAATTTTGGAATTTTCGTCCAAATATGAAAACCAACCTGAACCGTAATTGTTCGTTTAACTGCTAACTTAGCATTTCATATTCCACAGAGTCAAATCAAACCAAAAATTTCAAATTTAAACGTTTTTATCTATATAAATTGGTTAAGCAGTTAAATTAAATACTATTTGAGCCGTTTATTTTGAAAGTGGCCTAAGTCCATTTGCAATCTAATATACAAAAACGTGGGTCACTCAAGGGAACGGTAACGATTATCAAGAAATGGGTCGACAAACTAATACAAGAGATGAATGCAGAAGAAACGCAAGCAGTTAACCGTGAACAAATTGAAACACGTAACTTCTCAATCGCGGAAATCGAACTAAAGCTGAAGGATAATTCGACCAATCAACAGTTATGCACGGTGACGTTAGACTACCTCGAATTCAGATCGCACCGTTTCACGGTGATTATTCAAAATGGCATACGTTCGAAGATCAATTTACAGATGCAATTCATAATAACAATACTTTATCACATGTGGCCAAACTTCATTACCTGAAAGGATTTTTAAAGGGTGAAGCTGCTAATTTGATTCGACATCTCAAATTGTGTGAATCAAGTTACACCGAAGCTTGGGACTACCTCAAAGACCGATACGATCGGAAAAATTATTGTCTGAAGGAAATGATTCAACTGTTCATGAATCAATCTGCTGTACAAAGTTCTAATGTGAAATCATTACGTAGTGTTTACGATACATCTGATGAAGTGCTAAGGGCAATTCGGGCGATGGGTAGCAGTTGGGAATCCAAGGATCCGTGGTTAATTTGTATATTGTTAAATAAATTGGACTTGGAAACACAGCGGGCTTGGGCACAAGAGTCTAAAGAAACGGAGAATCCCACTATTTCACAATTTTTAAGTTTTTTGAATTTAAGATGTCGCTTGTTCGAGTGCTGTACAGTTGCGAAACGATAACCGACACCATTGCCTAAACATAGTCAGTTTAAGGGTAATAAGACACATCTATATACAACCAGCATTACTCGAAGTACATGTCCAGTGTGCACTGAAGATCATTTAATATTTCGGTGTCAACATTTTCGGGATAAAGAAATCGCAGTATGAAGAGATGTAGTGCAAAAATATAATTTATGTTTTAATTGTTTACGGCCAAATCATACTGCCGCCAACTGCTCGTCGAAGGCACGATACTACATTTGTCAACAAATGCACCATACTTTACTCCATCTCAAATATTAGGGACCAGGTCAACATACCATGAATACCGTTAACAAAGATGAATTCCATAACAGCGTAAAAGTAAAGTCAGCATATTGCTCTACGATCAATCAGTGCAATAATGAACTAACTCAGCCAGAAACTTCCAGCACCAGTAAATCAACTGTCCACTCTGAATCGGCCAACAAGCCATCTAATCTTGAACCTCATTTATTCACTCCGAGTTTGAGTCCTTCTTCAGTAAGTTTAAAGCCGAGAGAATCAACAGCGGATTCAACAAATACATCATCATTGAATTATTTTAGTAGTTCATTACCAATGAAAACATTATTATCAACGATCACCGTGTTGATTGCTGATCGATATAATCATATGCATAGAATCAGGGCTCTCTTAGACAGCGGCTCACAATCTACGCTTATATCCGAAAATACTATCCAACGTATTGGTTTGCCTAGAACAGCTGCTACGTATATTATTAATACTCTTGGGTCATCAAAAGTTGGATACACTAACGGCTGTACAACCCTCAGATTGGTATCCATTCATAACCATGAACATTCAATCACCACAGAAGCATTGATTCTACCAAAGCTCACATCGAAGCTACCTCTAGCTTTAACCAAGTGGCCACAATTAAACCAATTAAGATTGGCCGATCCTTTAGTTGGTTGACCAAATGATATTGACATCATATTAGGAAATGACGTTTTCCTAAAGGTACTGCTTCCAGAAAAGATCCAACTTGATGCTACTTGATAGCACAGCACACGATTTTTGGTTATATTTTGGGCGGGGTGGTAGAAAGCAGTTCAAGTCATGAAAGTCTTCAAAGTTTCCATACATCAATTGAAGCGTTGGATCCGGAAATCCAATTGCTCGAACAATTTTGGAAGCTGGACGATATCCAGGATATGTCTATACAAAGGGTAGAAGAACATCCACGTGAGAAACATTACATTGATACTACATTGTACCAACAACTGCGTCACATGGAAGTAGTACCAAAGGGTGAGATCAATCGACCCAATTTTTATTTACCACACCATGCCATCGTAAAAGAAGCAAGCACAATTACAAAACTTAGAGTGGTCTTTGATGGATCGTGTAAGGCAAGCCATGGGTTATCTCTAAATGATATTTTAGCATGTGGTCCAACAATCCAAGACGATCTAGCAACAATTATTTGCCGATTTCGTACCCAGAATATTGCAATTGTGGCCGATATAGAAAAGTGTATCGGCAGATCCTTATTCATCCTGATGATACTGATTATCTGTGGTTTGGAGAGGCAGCAACAATCTACATATCGAACGTCACCGACTGCTCACTGTAACATACGGGACGAGTTGCGCTCCTTTTCTAGCAGTTCGTACGCTGCATCAGCTCGCTGACGATTATAAAAATGAGTATCCCGAAGCATCAACCATTTTAAAACGCGACTTTTACGTGGATGATTTGATTACTGGCAGAAATAATCTGGAAACCGCAAAAAACATTTATCATCAAATGTCAAACTTAGTAGCGAATAGTGGATTTACATTGAGGAAGTGGATGTCTAATTCAAGAGAACTAATGCAAACCATTTACTCAACGAGTCAACAGAGTAGCTTGGAAACGCTAGGACTAATTTGGTGTCCAACACGTGACCTTTTCCAATTTAAGGAGCATCTCGATGATAGAACTTTCCATACAAAGGGAAGTTTATTGTCGGAATCATCGAGAATTTTCGATCCTCTTGGGTGGTTATATCCCGTAGTTGTGGTGATAAAAATGATATTTCAGCGTTTATGGATTAACAAAATACAATGGGACGATGTGTTACCTCATGATATAAATTCTGATTGGACTAACCTAAGATCACAGTTAATTAAGCTGGAAGAAATTGAAGTTCCTCGTTGCACTACACCAGGGTTTTTGAGTAACCAACACTGCTTAAAACAACTTCATGTATTCACAGATGCATCGAAAAGAGCGTATGGAGCTGTCATATATTTAAGGGCAGATAATCAAACGAATGGAATAGGTAGCCAAATGGTTGCAGCAAAATCTAAGGTAGCACCCATCAAACAGCTGCCGCTACCACGGTTGGAGCTTTGTGCTGCATTACTCGGAAGTCGCTTGGTGAAATTTGTAAAAAGGGCGTGTAAGGACGAAGAACTAGAAGTATATGTTTGGACCGACTCGAAGATTGTATTGTCCTGGCTTACACCGTCACTTCGAAAGCGGGAATGTTTCGTAGCCAATCGAGTAACAATGATATTAGATCAAATTTCGAGAGCTAGATGGTCGCACGTTCCTTCAAATCAGAATCCAACGGATTCTCAAATAAGATTTCGTTTAGTTTCATACCAGCTCGATCACCACATTTTGGCGGGCTCTGGGAGGCCAATATCAAATCAATGAAACAGCATCTGAATAAGGCAGTTGGGTCTACCGTACTCACGTACGAACAATTATATACGGTATTAACCGAAATTGAAGCATTATAAAAATTCGCGTCCGTTATGTGCTATGAGTGAGGATGTAAATGATTTCGATACATTGACTCCTGGCCATTTTTGGTTGGCGCTCCGTTGGTAGTCTTTGAAACAGTCAAGATTATCGTTGTGGCAGAACCTGCAGGTGCGAGTACAGTCATTTTGGAAGCGGTGGGCACTTGACTACCTTACTTCACTACAACATTGACCTAAGTGGAAGCAGACACGTTTAAATGTTGATGTTGGTCAGCTGGTTTTACTACGTGAAAACAATTTACCTAAATCAACATGGTTGTTGGGTCGAATCATAGCCGTTCATGTCTCTCCTATAGACAACCTAGTAAGAGTGGCAACCGTTAAAACTATGAACGTTGAATACAAACGGCCAGTCGTCAAACTTGTTCCATTGCCAGTTTCCGATGAAGAAGCCCAAATGGAAATTCGTCATGCAAAACAATGACATTTTCGAAATTTATAGTTTCATAAATTTTCATTTTATACATATGTATCATTATTGTAATTGTAACTATTATTTATTGTATATTTAAATTCATTTTTTGGGTTAAGCAGTCCAGAATACTGATCGTACCGCCTAATCTATCGTAGAATTCTTTGAATTAATTCAATTTTCGGGGGCAGTATGTTTATGCACGCATAAACTATATTTATAAAAAAAAATTGAATTAATTGAATTGTTCTAAATTCACATAATTACTTGTCAATTATCCACATAATTGACTTGGTGATTTTTATAGCACTCAAGCAAGTGTAGTGTAAGTCCACCTTTAATTCGGCTTACCATAATTATTGCATTTAATTTGCCGCTAAGTAGGTGATACAATTGTAAAATCTTGTAATCACCCATTTTTTTTTGTATATAAGTTTTTTGACGGACATACTTTTTTTTGTTGGTTATCGATCATTATTCTGTTGGCTTCTCCGTTCCTAAGTATGTTGTCCAATAAAATATATTGTTAAACAACCTGGATTATTGATGTTTATTTATAAGCAACTGAACTGGGATCAATTCATTATCATTGTGCAGACACGGCTCATTTATCAAAATGATGTGCGCTCTCAATTGAGTAAGCTTTTGGCAATATGTTGAGTGAAATAATCCAATTGATTTCGGAATACAACCGAGTTTTTGAAAATTTCATTGCAATATGATAGATCGAATGTCATTTTTCCGGCTGCTGCAAATGACTCCGCAAAGAAATTACTCCGTAAACCAAAAATGAAATAGGACCTCGATATTGGAGATTAATTGCATAATGAAATAAATTTCCAAATTAAGATTTGCAAATACTTCCAAAAAAAATATGTTGCCCCAACTTAAAACTGAAATAAATCCCCCCTACACATGTATTTGTATTTTATATACTATAAAAACTTATATTTTGGAAAATGAAATAATAATTTTGAAATATTCTGGAAAAGGGAAATTTCCATTCCAGTTTTAAAATTAAATTTCCATTTTCCAGAATTTTTGGTGGAATTATAAATCTTCTATTTCCATTTGAAAAAAATTCTGGAAATTTTAAGATATTCTGGAAAATTACCATCAACAAATTTAATTGCCAACATTTTGAGAAAACCGAGCGCACCCAATTTTTAAAAATTAAATGAATTAACATATGAGTAAAATATTTGGTTAGTTTTGAATAATTTACATTTAAAGACCAAGTGTTTAACTGCTCATTTCCAGGTAAACAGCTAATTTTAATTGTAAACTTGAACAATATGTTCATATATTGTTACACAAAATAAACAGACGATTATTAAAACAAGAATATTAATTTTTAATGTGATCATTTTACGAGATAATTTATTTGTATTTCTTGCAAAATCAGACTCTTATTACTGCAAATTATTTTTATCTGGTTATATAGCTCGTTTAGTCAAGCAATGATTTTAAATGATTTTTTATTTTTTTTAATAAAGTTGTGTGATTTTTAATTTTTAAAGGGTGTTCCAATTTTATGTTAATTTTTCAAATTTCGCGCTATTCATATTTTATTTATTAGAGTGCCATATGTTATTCGGCAGGTGATAAGTGCAAACATTCCGGTTGTAAAAATAGAGAGATATATGATTGAGCAACGCGCTTTATTGTTAAAAATTATTTTGAATTTGGTGAAAGTTTTGCAGAAGTTGTAAGAAAATTTCGTAAAGAATACGGAAGAGAAGATTGTCCGTCAATTGAAGCCATTCGAAAAATTGTTGCAAAATTTGAGGGAACTGATTCGGCAAACAATGAAAAAAACATAGTATACTATCGCAGTGGTTGATCAGAAGAAAATATTACTGTTGTAACTGCTATTATTAATGAGAATCCACCAAATACTTTATTAAGAATTTTGCATAAAGATCTTTTTTTGAAGTCATACAAGATGCAGATAACTTAAAAAAATTAATCAATTAGATTTTGGATTACGTCATCAATTGAAAATACGAATTTTTTTACCAAATTGAACTTTAGCGACGAAGAATATTTCTAACTGGGTGGATTTGTAAACAAACAATATTTTCGAATCTGGGGTGGAAAAATCCACGAGAACTAATAAAAAAACCGATGCATCTATAGTAAGTGATTTTACGGTGGTTTTCGTGTGGTTTTTGGGCTGGTGGAGTAATCGGAAAGTATTTTTTTTGAAACGAAACTGGGACTGCTGTTACTGTTTTTTTGTTTAACGAATTGGAAGGTGCTGATATCCTGAATATGTGATTTCAGCAGAATGGTGACACATGTCATACAGCAACAGAAACAATTTATCTTTTCGCTAATGGAGAATATTATTAATTGTATTCTATGAATTAAGCCACAGTGATGCCAGAATGCCATTGAATTTACCAAAGAATAGTAGCTGCTCTTACGGCAGCAGATGGGTATTTACAACACATTATGTGCTTGTAATGTACGTGTTTTATTAAAAATTAAAAAAATTAAACTCAAATTGGAAAACCCTTTATTTGTAATAAACACTTGACATTGGTAAACCGGCGAACCATTACCAAACTGAAGCGTAAATTTGCTATTTGCACGAAACCATAAATTAATAAATATGTACTTAAGGCGAAATCGTAAAATGCAGTATTGCTGAATAAACACACTTATAGAATTCAAGTGTAGGAGATAAAAAAAATGCAATAACAGTTAGGAAGTAATTGAGCTTGAATAAATAGTATACTCGTAAAAGAAACATGTGATTTAATTGGCATAGAATCGTGCGCGCAGATAAGGAATTGTTTTGTTTTTTATTTAAAACCAATTAGTCATATTATCGTGCACGGTTCAGTGATTTCCAGTTGATTACAGTATGAGAGCGTTTAGAGTATCGTATAATATTCATAAATCTAATGTTGTTTTAAAATAAACTAATCTCAAAACCAAACCATCCAGGAAAAATTAAATTTTAATAAGCGGTTAAACAACGCGAGCAGCTACTCAAAATTTGCCAGGCTCATTTTATAGTAATGTACACTGTTTACTATACTTAAAAAAAAAATTATCGCATTTATAAAATTACATCATCGCTCGATATTTTGTACAGTTCATTAAACTCGACCTTGTGTTATTAATAAATACTACAAACAAAATTTAAATTAGCAATTCAAAAGCAATAAAAATAAAACAAATTTCTGATAACGACTTGCATTTACGAGAAAAAAAGACAACACAAGTTTTTAAACAACCTTTAGATTTGTGATTAGTTTCCTTTGAGAGATTTATTATTTTTGCAATTATGACATAAGCTGACTTTTTTAATTAACCTCTTAGCATCCTATTTGCAGTTCAATTTAAGAAAAATGAACCACAAAGTAATTATGCCAGACAATTTGGTTTCAATTAACAAAACGGCGAGTATACAAGTTCTGCAAGCCGGTTTTCGTATATCTTGGGAATAGCACTTGTTGTTAAAAAAATGGAACGATATATTTTGTATCAAAAAGATGTTATACAGTATTTTGTTAAGATTTTGTTTTTGTTGGTGTTTCGTATCGATGAGTATCACAGCAATTCAATTAGCATATACTTCTTGAATGCAAATATTTACAAAACTCCTTCAAGTTTCTTCTTCGCTTACAAAGTTCCAAATCACTTCAGTAAATTTATTTATATGGATGCAAAAATATTCAAAACACGATATCTTGCAATTGTGTTACTTCATAACTGACGAATATGTTGGTATACAACATAGTAACATACTCTTATCGTCTTATATGATAATTTTTTTTTTTTTTAGTTTGGCGTCGATACCAAACAACGAAAATACATTACCGCACACTGTTTGGATGATTAAAGATCAAAAAACATAAAAATATATTCCATTGAACTTGAACATGCTGCTATTGAAAAATACAAAAAATAATTGGACCGTAGCCATAAACTATAAAATAAAAATATTAAATTTCATAATCAATTTGATATTTTTTTCATCAATAATTTAAAATATGATTGAATTTATGATGAAAATATGGTTTACAATTTTTTGCTCATTTTAGCTAACTAAGAAATTATGAAGTAAAAGATATTATTTTATATGCAAGTTATTTTCAGCATGCAAACAAGTATAGGCGCCAAAATACTAGAAATTGTTTTTCAAGTCATTAAACAATAAATGCTTACTCAAATTTTTACTTTAACAAACTAGAATAATTGGTTGCTACATTGGGTAATTTATAAAGTAAAACAATTACTAAACATTTTCGGAAAAATTGCAACAAAACAATTCGACACATTTAATAAAGTCTATGAATTCTGTAAATTCTATAAATCTTATAAATGTTTTAATTTTATATTTTTAAGAATTCTACAAAATTCTGTAATTTTTGTGAAGTCAATAACCAACACCAATTCTTCATGTTTAATAAAAATCTTTGGTTTGTAGGCTGAAATACAAGTACTGTGTTTCTACTGACACCTATTCAATTGAACTTATGTATAATAAATTGGTGAATGTTTTGTTACCAAAGCTAACGTTTTTACACAAAATGGCTTTGTTTTTTACTGTCGAAGCACGTAGTGCTAACATATTTTTTAGTCAGCGAAGTGAATCGAGCCGCGGCTTGGTGAGACACCTTTTAAACCGATGCTTTTCATTATTCGTCAAAACCAATAGATTTTTTAAGCTGACGAAGACAAGAAATCTATAAATTCTGTAAATTGAATAAATTTAAAAAAAATATATTAAGTCAATATATAATTACTAATAATTTTTTTAATTTTAGTAAACATTTTTTTTTTGGTTTTTCATAAAGGGTTTCAAGGGTCAAGTTTTAACAATGTCATTTCCATAAATTGAAATCTTTCAATAATAAACATATCATAAATTTAATAAAACCTTATAAATTTAATTCCTTCAGTAAATTCTATAAATCCTATAAACTCTATAAAAACTATAAATTCTTAATGTTTCAAAATATTTAAAACCTATATAAATTGTTTAAATCTTTCAGTAAATTAAACAACTTCCACTAGTTATAAAACAAAAATTTTGTGAACTCTAAAATTCCTTGTAACTTTACTAACTCGTAACTTTCAAATAGAACTAATTTAATAAAAGCAATAATTTCTATAATATTTTACAATCAATAAATTTCGTAAAATTTATAAATTTAATGAATTCTGGGAACTCTGTAAATCATTGGAATTTTTTAAATTCAAAAAATTCTTTAAATTCTTAAAATTCTATGTGTTAATACTAAAAAGAAATGCAAACTCTACAATGCTATTTAGTCAATTCTGTCAAACAACTGAATGGGTTGTCAATCAATTCTTTATATTTTCCAAATTTATTGAAAATTCTAATTAAATAAATTTAACCAATTCTACATATTCTAGAAATTCTATAACCCCATTTAATCAGTGGTATGAATCTTTTAGTACCAAATATTAGCAAAACCTATTAATCAAATAAACTTTATGAATTTTTTAGAGTCTATAAAAGTTACGGAAAATTGGTTATTTTTTTAAAAGTATTTTAGTTTTATTAAAAGTATTGTTATAGAGATTAGTTTTGATCGCCGGTGTCAACCTTATAAATTTTTTATCATTTCTGTTTGTTTTGCAAGCAATTTCATTTTTTTTATTAAAAGTTTAGTTAAAAATTAAAATTTTACACAAACCTATGAATTCAGTAAAATTCTATGAACTGTTTATATTCCATAAATTTGTAGAAAATTGACTTTGAATAAATTCTACGTATTTTATAAATCCTGTAAATTTTATAAGAATAGTAAATTCTATTAGTTTTCTAAATTTTAATCAATATTCTATAAATTAAAATTTGAATTTACGGAAAATTCAAGACAACCTATCAAATCTTTTAAAATCCATTATACATATGTGTAAATTTCATAAACCAAATGGATTAACCATTTTAAAATTTAATAAATTCTATAGAATATAAGAATCCAAAAAATTCTCAAAATTCCATTTTTAAATAAATTATAGGATTCGTAGAAATTAAATTTTCGTAAATGCCGGAACTTGTAATAATGCAAACTCTATAAATTAATAAACTATTAAAACTCTATGAATTTTGTATGTTTTATAAATTCTTTAAATTATTAATAAATAATTTTTCTAATAATTTTACAACATTTTTTTAACACATCCTGTACCGATTTTTTAAAAATTCTATTTTTGAACCGATTCTATTTAAAATTATTTAAATACTGCAAAATCTGTAATAAAGAATAGATAAATTCCCGATATTCGTAAATTTCTATAAATTTTATTAATTCTAACAGTTTCCATAATTGTACGAATTTTGTAAAACTTTTAAACTTTATAAGTTTTATGAAATCAATAAATAACAATTTTTTTATAAATTCTTTTAATTTTATAAACCCTATAAATTTTATAAATTTGGTAAATTCTATAAATTTAATAAATCCTATAAATTCTGTAATGTTGAAATTCGGTAACTTTAGTAAATACTGTAAATTCTTTAAATACTGTAAATTGTGAAACCTATAAAAATAGACTTTATAAATTTATTAAAACCTATTAATTCTGTAAATTCAGTTTTTTGGGTAATTAAAGAAATTACTCTAAAAATTAATAATTAAAGAAGAACTCTGTAAATTTTATAAATAAATAAACTTTTAATTCGTTATAATCTAATTAAATTCGAATTTTATGATGTTATTAAATTTTACAAATCCTTATGTTTCTATACATTCTTTTAATTTAATAATTTCTATTATATGTTTAAAATCAAAAAATTCAAGAAATTGTTTCAGTCAAATTTAAAAATAGTACAGAATCTAAATAAATTCTAAGCAAATTCTGTAAATTCAATAATTTCTATATATTCTAAAAATTTAAATCTGTCGATACTAAAAATTCAATGAAATCTATAATTTGTGTAAATTTTTTAAATTCAGTAAATTCTGTAAAATCACTGAATTTTACCAATTTATTAAATTTTTTTATATTACCTATGAAAATTTACAGAAAATTCAGATTCAACAAAATCTAAATATTCTGTTTTTTGGTAAACTCTAAAATTTATTACCCCTATTCAACCAATGCTAAATCTTTCAATAACAAAAATTAACAAAACCGCTTAACCGAATTAACTCTATGAACTGTTTAAATTATATTGTATAAATCAATAAACTTATGAATTCACTAAATTATATTATTCTAAAGTTATTTGTTTTCATAAATTTATAGAACATTTTCTTAATATGCCTCTACATTCTGTAGATTTTATAATATAATTAGTAAATGGTATTAATTTTGTATAGTATTTAAATTTTATAAATTTAAGTAATTCCATAAATTAAAAATTTTATTTGCGGGAAATTGTATACAATCTATGAATATTATAAGCTCTGTAAGCTCTGTAAAGTGTGTAAATTTACTAAATTAAATCCAGTAAATTCTCAAAATTATATTTTTTCAAAAAACAGAATTCAGTTAATACTGTAACTTCTATAATTTTCGGCAGTCCTATTAATTTATAATTTTCAATATTACAAATTTTTACATTTAGAGAATCCTAAAACCCAAAATTAAGTAAAACTTTTAATTTAATAGATTTAATTAATTTACTATAAATTTTATATGGTCAATTTCTGTAGGTTTGGTAAATTTTTACGAATTTTTTAAAGTTCTATTTTTGTACTGATTATATTTATAAATTATTGAAATACTGCAAAATCTATTGAATTAATTTCAGAAATTCGATAATTTCTATAAATTTTATGAATTCTAGAAGTTTCTATAGCTAGACTAATTTCGTAAATTTTTAAATTCCACAAATTTTATAAATTCTGTATAAATTATTGATTTTACATAAAAGTTCTCTAAGTTTCAATAACACGAGAAATTTTTCAAGTTTTATAAATACTGTTTTTTTTTAATTTCTTTAAATTTTTTATAGAATACATAAAATAATAATAAATTTAAGAAATATATAAATTCCGTAAATTTAATTAAAACTGCAAACTGGAAAAACTAAAATTATAGAAAACCTATAGGTAAATCGTATACTTAATATTTTTAATAAACCCTATTAATTCTGTAATCTCAAAAAATCTTACCAATTCTTTAATTTTTTTGTAAATGTTAATAAATTCTACTAATTCTGTAAATTATGCAGATTCTGAAAATTTTATAAATTCTGTATAACCTATTTAGACAACAAATTCTGTAAGCTACATATATACATTTTACAAGACAAATCATTTTAATAAATTAAAATCTTTTAGTAAAATTTAAAATACAACAAATCTTGTCAATTCTGAAAATTTGTATATTTTATAAATTAAATCATTTTTGTAAATTCTTTAAAATTTATGTGAATTCAATTCTCAAAATTCTATAATGTAGTGCTTAAATTCATTTTTCGTTCCCTTCTTTAATCTCTGTTCGCGGAAGAAAACAAAAATTTTTTTTTTGTTTCTTTCCCCAGGAACGAAATCCAAAAAATAAAATATTTTTCTTTTTAAAATAGTTTAAATACTGTTTTATAATATGAATAGAGATATTTTACTTTTTTCGATTTTGTTCCCGAGGAAAGAAACAAACAAAAATATTTTTTGTTTCATTGCGCAAAGAGACAAAAAAAAATATTAAAGAAGGAACAAGGAAGCGAAAAACTGAATTTAAACACTGAATGTCAATACATTCCACAAATTCACTAAATTCTGTGACTTCTATTAATTCGATCATTTCTATATCTTTAAATGATACAAATTCAAGAAACAGAATCAAACTTTATCAATTATAACAAGATTTAAATTTCTAATTATTCTATAAATTCTACAAATTAATAAATTTTCAAATTTTCAAATTCAAATTCATTAAATTCCAGAATTTTGATGAAAAATATAAATTTTCCATATTTTGTGAATTCTGAAAAGTTGTTATTTAACGTAGATTAATTATTCTATATTCCGGACTTATAGAATTCCGGAATATAGAATTCTTAATCTACGTGAAATAAGAAATTTTCAGAATTCACAAAATTTGGAAAATTTGTATTTTTCTTCGAAATTCTGGAGTTTAATAAATTTGAATTTGAAAATTCGGATCAAAATGGAAAAAATCGAAAAAATATTGTGTTCACCCGTCTAGGGAATTGCAGTTACATTTTCATAAATAATTCGGTATTTTGCATTTGCGTTATTGGAAACACTATCAAAATACGAAGTTGTTTTACAGGAAATTTTCTATCGATTTTTTAAACAAAGTACGAAGATAGTTTTCATAATCCTTATAGTTTCCATTTTGAAATTTTTAATTTTTAAAATTATTTCTAACTAAACGACAAATTTTAAAACGATCTATTTTGCCTTATTTTCTACTTTGTCCCTTATCGATTTAATTCAAAATAACTGAGTTATTTCTTGAAAATAGAATTTTTCCAAAACTGGCCTCTTTATGTTACTCGAGTTTTTTGTAAAAAAAAATTAAAATTACGAAATTTTGAAAGCTTATATCTCGTGATTAAATTGATCAAACTCAATTAATTTTATCTTCCATCGATAGAAAATTTTCTCAAGGACATAAAAAACATAATTTTGTTGCATAATAAAATTTTTTTATTATGAAAAATTATTACCTACATTTTGTGAGCATCTTATTACTTAATTATAGCAATAAAAAATTTACAAAGCTTGGTCAACGCACCGTACAACGCAAATCTTAGCGTCACATTAGTAGTTTTTCTATCTAATTCAGTTTTACAAAGACCACGCTTCTTTTCTTTAGCAAGTCTATTTTCTCCAACATAATGTCTTGATCTTCAACGATATTCTTACTATCTAACATTATTTCAATAATTTGTCTATAAGGTTAGATCAACTTGCCGGTTTTGCAAGCTGCCGAACTAAATATCGTTTAACCAATTGCATACTTAGTTCTATAAAACTCCTGAAAGTCTGATTATCAAAATTCAATCAATATGAAATGAAAGAATTAAAACCCGCTTAATCTAACATACCATAGAATGTACGCATTGGTCATCGTAGATTTCGCATTGTAACAGAGTAGTGATAGCATTTTTGAACAAAACTGTCCGTACCTTGGTTTTGTAGTAAACCGTAACTATTTTGTAACAATTTATAAATTTCAATTTTTGATGCACACACAATTTTTCAATCCTATATTTTTATTTATTTATTAATTATGATAGGTCTGCGAGTAGCTCCCGCTAACTCGCCTATTGTATATATTTCGTAATTAATTTCAAAGTTTAAATAGACAAAAATTGTATAAGTTTAGCACAAATACACAATATTTAACAAAAGTTAATTTTTTCATTGACCCCGTTTTTCTGAGCAAGAATACACACTGGGTGATTCTTATTCATACCTGTTTTTGCGACGCTCAGTACTCGGCTTCTGTAAGAACACTCTAGCAGGCCTAAAGAAGGATATTAGTGGACACCTCTAACTTCCCTAGTCTACCGGTCCGATGATCCAATGACTACGCTTTCTAAAATAGCACGCATTTAAATAAAGACCTAGCTGATTTTAGCTCAGTGTGTATCGTCAGGGTTAATCTAAAAATGCGCATTCCCTTTACAATATCACCTACAGTAGATTTATTGGATATAATTAAAATATCAAAAAATTGTAGTAAAAAATGCAAACCGAATATTTTATAATAATATTAAATTTTTTTTTTTTTTTTTTTTTTCGCTGGCGCTACATCCCATGGAGGGATTTGGCCGCTTCATATTGAAGTTTCGTAATCAGTATTTTAATGGATAATGAGTGATTAATTCATTTATCCTACAGTAACCAGCCGTGATTTTTTCATCACCCGCCGGGAATCGAACCCGGGACCTCCGGGGCTTAAATTAAAGCAAGCATGCTAACAACTGTGCCACCGGGGCGGCAAATTAAATTTGTTTGTATACGTTAATAATTACCTAATTTATGTTTAGAATTTTTCAGAAGATTAATTTTTCTCTGAGAAAACCAACGTCGATATAATTCAAATTTGGTGAATTCTATAAATTTTAAAAAATCCATAAATTCCAGTAATTTTTTAAATTTCATAAGTTTTACAATTGTATGAATTTATTAAATTCTAGAAATTATGTAAAATTTTATAGATTCGATAAATTTCAGAAATTGTATCAATGTACTTAATTTTATAAAATGGATAAATTTGCTGTAAATTCTGAAAAAATATAATAAAATCAATTTTGTTTACCAATAAAATCAAACAAATGCTTTACATTTTCTAAATTTTAATAATTCTGTAAATTCTATATACTCAACATATAAATTTCAATTTCCGAATACCAAAAATTCAACAAAATTTATAAATCGTACAAACTTAATAAATTATTAAACTTATAAATTGTACAAATTTATTAAATTTATTAGAAATTCTGATTTAATTATTTTTTCCAAATTCTATATATTCTATCAATTCTGTAATTTCTGGGAACAAATCTTTAAATTTAAATCAGTTTACAGAGCGTTAATTATATAAATCAGTTCCAGTGTCACAGTTAATAGAGTGTTAATTATTTAAATCTTATAAATTTCATAAATAAAAAAAAAAATATTTTTATGGTAAATTTTATAAAATCTATATATAAAAATTAAAAGAAGTTCCATCAAATTAAAAAAATTGTTTATAGTACATACATAACCTCTTAAAATTATTTAAATTCTATACATATATAAACAACCAATTTAAAATCTAAGTATCATTTCATTTCCCAATTTATAACAACAATGCTGTATAATGAATTCAAATTAGGGATTCATCGAATTCCTCCTGAGTTAATGGTATTGCAATTCCAATTAAATTTTCTAGTTACTGGGTTTGTCACCAGAATTTTCATATTTATAAGTCATAGTGTTTGCTAAACAATGCTTAATACATATTTAAAAAAAACAAACTATTAAATCACATTACCTATTATTTAATGCGCAAAAGTGTCAGTTTGATTTTCAGAAAACAATGAGAGTATTATAAATGTCAAACACTATCAACTTTTAAAATTGAATTGAATTGAGAATTGGTTGGTTATTTCTTTTGACCAAAATTAAATTCCAGTTTCAATTTCAATTCGTTGGTCAAAGGAAATGTCACTCTAGTAGGACTGAAAGTTCAACAAAAAGCGTGTTCGATTGGACTGAATTAACTGAAAAAGTAGCTGTATCTAAATTAACAGAATTCAAGAGACTATTCGATTAACAACTCTTAACTTCAGTTAAAAATTGAGCAACTGAATTAATTGAAGAAATATTTTTATAAATTCTTAATTTTCTTGCTGATTTTATATTTATTTTGTAGTTTTTATTTTCCTCACATTATCAGCATACAATTAAACATACATTTTTTTTATTAAAATTAGATATTTCGCCTCATTTTGGCATCTTCAGTAAGTATAATTTTTTATTTATTTTTCTTTTGTTGTAATGTTGAAAACATCCTGTCACTTAATCGTACACAAAATGCAAAGAATGCCCATATTTTAATTAAATAAATCACATAAAATCTTAAAAACCTATTAACCATATTAAAATTGACATATTGGAAAAAATATACAAATCTTTGTTATGAACGACATTATCACAGAATATGTATCTCTTATTGTATCTCAATAATTGTTTTGAGAAAGCTTAAGATATAAAATCTTCCACCCCAGCCAACTATACCATACTGAATATGAGAATCAATTAATGAGAATAAAAACATTTTCAATGTTTTAAATGGCGCTTAAGTTCTTAACCGATATAATTTTATATTAGCTAGAACAAATTTTTTTTAGTTTATCAATATGAGCCTTTTAGTTTAACTGATTGTTCAAAACTACACCTAAATATTTGAACTCAGCAGCACATTCAATATCCAAATAAAAACTATTGCATGCTGAATTATTACAATTTAGTGAATGATATTTAGCACGACGGATTAATATGTTTCCTGTATAATTAAAGAACATCATTTTAGTTTTGGCACTTAAAAGCATTTCATGAATACTGAACCATATACGAAGAACAACTAAATCATCTGAAATTTGCTGTTCCAAATTACAAAACTATCGCCAATGTAAGCTAAAGCCAAATCATAGGTGAAAGCAGTAATACGACCTAACAGGTTTTAATGAAAAATAGATTCGATCTACAGTAAAAATAAAAGAGGCCCAATAACAGAGCCTTGAGGAACTCCTATAATTGCGGTAATACATCGCTTTGGATGTCGCTTATTGTAATTTGCTTCGAGCGATTTTTTAGGTGAGATTTACAAACCTTGTGTGTATTGCCTCGAAAACCATACTTAAATAATTTCTTCAGAAGGATACAGTGGTTGACTGTGTCGAAAGCTTTTGTAATATCTATGAAAATGGCAGCAACTATTTTATCACTATTCATATGAGTAAACATAAGAGTTATAAAATCCAGTAGAGCAACTTCAGTTGGCAAACCTTTCCCAAAACCAAACTGACAATCAGAAATAATTTTATTTTTATTGATGGACGAAAGCATTTTAATTTTAATTACCTTTTCAAATACCTTTGCAAATGAATTTAACAGTGCAATCGGACGGTAATTATTAAGATTTAAGAAATAACCTTTTAAATAGAGGAATAACGTTTTTCGTTTTATATCTTACAAGTATAATTTTCATAGCTATTAAAAATACACAATCACAAATGTTCATGACAATCTGTAAGGGGTTAGGAATCTGTATGGGGTTATAAATCTGTATGTGGCTAGGAGAAATTATTTTATACTTTTTAGTCCATTTTAAAAACGTTGTATAATAAAAATTTTTTTTTTTAGTGTGATACACAATTTGTTAACACTAACCAAAAACAAATTATTGCAAAATTAAAATATGAAAGTGAACGAAAACAAAAACGCCGGAATGATACTAATAATTATCGTGTAAACTTCTAATAACCTGTATTTAACTTTTTTCTGCATGATACTTACAATAACATAGTTACATATTTACAACTTGTAAAATTGGCCTAATTGTTGTCTTTTAATATTTGACATAATGCCGGAATTAAAAATTAAATAATTAAAACTAGTAAATTTTTAAAAAAATTGTAAAATTGTAAGATTTTTAGTTAGAAGTTTTATAATGTTTATAGTTTATTAAATTTTTTTTTTTAAGTATATTTATTTTCAGACCATGATTATGCCACAATAAGGCGAAATATCGGTGCTATATGTATATGTTATATTAAAATTTGTATATAAAATTAAAAAGTGTTTTGGCTTGGAAAAATAATACGAGGAAATATAATAAATTCAGTATTTGATTACATGCAGAATCTGCTGTTACGACATATTCCCGTCCAGGCAATTTTTTACTATCGGCAGCTTTGGATGAATACTTTTTGTATCTATGATTTGAAGAGGAAATGTAGTGAAATGTACTTTTGTCACGAAGAAATGGCAAGAAAAGGGGCAAATGAAGTATGCTCTTTGATCAGTGATTTCGTAGAAAAATATTTACCACCTGAGACTACCGAACTCCAAATTTTTCTGATGCATGCTGCCCTGGTCAAAATCGTAATAACACGGTAATTACAATTTCTAATAGCTTTTTGTATTGAGAAAAACCTGATCAAAATCTACCAGTATTTCCCGTTCGAGCCCATAGATTTCTACTTTGTGATCGGGTATTTGGAGTTGTCTAGAGAAATTAAAAAAAAAATGAACAGAATTTATTTGACAGAGGAATATGGGGTACTGATCAACCGATCAAGTACATTACAAAAATCAATACAAATATTTTATGAAATAATGGTCAAATATTAAACTTTAAGGATTGGTGGCCTAATTTTTTCAAAAAGCAGGTAATTGCTGTTCAATCAAAAGACAGAAAAGCAAAAAAAAAAAAAACAAATTTAAAGTTTCGGAATTTTAGAATTTTGAAATGACCAGCGACGGAAATTTGGAAGCCCGAAAATTTATTGATAGTTTGGAAAATTGTACGTACTTCTACGGTTTAATACTACCCAATTTAATAAGAAATTAAGATTACCTTCTCAAAGAGCGTTTGATACTGCAAAACGTAATAAATATTAAAAAACTATGTGACCTCCAAAAAGTAATAAAGTACATACCTGCTCAGTGTGTGTAATTTTACGACGAAATTATGCAATGTCCCTCTGGAATAGAATATAATAGTGAGGACAATGACTAACGAAGTCTTTAAATTTACTTTTTTAAGGTTTTCTAATTTGTTTTGATCCTAATAATAAATGAAATTGAAATATATTTTTTGTTTTTATTATTGAAAGGGCTCATGTCCATGCTTTAAAAATGAGCATGCCAGCTGAAGTAATTGAAAAATAAGCCCAAAATGCAGCTTATAATTTCAGAGCGACTCACATTTCCATCAACAAACTCAAATTCCCTCCTAAACTTATTTTTGCTGACAACATAAAGTTTTTTTTATTTCTTGAGTAATTTAAAAAAAGTGGACGTGAGCCTTTCAAGACTAAACGATTCAACTGTTTTGTTATATAAAAATTTATTTTTTCAATATATGAGAAACTGTGAGAGTCATGATTTAAATTTAATAATTCATTTGCAATACTTGAGAAATAAGTATTAAAAAAGCAACCAATATCAAAAGAATTTAACACCATTTCACCCCGGGGATTTCTAATTTTCGAAATGATTTTATAGTTGACAATCACCAATAATCTCTCCAACGAAATTCCATTTATCATTAATTTTAGAGATGTTGCCGAGTTAACGTGAATATAAGTTTTCCTTTTCAAGCTTAACTTGCTTCTTGATGATTAACGATAGCTTTACTAACTTCTGTTCACATTTTAATTGAATGGTTTTTAAGTTTACTAGCAAAGTCAATTCTTCTATTAATTTTATTTACTAGTGAATCCGAGGAATATGGTTTGAGCTTTATAATTTATTTATTTTTCTCTGGATTATTGAAGAATCATCATAAACATACAATTTATATTCGGTACCGATACTATCAAATGCAATGGATGGATGATGCTGCTGCACACACAGATCGGACCAGTTTTCGTTGATTAAAGAATTAAACAATTTTTCACTATCATCATTTCTTAGAAAACCGATACAATGATTTAAATGTGTACTTTTAACATTACTAAGGACATCAGTATTGTTCAGAAAATAATGAGAATTGTAACAAAATTTAAATTAATCTATATTAAATTGTTTCAATCATAATTTTTTATTTTTTTTTAAGTTTTTACTGCTAAAATGGACAGCGCAAATTAGTATGTAGACATTGCAGAAACACAATTGAATACAGCAGGTAAAATATTTTAAATAACACGTGCATAATTATAATAATGTTTTTCTCTGTAATTTAGATGATTTTTTTTAAAAGAAAACCAGGACAACAATATCACAACCGTTGAGTCAGAGTATTTTGAACCGCTTACGACCACTGTAATTATAAACATACATTTTTAAGAAACAATAAAATTGTGTCAATAACAAGTACTCCATATTCGGAAAATTTTGTGTACAATGATAACATACCTACATAAGCCAGCATCAATAAATGAGGCACCACTACCTCTGTATTTGGAAAAATTTACTTACAAAGTAAAGGTTCATACGGCAATATCAACCCATAAGGCACCACCATCTCCAAAACAAAAAAATGCATACTAGGAGACCTCCTAGAAATGAGGTACGATCATTTCCATATTCTCCAAATAAATAAATAAAAGACCAGCGACATTATATGGCATCATCATATCTATATTCGGAAAAAAATGGAAATCACACACCAACAACTCCACATTCGGATAATTTAATATCGGCCACAGATACGCCAAATAATTGTTGGGAAGTAAATGAGCAATTGTTAATAAAAAATAATTATTTAATGAAAACTATTTTAAAAGAAATCAAATTTCTTCGCCGGGAGACGAAACGTGGGATGATAAAGACCGTACATCCGCTCTTCCTGTAAACTCATTTGGCGTTCCATGTTCTACAGCAGAAAAATTTGAAGAGTTTGAGCAGTGGTTTGTCTTAATTGTATTTTTTTAATAAATAAACATCCTATTTTAAGAATCAATGTTCGGGTAAAGGTATTCGACCAGTCGTTGGGGAAGTTTATTAAAAATTGTTTAGCTGCCATCCTAACAAAGGACGTTCCTGGCAAATATTCATATTATATAATTATAATTATAATAAATGTGATTGTTTCTATAAATTTTTTTTTTTTATTATGACTTGGTAATAAACTAATTTTTAAATAGTGAAGGGAGGCTCTTGATTGTAGCAACTGAGTTTGCAATTTGATTCACTTTTCGGAATTCAAAATAATACCTATAATGACGCATCAAATTATAATTAAAATTTATAAATTCGTTAAAATTTATTAATTCTGTAAGTAAGATAAATTTTATAATATTTTTAAATATATTCGTTAAACTCTTCTTTTCAAACCAGTAAAATCTATAAATTCCAGCTATTCAATAAAATTTAAAAATTTAAAATTTAAATTAAAAATTTAATAAATTCTGTAAGTTCTATAAATTATTTAAAATCAATAAATGCTACAAATTTTGTAAGCTCCTTCAATTCAATAAATTTCGGTTATTTGTAAATTCTAATATACTCCGTATATTTCGTAATCTATAATTTTAAATGAATACATTTTTGAAATACAATAAAACCCATCAATTTCACTAATTTTATTTTATAAATGCTATAAAACTAATAAACCCAACCAATTTTTAAATTAAATAAATTCTATACTCTATTAATTTAATGAATTCTGCTAATTCTATAAATTTACAAAAAATTGTAATTCTACAAATACAACAAAATCTATAAATAAATTCTGTAAATTTTATAAAATGTATGAGGAAAGTGACAATCGAAATGACCAAATAAACAATTAATCTGTCCAAGCAATGCAATCTGCTTAACTTAAATTACTAATGTCCAAAACTTCACATTAAATTTCAAATAGTTCTAAATATTATTCTGAATTATATAAAAGTTCTTGGAATTTTGAGTTAATAGTTTTTCAAAGGTACACGATTCAATTAAAATAATTAGCGTTTGCTTCAAAAATGGTTTACGATAAAGGAAACCTTAATTTGTATATCTTGTTATTCATTTCATACTGAAAATTATTTAAGGAAGCTGAAATTAAAGCCTTATCGAAACTGTAATAATGCAAAACCAAACTGAGCCACAATTTTTCCAGTAAATATTATCGAAAGCAACAACTCAAACCATCAAAAACCTGATGTGTAAACCTGACCTGTATCCTAAATTGGGTGAGACAGTATGAAATAATTTCTCACTTACAATTTAGAATTTAATTTTGATTTATTTGAATTTCTGATATTCACTTCTAAAAATTATATATTTAGCTTGAAGGTGTAAAAATATTTTCTTTTAATTAGTTCCTTATAATAATTTGGCAGTCTATACATATTTAACCTTGGTTGTTATATCAAGGCCAGCATAAACAAAATCCTCAAAGGTTTTTACAAATAAATTAACAACAAGACAAAACGAAGCATAATAAAATCAATTATATTTAACTAAGCCCGTCGAGAAATTTGTCTTTAACACTCACAAATTAAAATTTAGAATTTTGTTAGTATAAATAAAATGCTGTTGATAATGACATCATAAACCAAATGGCAATATAGCATATGTATTATAAATAAAATGTAAACCAAATTTAAGAAAATTAAAGTAAAAATATACTAAATAAATAACTCACATTAATCGTGGGGTTGTCTTAAAATAATTTCTTAATTCACGTTCTCCTTATGTGCAGATATTCTGCTGTGAAGATGCGCGTTCGATTCACTAGAATCTAGCTGATGAATGATCTCACTTATATTTAAAAAAAAAAGAAACAAAATAATATTTTTTTAACAAAATTAAAAAAAAATATTTTGTAATCAAATTTTTATTGTATTATCACTTTTTTTTTCAAAAAATAAGCACTTTAATTTAAGTTCACTTCAAATTTTGTTAATTTTAAATTTTATTTATTTTTTTTAATTATTGCAAAAATAATAAAATAAATTAAAAAAAAAAATTAGAAAACATTTTAAATTTATTTTTAATTTTTATTTGATTTATTTCGCTTCTAAAACGATTTTTTGATTTGTTGTTGCTGGATTTTTGAGGTAAATTTATGGAAATTAGAACATAAGCAACATATTATAGAAAAGGAGTGGTAGTATGTAGTTAGTAGAGGTATAATATCCATACATATAGGTGTAATATATTGTATTATGTATGATATTGTTGAACGTGAATTTAATACATGTAATCAACTAGTAGTTAGTATAATTTTATAAATACCTATGTGTGTGTGAATACTATGTCAGGAATGTGTTTAATTGCATTACATTACAAGTACTTAACAAACTATTTTGTGTGTTGTATAATTTGTTTTAATGGGCGTGAAAACTGATTCATTATTAAAGTTTTAGACACATTAATTTTTATAATTATACGGTATAATAAAGAAATGTTGTGTTTATGTAACAAAACACCTTTAATGGTTTGGTTATTAATTAGTAATTTTGTTTAGAAATGTTGGTGTAAGGGTAGTGTGGTTGACATATATCTGAAAATTATTATATTTTGTCGTATAAAGTTATGACTTTAAATATATTTTATTATATTCTCAGTGAATGGTGGACAACAAGATCAATTTATATAGCTACCGCCCTTTTATTCCAACAAAAAGGGTAAATGGAACAGATAATAGTCAGAATCTCATCGTGGACCATTCTATACCAAGGAAATTTTTATTCTCAATTCGGCATAGATAGGTGCTAGTTTTTATTAAAGAAGTATACTGGAATTCTGAAACGAGATACATACCGTCGACACTCACCCTTGGCAGAGTCTAATAGAACCATACTGTAAAAATTTTAACTCCAGGAAAACTTGCAAATCGGGTCCAATTTTGATGGAAAAAATGTACAACAAATTAATAATGATTCGATTGCCAGCTGTAGTGTTATGTGGTAGTCTTTATATATGAGCTATGCTGGAAATCCTGAAACTAGTCATAAATTCGGTTGAAAGATATAACGTTAATACAATGTCATGTTTCCAGAGTCCAGGAGCCATATTCTGATTGTGAACAAATTCAACAGCCAACTACATGGAAACAGAAGTTCCAACAGATGACATTCACACAGAACTTCTTAGTGTGCCCATTAATCCATCTTTCTTAAAAAAATGTTAAATCTTTGTTTGCTTAAAGGAAATTTAACATATGAAGTATAAAGAGGTACTTTGTATTTAGAAGAATTTAAGGAGCTGAATTATTCAACCAAATATTCAATTGTTTTATCTACATATGCTTCGGAATGAACCAACCTCAACAACCTTGCTGGTGCAGGCCACCACTCTGCTACTATAATCAGAACCAGTATTGGTCTTAGTTCGATATATTTGGGTTGGCCATTCCCTACCTGGTGATCCGAACTTAAGAAAAGTTAGCCAGTAATGAAAGTAAATAATTTCTAAAAGCATTAGAAGTATTGGCGGCCACAAAAAAAAATATATTAAATAAGTATACTAAATTGGGAGCTCTGTGGCGGTCCTACAGAGAGATTAGCATTGGGTTAAAAGCTCAGCCTGCAAACTTTTTTTGTCAATTGAAAATCGAGTCATACCAGCTTCGTAAGGCAATTAACTAAATTAAATGAGCGATTATGTAAAATTCAAAGCTATGCAAATTCAGCGGGCGATAAGGATATAACAGACATAACAGTGAACATTGAAATACTAGCTGAAATATGGACCTGCAGAAAAAAGGGATATATGGGTAATATATTTGTTACTGAATAAACTAGATCCCGAAAGCAGACTACTTTGGTCAAGAGAAGCTACAGGTTTCACGATGCCCACTTTAGAAGCATTTTTTAATTTTCTACATAATAGGGGGACTGAACTAGAAAGCGCACAATTACCATCAAAATCGTATTCCACGTCAATCAAACCTGTATGGGTACACAATCCCACCCTACATCAATGTATTAAATGTTCACAACAACATTTCTTACATCGATGTCCAGATTTTAAGCAATTATCTGCAACATCTCGCACTCAGTTCGTTAATCAAAATCAGCTGTGCCATAATTGTTTGAATTCTGGGCATTAAACAAATAATTGCACATCCAAATATGTGTGTCGCTTATGCTCCATGAAGCATCACACTGTGTAACAACAATCAAAGAAAACTTAATTTTTGTGATCCGAAATTAGCCGAAGCCGGTTCACAACACATATCGCCAGAACAGCCCGACGTGTATTATCCACCAGCGAACATACACGAACCTTCTCCTGGTAATTATTTCTATCCGAAATCAATTTCGAACATCTCACAAGGCATATCACAAAAGCAATTACCAATCACCCAAGATAACATCTAAACACCAATCAACATTTTTGTACCAATCAACTAAGAAACTTCAATCAACAAGGATGTCCTAATCCACAATTAAACTTCAATCAACAATCCGTTTCCAACCACTCCAATCAACAAACAAATTTCAAGTTACCGTCAAACTCCACACACTGAACGTAATCTTCCAATAAGCAATAGTCAGCAATCATTTCTTTCTGTAACATCTGCCCAGACTTCTCTGTTAACTACAAGGCAATGCATATTGCCAATAGCTCTTGTCTACGTCAAAGATAAGTTTGGTACCCAATCTACATGTCGGGTTTTGCTCGATGCGGGCTCCCAAGCCTGTTTCATTACAGAGGAATGTGTGAACCGACTAGAATTAAAGAGAGCTAATGAAAGAATTCCAGTAACGGGTTTAGCATCAGTGAAAGCAGGCCTATAGTCAGGGTAGATTTATCATCGCGATACAATAACAAGACAATCACGATAAATGCTCTAGTTTTACCAAATTTAACATCGATGATACCATCGCGAACTTTCGATTCTTGGAGATGGAAGAGTATACAATTTCTCGAACTATAGCTGATCCAATGTTCTACAATTCTAATTGTATAGACATAATTATTGGATCGGATTAGTTCTTTAAAACCCTAGAAAATGAATCCGTTTCTGAAAACGATTTTCCCGTTGCTCAAAAATCAATTTTTGGATGGTTATAAGCCGGACCATTAAACGAACCACACCAGCAACATCCACATGCATCTCATCTCACGGCTCTTCAAGATTTTGGATATCTGAGGAATTGAGTGACATTAAACCTTATACGCCAGAAGAAACCCAATGCGAGCAATCTTACATAAACACCACTTCTCGAAACACGAATCTTAGTTCAGATCCCTTTCAAATTAAATCCACCTCTATTGGGAAATTCGCTTCACTCAGCTATATCAAGATTATATTCAATGGAAAAGAAACTCGCGCATGATGAGAGATTGAAAATAGATTACGTACAATTCATGTCCGAATATGAAAGTTTGGGACATATATATGTTACCAATTCCTTCAAATGAAATATACGATAAACCTGACGAAAACGTTTTCTATATGCCACACCACGCTATTCGAAAACAAAGTATAGTACGACAACAAAACTTCGAGATGTGTTTGATGCGTCCTGCACATCAACTTCCGGAGTATCGCTGAATGATACTATGCTTGTAGGTCCGACCATTCAAAATAGCCTGATAGACATTTTAATAAGATTCCGAAAACATGAAATTGTATTCACAGCCGACATTGAAAAAATGTTTCGGCAAATTCACATTCACAAAAAGCATTGTGATTACCAACGCATAGTTTGGCGAACAAGCCCATCAAAACCAGTCACACATTATAGTCTAATGACTGTTACATACGGCACAGCTTTTGCCTCATTTCTAGCTACGCGGTCACTACATCGGTTAGCCATTGAGCATGAAACAGATTATCCAATTACCGCCAACACGATAAAAAATGATTTTTACATGGATGATCTAATGACTGGCGCTGCGAGCTTGATTGAAGCGCAAAAAATCCGGGACGAGATAAACAGTATTTTAAAATCTGGTGGGCTGCATCTCTGGAAATGGGCTTCTAATTCAGCTCTCTTTCTCAAGGATATTCCAACCGAAGACAAAGAAATAAAATCTCTCAATATAGATGAAGATCCAACTTATATTAAACTTCTTGGTATTCAATGGAACCCTTAACAAGACACATTCTTATTCAAGATTAATGTGGAGCCCCTAGAAGAACATACTAAACGAAAAATGCTCTTCGAAGCCGGTAGAATCTTTGATCCTTTAGGCTGGCCTTGCTCCAGTGACAATTTTCGTGAAAATTTTTTTCAACAATTTTGGGTTAAAAATGTATCTTGTGATGATAGCCAGAAGAAATTGCTCCTAAATAGTCAAAAATTCGAAAACAATGATAGAACAAATTCAAATACCATGTAACATTTTCACGAAAGAAAGTTCTATAGAATTAATTGGATTTTCAGATGCTTCCGAACTCGCATACTGCGCCGTCATATACGTTCGATGTTTTAACAAAGATGGATCAATAAAAGTTAATCTATTAACTTCTAAAACACGAGTAGCACCTATAAAAACCATCTCCTTGCCACGCTTAGAGTTAAACGCTGCTCTACTGTTAACCAGGTTAATGAAATCTGTAAAAAGCTCGTTAAATATTCCGAATATTCAAATACGCGCATTCACCGATTCAGTGATAGTTTTAGCTTGGCTAGAATCATTTCCTAAAACTTGGAAAACATTTGTCAGCAACCGTGTTTCATAAATCATCGACTTTTGGCCCCGACATCATTGGAACCATATCCGAACTTCAGAAAATCCAGCTGACCTAGCCACTAGAGCTATTTATCCTAAAGATATCATTTCACAAAAATCATGGTGGTGTGGACCGCATTGGCTCGAGAGAAGTGAAAATTAATGGCCTATAACTAACGATATTTTGAGAGATTCTAAAACAGTTCAAAGGGAAAAACGCAACTCGAATTTGCAAGGTTCTTTTCACGAATCATTAATAAAAAGTTTCTCGTCATGGTCTAAATTAATAAACATAACTGCAATGTGTATGAGGTTCATCAAAATATTGAAGCAAGGGTCGCAATCTATAAAATCGAAATGTTCCACAGTGCTGGCGCTAAGAGACGCTGAAAATATTTATATTAAACATATTCAACAACAACATTTTGCTGAAGAAATAAAGTGTTTAAATGCGAACCATCAGGTACCATCTAAATCACAATTATCCGCCCTTGATCCATTCCTCGATGGAGAAATACTTCGAGTCGGAAGAAGGTTACGCCATTCACTTCTAAGTGCTGAGACTAAACACCCTATCATACTACCGTATTCGTCAACTTACACCGAATTATTAATAAATCATTATCACCTTAAATATTTACATGCTAACACAACATCGCTTATAACAGTTCTGCGTCAAAGGTATACTGGATTGTGAATTGTAAAAGAGCAGCTATACACAGATGCTTAATCATCTGTTTATCGACCAAAGCAATTCATCTTGATGTTGCAACCGATTTGTCCAGTCAAGAATTTTTAGCTGTACTTAGAAGATTCCCTGGAAGGCGTAGAATTCCTTCGGATATGTATTCCGATAATGCTACAAATTATGTTGGATGTAACAAATTCTTAAAAGAACTTTTTAGTAAACAAGCAAGTTATATTGAACAAAGTTTACATCAGGACGGAATCAACTGGCATTTTAGACCACCAGTTTCACCCCATTTCGGCGAGATCTGGGAATCCAATGTTAAAAGTATCAAATATTATTTGAAGCGCGTTGTTTGGATTAAATTATTTACCTATGATGAGCTTTCAACTCTACTTATTCAAATTGAAGCACTTTTGAATTCCCGACCTTTGAGCATAGATTCAAATGATGAATTCAACCCTCTCACACCGGCTCATTTTCTAACCAAATAATTGCGATACGCCAAACAAAATCAATCATTCGTTGCCAATCATGTAATAAGCTTGGTCATACTTCTCGAAATTGCTATTCGCTAAACCAAACTAATTTAAATAAATCACAGCCAGGTACCTGGTAAGGGTAAGTGGAACGCTAAATGTGACGATGCATTTAATAAACTGAAACAAAAACTAATTTCTCCACCAATACTTATTTATTCGGATTTTTCACAGCCTTTTAACGTGACTGCCGATGCCAGTGATTATGCAATTGGGGCTATTTTATTACAAAATGCAAAAACAGGCGATCAGCCTATCGCATACGCGAGTCGATCACTAAATTCTGCTGAGAAAAATTACCCAATAATAGAAAAGGAATTGCTAGCCATAGTATGGGGAGTCAAAAGATTTCATCCTTATCTAGTATGGTTAGCCAAACACCCAAAACCTTCCTCACGATTGTTAAGGTGGCAAATCGATCTCGATGAATACGAATATGACGTAATATATAAACCTGGTAAAAGTAACCAAAACGCAGATTCTTTGAGTAGGATTGTTCAATCACCTAATGCAAACGAAATTTTTGCAGTTACCAGATCTCAGTCAAAACAACCCGCTCCAGAAAAAGAATCTACAAAATTAGATAGTAGTTCGACTAACTACGATGAATCATTTAATAATAATTCAAAGCTCGATCCCAAAGATCGAGGAACGCAGCAGACTACAGAGCATTTTGCACAACATCAAAATCTTCAAGTTTAAGTTAACAGAACTTAAGTTAATTAGAAAAATCGAGGTCTTCGGATCAGGAAACAGTGACGCGTAACGCTCTCTTCTGTTTCAAGATAGTTTTACGTAATAAAGAATCACAGCCGTCAACAGAATATAACGATGTAACAACGAAAAATTAATTTCCAGTCCAATGTGACACCCAATCCACGTCGAGGATAAAACCAGCTTAAAAATACATTTCAGCGGAGCCTCGAAGAAGCCACTTATTTAAAATTGTCAAATGAACGCATCACGGTGTCGCTTTGAAGCAGCGTCTGTTGAAGATTTAACTATCAATAACAGACGGAGCCTGTCAAATGAACCTGCTCCTAAATATATTGCCGAAAAGAGGAAAATGCTCAGTCCTTCACCGAAGCTAGTGGAAACGGCCGATTGCTGGATTCGAAGACCACAACATTGCACGACACTAAATACAGTGATGCAATGAAAGCGATTGCATCGCTGTATTCAGTAGTCGTGTAATGTTGCCGTCCCGGTGGCTCAGTGGTTAGCATACTTGCTTTAAGCTCCGGAGGTCCCGGGTTCGATTCCCGGCGGGTGATTAAAAAATCACGGCTGGTTAAGGGTAGGATCAATGAATTAATCACTCATTATCCGTTAATCAAAAATGATTACCAAACTTCAAAATGAAGCGGCCAAATCCCTCTATGTAGCGCTAGCGAAAAAAAAAAAAAAAAAATTAAAGCGATCAGTGTTGCGATGTTGTGCAAGCGATGTTAAGTTGAGTATCGCTCAGATTTTAGCGATACAAGATTCCATTATACCGTGGCAGAAATTCCGTTAGATGGTATGTTCTGGTTTATGGATGTATTAGAAATGGATGGCTTACCATAAACTAACTGACAAGCAGCCACCCTGCCTTGGCTGAAACCTTGGAGTAGAACAAGTTTTGAAGTGGTAAGCCAGTCTCAAGTTACCAAAGTGAAAATAAATTACGCCAGCTAACTATGCACTTTCGTCCCAAGATAAAGAGAGAATGAGGTGGAGCTATAGCGGCTGAACCGTAGAAGACCAGCAAACCTGGCACCATGCAGGAAATTATGCTGCGCACCGCAACACAATACATCTCTTTATGATGTGAATAGTTAAAACCTAACTCGCTCGAGTTACTCGAGATCAAAGAGATTATCCGATATTTTCCAGTTATCTTTTCGAGATTCGCCCTTTCAGGGTAATGTAGGCATACTCGTTCGGATAATTCCAGGTTTACGAGAATATTCGAAATTTTTGAAAAAATTGAGGTTATTCGAGATCCACCTCTATGATTATTTAAGATTTTCGAGATTAAGCGAATTTCACTTTGCAGTAATTTCTTAATACATTGTTAATAGATTTTGGAGGTTTTTCGAAATTCATGTGGCGATAGGTTATATAAATGCTGAGTTACATGGAATTAATATTGCTGTGGAATTGATTTGATTTTTCAGATTATTCAAGAAATACTCCGTGTTGTTCAAGGCTGGTTTACCTGGAATTAAGCATATCAATTGATTGTTTGGAAAGGGTTTGGTGTCATGATATTACAAATAAAATTTTTCGTTGTTCTTGAGATTATTTCAAATATTCCAGATTATTTAAAAATTGAGATTGTCAAGATTATTTTAGTGTTTACTTGAATTGGTTTGCTGCTTTATATTGAACTGAATATTGGCCTATTTTATTGGACAATTCGAGAGGAACCAAAGTACAGTAAAATTAAAGATTATTATGAATATTTCATATCCACTAGAGGTGGAGAACGATGGATAGCACTATCGAATACTATTTAGGGACGAACTTGGCCATTTCCTATTCGATCTTGATAAAATTGAGCATGTACGATGGAAATGGGATTCTAAAACGATTTTTAGATGAAGTTCTGAAATATGGGCAATTAGGAAGGAAATTGCCTAGTTCTCAACCGATTATGATGAAAATATCAAATTTCATCATAATCGGTTGAAATAAGATTTTAAAATTATGTCTGGATCAAGTTCTGCAATATGGCCATTTTGGAAGGAACTTCGCCATTTCTTATCCGATTTTGATGCAATCCAGCATGCACGACGGAAATGGGATTCTAGAATGATTTTTAATGAAGTTCTGGAAAATGGCCATTTAGGAGGGAACTTGGCCATTTCTTATCCGATTTTGATGCAATCCAGCATGCACGACGGAAATGGGATTCTAAAATGATTTTTGGATGAAGTTCTGAAAAATGGCCATTTCGGAGGGAACTTGGCCATTTCTTATCTCATTTTGATGAAATTCAGCATACACAGATACATACACGATGACAATGGGAAAAAATAATTTATAGAAAAAGTCATTAAACACATCAGATAACAATTTTTATATCCCATTTTCATCGTACAAGCTGAAATTCATCATAATCGATTAGGAAATGGACAAGTTTCTTTCTAATTAGCCACATTCCAGAACTTCGTCTAAAAATCAGTTTACAATCCCATTTCCATTGTACATGCTGAATTTCATCAAAACCGAATAAAAAATGGCCAAGTTCCTTCCTTATTGGCCATATTACAGAAATTCGTTTAAAAATATTTTTTGAATACCTTTTCCATCGTTCATGCTGAATTTCATCAAAATCAGATAAGAAATTACCAAGTTCCTTCCTAAATGGCCATATTCCAGAACTTCATTCAAAAACCATTTTAGAATCCGATTTCGGATAAGAAATGGTTAAGTTCCCTCCTAAATGGCCATATTCCAGAACTTCATCCAAAAATCATTTTAGAATCCCATTTCCATCGTGCATGCTGAATTTCATCAAAATCGGATAAGAAATGGCCAAGTTCCTTCTAAAATGGCCATATTCCAAAACATCATCCAACAGTCATTTTAGAATCCCATTTCCATTGTGCATGCTGAATTTCATCAAAACTAATGCTGATTAGGGTTAAACTATCGAAAACTATCGATAGTGCAAACTATCGATAGTTCTCCACCTCTGATATCTACCTTATCCCTACTCCACCCAACTTTACTTAGATATTTTTTTCTAAAATTTGGTCCAAAAATATTCTGTTATACACGTAAATATGTTTGGACGCCACTAACATTTGTTCATCTAACTTTCCATTAAACGAGAATTTTTCTTTTTGTATTTTAATTGTATTTAAATTATGTGTGGACGTGTATCTGTTTAATGTGTTTTCCTCCAGCAGAGCGGTATTATCTATCAATAAAAATGAACGTTAAAACAAAAATCAGCAAAATCAAATAAAAATTGGTGTAGATCCAAAATAAACTGCGAATTTTGTCGAAGTGGTTTATTCTTGGAAGTAAACACTCTAAATTCCAATTTTATTCTATCAATAGATGAACAAGCTGTTTACGAAATTTTTTGGACCTGAAAATCTTTTGTGAATCACTTCAAATAAACTTCAAAATTGGCTATTGGGTTTATTATTCGATATTGATCAAAAATTTAAAATATTGGCAGAATGGATGCTTTGCAGGATCGCTATCGCTCCAATTTTCATATTTATAAAAAAAAATATTTTCATCGATTTGTTCAGGTGATATGGAGAAAAGCTAATTTAAAAATCGAAATTATGTTTTTTACTACCGAAACTTAAAAAGTAAGTTTATTGCGAATATGGATGTTTGTTAATGCAATAAAAGAAAATAATGAGCCAAGTGAAAAAAATCTGGATTGAAATAATTTTGTTAATTTAAAAGCTGTTTTAAAGATACAAACGAGGAAGGTTAAACATTTCATGTACGACCTAATTTAATAATTATCGGCCAACGGCAATTAAATATTTTATTGCTTTTAGAATATTTTAGTCTGCCCAGTAATTACAAATTTCCAGCTGATAACGTAATGCAATTTGAACACACTCTGAAAGAATATTTATAAAACTACATATTCGCAACACTCTATAAATAGGTTTTGCCCAAAATCAATCAATTTTTTATTTTTATTTTTAATGTTTCGAGAGTATAAATTATGTAAATATAATCAAGTAAAAAATAATAAATTTAATTTAAATCGCAATTTTCATGTTTTGTTTTTATTTTGATTTTTTATTCATAAAAAATCTTTCTACAATTTTTTTATATTTTTATTTTTATATTTTTGTGTGCCGCGCGAAAACCGCATAAATTAATACCGGTTTTCGTATTGTTTAAAATAAAACTGAATAATAATAAAAATAATAACAATTTTTTTTTAATAAACAAAACTCAAATAATTATGTTTATATCCAGAGTATAATATTCAAAATATCATATTTTTGTAGGTGCACACAAGAAAATAACCAGATCGGTTAAATATTTTTTTTTAACTCGTTTGCTTGTTATTTAAAAAAAAGATTTTTCTGTAATCCACACAATAAAACCAACACAAAAAATGATGACACCACGTAATAAATAATAATATATTTTATGTCTAATTATGAAATCACAGCATAAAACTGATTAGAAAAAAAAAATTGAGACACTTGATACGGTATTATTGTATATACATAAATAATATAACAAAAATACCAACAAAATTGATAACAAAAAAATTTCAAATATCACACACAAAAAAAAGAGTCTTAAGCGCAAAATTTGTTTTTTATTTAAAGTCGATGTGTAAAGTTTGAAGTCAGACAAAATACTGACAATATGACTTTTCTACCGTCAACAGAATTAAATAGTTCATGTGTTTTATAATATACGAGATATTTTATTTTACGTGTATATAGCATTTGTATATTATTATTGCTTGGGATATTAAAAAAAAAAATAAAAAAATAAATTTGCGGGCTTTTACAACATGCTAACAATGTACAATTTTCTTATAGATACATATTAGAATTATTTTTTATTTTTTTTACTTTGGTGATCGTTCTTTTTTTTGGCTGATCGGATTTAAAACAAAAATCGATAAATGTGGTATAAATATACATAAATAATAATACAACGTCTTATATTAGATCGATTTATTCGCAAATTATGTATACATATATACGAAAGAATTCAGATTACATTTTTGTTTTAATGGTTTGTTGTTTATCTTTTTGTTGATAAATCAAAATTAGCGATTAATATTTATATTAGAAAATCGGTGAGATTAGAATGTTATATGCTGGTAGATATACATAATACATACTTACGTCGTGTGTATACACGATTTAATCTATTTTAGTAGGTAGTTGTGGTTTTATTTGCTGTAAAAATGACAAGAATCATTTTTGTGGTTTACTAGAAAATTGAAGATATCTTAAGACACACTTTTGATTACATTTATATTTTTAAACATTGAAGGTATATTAATTCATTTGATCGTTCTTAAACCGCGATGTTACAGTAGGATTACATATTGTTTAAAATCCAATTTATTGCTATCGATAGGATACTTTTTATTTATTTATTTTCATACTACAAATTCAAATTTATAAATTTTTAGTTCACAGTTCAATTTAAATACTACAATTTTTATTCCCTACACATATTGTGTAGGCTCTTTCTTATTTTGTATTAAACCGTAATCCCAATCATCATAATAAATTGATAAATTTTCATGTAAGCCAAACCGCCCTCATTCATTAAATCACTAAGATTTATACCTGTATTGATTGTATGAAGGACAATCCAAATGACGTGTTCATAAGCATTTCTTCCAATTGCCGTGGTTCTGCCTGATTTTATTAACCGTTCGCAACATTCGCGTATCTTCTTTGAGTTTATTATAGAAAGGAGTTCTCAAAAGGGTACCACGGAGCACTCTCAACTTCATTCCTTTCGTTAAACTTTTTAGTTAAACTCACTCTCTTCATTCATATCCAGTTTAATATGTACCTTCAAACATTCCAATCAGTTCAGCGTTCATTATATAGATAATTTTTACGCTTACCTTTTGATTAAAATATACTTTGTCCACGACTAACGTATAATATGTTCATTAAACGTTTGTTTCATCACTTATAATGATATCCATTATTCACTGCTAGTTTATCTAGTAGTCTCTGCATTCATTATTCAATATTTCCAAGTAAATTATTTGATTTTTGAAATTTTATCTAGTAGTATCTGGCCATTTTCATTATTATTAAACTGTGACGTCAAAATGTCGACGAAAATTATTTGAAGAGTATTTACAGGATTTTATTATAAAACATAATGATATTTGTAGGTCGTGGGCAAAGTATCGTATTCTACTCGCATATAATGGCTGTTATTCACTCAGATGATTTACGACACTCGCCTATCGGCTCGTGTCGGCAAACTTCATCTTCGTGAATAACAGCTATCATTATATGCTCGTTGAATAATATACTATTAAACAATTGTTGCCTTCAATTTTGATTTTTCAGTATATTTTTTAATATATCACATGCTTATATAACCAAACATTATTTATTTGTATCACTTAAAAGACTTAACACTGCACTAATATTGACTACTAACCAATGTGAAAAATAAAAGTGAACTAGTATTTTTCTTATATTGTACATTTTGCTCAAGCAAACAAAATAAATGACGAACAGGAAAAATTTGGTGAATCCACACCGAACCTCAGCTTCGACAAGATAAATTCCACATTTGGTTAATATTTAACTCCGTTAAACGAAAATAAACTGTGAAAAGTACCAATGTAGTCCCCTAAACTTTTTAAATATTGATAATTAATTACACCAAACGATTAAAAAAATATTTTGTTCCATCCTCTTGGATCTTTCATAATTTGTACCCGTTCTTGCGCAGTTAATTTGCCACAATGGGATACAAATAAATTATTTTTTCGGATAAAGTACACTTCACACCGCGATATTATTTTGTGTGTACGTTATACAACAGAAAAACATAAATGCACTAATAAAATTATTTTATATACATTTTTTCTTTATAAACAAACCTAAACTTCTCGTCACAACAAAACAATTTGCCACACAGCAAACAAAACAATCGGTCTTTTGCACACAGTCTTCGAAGATCTAATAATCAGCCGTAACGGAGATGTTAATTGGCCGCGACGCAGCCGCGATTTGACTCCGTTGGACTTTATTTTGTGAGGAGCCGTTAACGATACGTGTTACGCTAACCAAGATCAAATCGAAGTTGCCATTGATGAGATCGGCCCAATACAACCGAAAATGTTCTGAAAAATTCAGTTTCAATTTTTAATTTTTTAATTCTGAATTTTGAATTTGTAATTTGTAGTTTGTAATTTGTGATTTATAATTTGATATTTTTAATTTGAACTTTTTCATTTTTAGTCTTTATATTTTAATATTCAGTTTTGAATTTTTAATGTTAATTTTTATATTTTGAATTTTTAATTTTTAATTTTGAACTTGTAATTTGTAAGTTTAAATTTATTTTTTAATTTGTTTTTATAATTTTAAATTTTTAATTCTGAATGTTGAATTTTGAACTTTTAATATTTAATATGTAATTTGTAATGCCGCCACGGTGGCACAGTGGTTAGCATGCTTGCTTTAAGCTCCGGAGGTCCCGGGTTCGATTCCCGGCGGGTGATGCAAAAATCACGGCTGGTTAATGTTGGATCAATGAATTAATCACTCATTATCCGTTAAAAAAAAATGATTACGAAACTTCATTATGAAGCGGCCAAATCCTTCTATGGGATGTAGCGCCAGCGAAAAAAAAATGTTATCTGTAAATTGTATGTACTATGTACTATGTAATTTTTACTAATAATACTAAATGTACAGCCATACTGCGGTCGAATTCTCGGATAAATCATTTACTGCGGTAAATATAGATTTTTAATGTTCATTTTCTGTTAAATTACGCATTTTTTTGTATTTTTTACTCGTTCAATTCTTATAACAATAAAGAATAAATTATCTAAACGTAAAAGATTTACCTTTTTTTATTTTCCTTACTCTCCAGCAAAAAAAGGTAAATGCATTTACCAAATTTTGCGGATTTACTCGAGAATTCTACCGCAGCCTATGTAATTTTTAATATGTAATTCTTAATTTTGAACTTTTAATTCTGAATTTTTATTTTTTAATTATTTATTTTGAATTTGAAATTTGTAATTTACAATTTTTAGTTTTGAATTTGTGAATTTTTAAATTTTAATTTTAAATTTTTTAATTTTTGTTTTTAATTTTTAATTTTAATTTTCAATTATTAATTTTTAATTTTTAATTTTTTAAATCTGAATTTTGAACTTGTAATTTGTAATCTGTAATTTGTAATTTATTATTTGTAATTAGTAATTTTTATATTTTAATATGTACGTACATGGTTCTTAATTTTGAATTTTTTAATTCTGAATTTTTAATCTAGAATTTTTAATTTTGAATTATTGATTTTTGATTTTTAATTTTGAATTTGTAAACTGTAATTTATAATTTGTAATTTTTAATTTGTACTTTTAAATTTTTATACATACATATTTTAATTTAAAGTTTCTAATTTTTAATTTTTGAATTCTGAATTTTGAATTTTGAACTTGTAATTTGTAATTTAAAATCTGTAATTTGTAATTTGTTATCTGTAATTTGTAATTTGTAAGTTGTAATTTTGAATTTTTTATTTTTTATTTTGAATCGTTCCATGCAAATGAGAGTATGATAAGTGACTATATCATACTCTCAAATAATCGTATAATTGAATTCTCTGAATATGATTTTATATTATGGCAATTTTTCATAAAAATCGAAATCCTCCCTGATGGTTAGAAACAACAAACTATACTCTCATTTTCTTTTCTGCTATACCAAAGTAAAAAACTTCAAACTCATTTCCTGAAAAATGACTTTTTTGACTTATCATACTCTCATTTGCATGGGACGATTTGTAACTTGTAATTTTTAATTTGTAATTTAGAATTTTCAATTTTTGATTTGTAATTTTGAATTTGTAATTTATAATTTATAATTTTTAGTTTATAATTTTTAATTTTTATTTTTTAATTTTCAATATTTAATTATTAATTTTTAATTTTGTCATTCTGATTTTTTAATTATAGTTATTTTTAATTTGTAATCTGTAATTTTTAATTTGTAATTAATTACGGATAATTTTTTAATTTTTAATTCTGCATTTTGAATTTTAAACTTTTAATTTTTAATTAGTGATTTGTTATCTGTAATTTATAATTTTTAATATGTAATTCTTAATATTGAAATTTGAATTTTTGATTTTAAATTTTGAGTTTGTAATTTGTAATTTTTAATTTATTCTTGTTAACTTTTAATTTGTATATTTTAATTTTTAATGTGTAATTATTATATTTTTAATGTGTAGTTTAGTGTATAATTTTTAATTTTTAATATTAAATTTTTAACTCCTAATTATGAATTTTTAGTAATTTTGAATATACAGTTTTGAATATTGAATTTTTAATTTGTAATTTTTACAATTTATTTTTTAAATTTTAATTTTTAATTTTCAATTTTGAATTTGTAATTTGTAATTTGCAATTTATTTTTTTTCGCTGGCGCTACATCCCATAGAGGGATTTGGCCGCTTCATAATGAAGTTTCGTAATTATTTTTTTAACGGATAATGAGTGATTAATTCATTGATTCTACATTAACCAGCCGTGATTTTTTCATCACCCGGCGGGAATCGATCCCGGGACCTCCGGGGCTTAAAGCAAGCATGCTAACAACTGTGCCACCGCACCGGGGCGGCAGTTAATGAGTTGTAATTTGTTATTTTAATTTTTGTGCAATTTGTGTAATTTTTAATTTTATATTTTAATTTTCAATTTTTACTTTTTAATTTTTAATTTTGAACTTCTAAGTTGTAATTTGTAATCTGTAATTTGTAATTTGTTATCTGTAATTTGTAATTTGTAAGTTGTAATTTCTAGTTTTTAATTTGTAATTTGTAAATTATAATTTTTAATTTTTAATTCTGAATTTTGAATTGTGATCTTTTAATTTTTTATTTTAATTTTTAATTTGTAATTTTTAATTTTTAATTTGGTAGTTTTTAATTTGTTATCTGCAATTTGTAAATTGTAATCTGTAATTTGTAAATTATAAGTTTTAATTTTTAATTTTCCATTTGTAATTTTTATATTTTAATTTTAAATTTATAATTTTTAATTAGTAATTGTTTAATTGTGAATTTGAAATTTTTAATTTTATACTTTTAATTTTTCATTTTTATTTTTAATTTTAAATTCTGTGTTTTTAATTTCTAGTTTTTAATTTTTAACTTGTTATCCGTAATTTGTAATTTGTCATTTTAATTTTGAATTTTTATATTTTAATTTTCAATTTGAAATTTGTAACTTTTGAACTTTTAATTTTTAGTTTTTAATTTTAATTTTTAATTTTTAATTTGTACATTGTAATTTGTTATTACTTATCTGTAATTTGTAAATTGTTATCTGTAATTTGTAATTTATAAGTTTTAAATTGAAATTTTTCATTTGTAATTTCTATTTTCTATATTTAAATTTTCAGTTTTGAATTTTTAATTTGCACTTTTTAATTTTTATAACATACTTACATATTTTAATTTAAAGTGTTTAATTTTTAATTTTTTAATTCTGAATTTTTAATTTTGAATTTTGAACTTGTAATTTGTAATTAAAAATCTGTAATTTGTAATTTGTTATCTGTAATTTGTAATTTGTAAGTTGTAATTTAGAATTTTTGATTTTTAATTTTGAATTTGTAATCTGCAATTTTTAATTTGTAATTTTTAATTTTTATATTTTAATTTTCAATATTTAATTATTAATTTTTATTTTGAATTTTTGTTATTTTTAATTTGTAATCTGTAGTTTGTAATTTGTAACTTGTAATTAATTACAGATAATTTTTTAATTTTGAATTTTGAATTTTGAACTTTAATTTTTAATTTGTTATCTGTAATTTAAAATTTTTAATATGTAATTCTTAATTTTGAATTTTTGATTATCAATTTTGAGTTTGTAATTTGTAATTTTTAATTTGTTCTTTTTAACTTTTAATTTGTATATTTTAATTTTTAATGCTTAATGTGTAATTTTTAATTTTTAATATTAAATTTTTAATTCCGAATTATGAATTTTTAATAATTTTGAATATACAGCTTTGAATTTTGAATTTGTAATTTTTACATGTTAATTTTTACATTTTTATTTTTACATTTTAATTTTTAAATTTTAATTTTTAATCTTAAATTTTGAATTTTGTAGTTTGAATTTTAATTTGTAGTTTTCTAATTTTTAATTATGAATTTGTAATTTGTAATTTGCAACTAGTGATTTTTAATTTGTTATTTTAGATTTTGTGCAATTTGTGTAATTTTTAATTTTATATTTTAATTTTCAATTTTAAATTTTTAATTGTTAATTTTTAATTTTGAACTTCTCATTTGTAATTTGCAATCTATTATTTGTAATTTGTAAGTTGTAATTTCTAGTTTTTAATTTGTAATTTGTAAATTATAATTAATTAAATGTAATTTGTAATATATAAAAAATATTTTTGAAACAAGCTATACATAAGTTTTGAAAAAACAGCTTTCAAATCAAGCTACACTGGAATTTTTTGTAAAATAGTTTTCAAAGTATTGAAAATAATTTTTATAATTGGTTTGGATTGCTCCTTGACAATGGTGAAAAATACCACCGAAACGTCGGAGATTGAAAGAATTAAAAAAATAAAATATGTTTGAAACCAAATAAATATAATTTTTATTTAATTTTAATATATTTCAATTTATAATTTTTAATTTATAATTTTTTAATTTTGAATTTTAAATTTTGATTTTTGTACTTTTAATTTTTGTTTTTAATTTTGAGTTTTGTGTTTTTAATTTCTAGTTTTTAATTTTTAATTTGTAATTTGTAATTTGTAATTTGTTATTTTTTATTTTAATTTTTAATTTTTATATTTTAATTTTCAATTTTTAATTTGTAACTTTAATTTTCAATTCTGAATTTTGAATTTTGAACTTTTAATTTTTAGTTTTTAATTTTAGTTTTTAATTTGTAATTTTTAATTTGTACTTTGTGATTTGTAAATTGTTATCTGTAATTTGTAATTTTTTAATTTTGAATTTAAAATTTTTAATTTTAATTTTGTACTTTTAATTTTTAATTTTAATTTTTAATTTTTAGTTTTGAATTTTTTATTTTTAGTTTTTAATTTGTAATTTGTTATCTGAAATTTTTAATTTGTTATTTTTCATTTGTAATTTTTATATTTAAATGTTCCATTTTTAATTTTAAATTTGGTAGTTTGTAATTTGTTATCTGCAATTTGTAAATTGTTATCTGTAATTTTTAATTTATAAGTTTAAATTTTTTTTTCATTTGTAATTTTTATATTTTAATTTTCAATATTTAATTATTAATTTTTAGTTTTGTAATTCTGAATTTTTAATTATTGTTATTTTTAATTTGTAATCTGTAATTTTTAATTTGAAATTAATTACAGATAATTTTTAATTCTGAATTTTGAATTTTGAACTTTTAATTTTTAATTTGTGATTTGTTATCTGTAATTTATAATTTTTAATATGTAATTCTTGATATTGAAATTTGAATTTTTGATTTTAAATTTTGAGTTTGTAATTTTTAATTTGTTCTTGTTAACTTATAATTTGTATATTTTAATTTTTAATGTGTAATTATTATATTTTTAATGTGTAGTTTAGTGTGTAATTTTTAATTTTTAATATTAAATTTTTAACTCCTTATTATGAATTTTTAATAATTTTGAATATACAGCTTTGAATATTGAATTTTTAATTTGTAATTTTTACAATATATTTTTTTAATTTTAATTTTTAATTTTAAATTTTGAATTTTGCATTTTGAATTTGTAATTTGTAGTTTTTTAATTTACAATTTTGAATTTGTAATTTGTAATTTGCAATTTTTTTTTTTTTCGCTGGCGCTACATCCCATTGAGGGATTTGGCCGCTTCATAATGAAGTTTCGTAATTATTTTTTTAACGGATAATGAGTGATTAATTCATTGATCCTACATTAACCAGCCGTGATTTTTCCATCACCCGCCGGGAATCGATCCCGGGACCTCCGGGGCTTAAAGCAAGCATGCTAACAACTGTGCCACCGGGGCGGCAGTTAATAAGTTGTAATTTGTTATTTTAATTTTTGTGCAATTTGTGTAATTTTTAATTTTATATTTCAATTTTCAATTTTTCCTTTTTAATTTTTAATTTTGAACTTCTAAGTTGTAATTTGTAATCTGTAATTTGTAATTTGTTATCTGTAATTTGGAATTTGTAAGTTGTATTTTTTAGTTTTTAATTTGTAATTTGTAAATTATAATTTTTAATTTTTAATTCTGAATTTTGAATTGTGATCTTTTAATTTTTTATTTTAATTTTTAATTTGTAATTTTTAATTTTTAATTTGGTAGTTTGTAATTTGTTATCTGCAATTTGTAAATTGTAATCTGTAATTTGTAAATTATAAGTTTTAATTTTTAATTTTCCATTTGTAATTTTTATATTTTAATTTTAAATTTATAATTTTTAATTAGTAATTGTTTAATTGTGAATTTGAAATTTTTAATTTTATACTTTTAATTTTTCATTTTTATTTTTAATTTTAAATTCTGTGATTTTAATTTCTAGTTTTTAATTTTTAACTTGTTATCCGTAATTTGTAATTTGTCATTTTAATTTTGAATTTTTATATTTTAAGTTTCAATTTGAAATTTGGAACTTTTGAACTTTTAATTTTTAGTTTTTAATTTTAATTTTTAATTTTTAATTTGTACTTTGTAATTTGTTATTACTTATCTGTAATTTGTAAATTGTTATCTGTAATTTGTAATTTATAAGTTTTAAATTGAAATTTTTCATTTGTAATTTCTTATTTTCATACATACATATTTTAATTTTTAATTTTTTAATTCTGAATTTTTAATTTTGAATTTTGAACTTGTAATTTGTAATTAAAAATTTGTAATTTGTAATTTGTTATCTGTAATTTGTAATTTGTAAGTTGTAATTTAGAATTTTTGATTTTTAATTTTGAATTTGTAATCTGCAATTTTTAATTTGTAATTTTTAATTTTTATATTTTAATTTTCAATATTTAATTATTAATTTTTATTTTGAATTTTTGTTATTTTTAATTTGTAATCTGTAGTTTGTAATTTGTAACTTGTAATTAATTACAGATAATTTTTTAATTTTGAATTTTGAATTTTGAACTTTAATTTTTAATTTTTATCTGTAATTTAAAATTTTTAATATTATGTAATTCTTAATTTTGAATTTTTGATTATCAATTTTGAGTTTGTAATTTGTAATTTTTAATTTGTTCTTTTTAACTTTTAATTTGTATATTTTAATTTTTAATGTTTAATGTGTAATTTTTAATTTTTAATATTAAATTTTTAATTCCGAATTATGAATTTTTAATAATGTTGAATATACAGCTTTGAATTTTGAATTTGTAATTTTTACACTTTAATTTTTACATTTTTATTTTTACATTTTAATTTTTAAATTTTAATTTTTAATCTTAAATTTTGAATTTTGTATTTTGAATTTGTAATTTGTAGTTTTCTAATTTTTAATTATGAATTTGTAATTTGTAATTTGCAACTAGTGATTTTTAATTTGTTATTTTAGATTTTGTGCAATTTGTGTAATTTTTAATTTTATATTTTAATTTTCAATTTTAAATTTTTAATTGTTAATTTTTAATTTTGAACTTCTCATTTGTAATTTGTAATCTATAATTTGTAATTTGTAAGTTGTAATTTCTAGTTTTTAATTTGTAATTTGTAAATTATAATTAATTAAATGTAATTTGTAATATATAAAAAATATTTTTGAAACAAGCTATACATAAGTTTTGAAAAAACAGCTTTCATATCAAGCTACACTGGAATTTTTTGTAAAATAGTTTTGAAAGTATTGAAAATAATTGTTATTATTGGTTTGGATTGCTCCTTGAGAATGGTGAAAAATACCACCGAAACGTCGGAGATTGAAAGAATTAAAAAAATAAAATAAGTTTGAAACCAAATAAATATAATTTTTATTTAATTTTAATATATTTCAATTTATAATTTTTAATTTGTAATTTTTTAATTTTGAATTTTAAATTTTGATTTTTGTACTTTTAATTTTTGTTTTTAATTTTGAGTTTTGTGTTTTTAATTTCTAGTTTTTAATTTTTAATTTGTAATTTGTTATCTGTAATTGGTAATTTGTTATTTTTTATTTTAATTTTTAATTTTTATATTTTAATTTTCAATTTTTAATTTGTAATTTTAATTTTCAATTCTGAATTTTGAATTTTGAACTTTTAATTTTTAGTTTCTAATTTTAGTTTTTAATTTGTAATTTTTAATTTGTACTTTGTGATTTGTAAATTGTTATCTGTAATTTGTAATTTTTTAATTTTGAATTTTCAATTTTTAATTTTAATTTTGTACTTTTAATTTTTAATTTTTATTTTTAATTTTTAGTTTTGAATTTTTTATTTTTAGTTTTTAATTTGTAATTTGTTATCTGAAATTTTTAATTTGTAATTTTTCATTTGTAATTTTTATATTTTAATGTTCAATTTTTAATTTTAAATTTGGTAGTTTGTAATTTATTATCTGCAATTTGTAAATTGTTTTCTGTAATTTGTGATTTATAAGTTTTAATTTTTTTTTCATTTGTAATTTTTATATTTTAATTTTCAATTTATAATTTTTAATTTGATATTTTTTAATTTTGAATTTTAAATTTTGTACTTCTAACTTTGTTTTTAATTTTGAGTTTTGTATTTTTAATTTCTAGTTTTTAATTTCTAATTTGTAATCTGTAATTTGTAATTTTTCATTTTTCATTTGTAAATTTTAAATTTAATTTTTATATTTTAGTTTTCAATTTTTGATTTTTTAATTTTTAATTATGAATTTTGAACTTTTAATTTTTGATTTTTAGTTTTAATTTTGAATTTTTAGTTTTTAGTTTTTAATTTTAATTTGTAATTTATAATTTGTTATCTGTAATTTCTAATTTTTTATTTTTCATTTGTAGTTTTTAATTTTTTTTTTTTTATTTTTAATTTTTTTTTTTAGTTTTTAAGTTGTTATCTGTAATTTGTAATTTGTAATTTTTAAATGGTTATTTTTGATATTAAATTGTTAACTTTCAATTTTGAATTTTGAATTTTATATTTTAAATTTTGAATTTGAAATTTTTAATTTTTAATTTATAAATTTTAATTTTTAAATTTTAGTTTTCAAATTTTAATTAAAATTTTTAATTTGTTATCTGTAATTTTTAATTTGTAATTTATTTCTTATATGTAATTTTTAATTTGCAAATTTTTAATTTGTAATGTTTAATTTCTAATTTCTAATTTTTAATTATTATTTTGTAAGTTTTAATTTTAGTGTTTAATTGTTGGTTCTTTAAAAATAATTTGTGTTAATTAGTTTGTAGTTTCTGGTGTTTAAACACTGAGGATTGTCTAAGTACAGACATTTGTTTTTGCGTTATTCTTAAAATTTTTATTCAATAAAATTTTATGTTTGAGGCAAAAAACTACATTTGGAGGACTTACGGTAAATATTACTTTTTTAAAATTATGAATATCCACAGAGAAACTAAAATTAAAATTTAATAAACATCTAAAATATAAATGATCATTACATATGATCAAACCCTACTTTGTGTGTTAATCAATGATTTAAATATGCCGATGCCATCATATAACTAATTATCGATAGATGCAATATTACTAAAAAAATATACATATGTATATTCATATCACCAAAGCAGCCAGTAGGTACAAACAATATAAAATAAAACAGAATTAACTTTTAATTAAGCAATGAAATAGTGGCACTGCTAGTATCAAAGTAAAAGCTAGCAATATTCACTAACTCTCCTATAAATATACAACACACCATTCGACCTATATGAGCTCGAATGCCTTCAACAACACCAATCATTGGTTTCTGATAATTAACCAAATTTTGATCAGTTCATAAAACTATTTGATCTATTTAAATACATATTTCTAAACCTGTGAACAGGAAATAACCAACATAAAAATTAACTTTTGACATAATATACGAGTACATACACTGTCACCGTAATAGTGCCCATTTTAATTGCTCCACGTACCAGATATAAATCAACTCAAAACTCTACTTGCATTCATAATTCCATTATTTATCGTTTAAATGCTTTCTTTTCCAGCAGCGTACAATATTCAAATTCATTAAAATATAAATTTGCAATTCGTACAAAAAAAAAACAAAGAAAAAGCAACGAGATGTTAAAATAACAAAAAAAAAAACGTGCAACAAATCACATAAAATACATAGAAATGTACTTAAATGATTTTTATGTTTTTGTTGTTGTACATATTTATGATACAGCTGGTTTTCATTTATCTTTTCAATATTCACAACTAAAATTGCCATTTGAACTTTATAGAATGAATTGCCAATAAAAAACTATTTGGAACAATTTTTTTTTTTTTTTGACGTTGGTTATCATATTATTTTAAAGGACAGACCACCCAGTGTATACGAATGTATTGTACATATACGAGTGTTTGGATTTAAAAATATACAGCTTGATTATGTTTATGTACTTTATTTGGATGAAGTGCGAGACATGGATCGCACCGCACGTCCGAAAATTAGTTGGCTAAAATAATACAATCAAGCAAGGCAATTAGAATATTTGTTTTAATTTCATCCACAATGGTGTTTGAATAATGAGTTGTCTATCACACCATTGTCTACAATTTTAATTTTAGCATTTAAATATTAATTCATTTATAGTATTTTATATACAGACATTAGGAATATCAAGCAAATCTATTTAAATAAATAAATTTTATAAAAATGTGCGATTAAATGTTTTACCCGTGCTATAGCTAGTTAGTATTTAAGATGTTTAAGAGAAAAATGTTTATTCGACTATAAGTATGTAGATGCAAGTTAAATAAACAGAGCTATACAAGTCCTACCTAATCTGACTCATTCGTCTGGAATCATTTATAAATAAATGTGTCTTAAGAAGTTTGGTTACAATGTGGGCAACGGTGTATGATCTAAATTTTTATTGTATGTTGTTTAAAAATGTTATAATATTGTATATTTGAATGTGGCTATGTTCTCATTTTTACATTTATGGCGTGTTAATTGAAATGCGGGAGTTAATTTGTATTGAGACAATATTATTATTTTGGAACTGAAATAAAAGTTATGAATGATACATTTTTAACATCGGTCTGTACATATGCAAGTACATATAGTAGTTTAAAAAAAGGCTGGACATTTTGACCTTTGCAGTGAAATAAAAAAAGATGTACGAACAGCGTTTAAACTTTCAAAGCAATAGACTTACAACGGTGATAATTTAATATTATTATACAGCAAGAAGCCTCGTAATACAGTAAGCCATAATTCATTTTCAGTTATTTCAAAATATTTTTGCATTTCAAATTAAAACAAACATATTCCATTGAAAAGTTGAAAAACACTTTAAAGGAAAATTGAAATGTTTTGTTTCAAATATTTTTATATTTTAGTACACATATTGCTATCCCCGTACTATCCCCGTCCCCGTACTATCAACAGCACAATATAAACATTTCCAAACTAAATATGCAGCATTTTACTAGAAAGTGGTAAAATTGTTCCTATGAAGTGTAATATTCGGTTAAACATAATAATATGGCTGTTTGACTAATAAAGGTGTTACTTTAGCAATGATACGGGAATGCACAGTAAAGGTGGACCTAAAAGTGCATCGTAAACGCTTTGGAATTTAATTAGTGAGTATTATCGATTTTTTAGAATATTTGTAAAAGATTTTTTACATTAATACTACAAAATACTGCGACAACATTTGCAGGAACATAACATAACATTAATCTCAAGTATTAAACGCGATGGAATTATCTGATTTAAACGATTTGTTGAAAAAAGAAGGCGAGAATAAACATAATGGTTAATAATTATCATAATTGTTGTGTTTTAAAGTTTCATAATTTGTTTTAACGGAAGTGCCGCATACAAAATTAACGTTGCTGCTTCAAAATATGGAAAAGATAAAAGAATGTGTCGAGACTGTCAAAAATCGAATGGATGCTGCTAAAAGTATTCTTAAAGCTAAATGAAAAAAGAATTCTGCTTGATTTAAGTAATAATATTAAAAGCGATTTTGAACACTTTTTCCAGCAACTTGAAATAATTTGCGATGAAATTAAACCTTTAAACCTTATGATTGATTCTTTGGAGGGTTTTAACAAAAAGTTTGATATGATTTTCAGTGGAATACTTTGTTTTACCGATTCATCACCTGAAAACATTGGACAAAATATTTGTGCCGTTATTAATGAATCAACTTTTAAATGCATTTACCGAATTAATGAACGTATTACTATGATAGAGTTTGATGTGGGGTTATTAACTTTAACATGCTGAACTTTTCTCGTAGCATGAAATTACTTGATGTAAGCCTACTTATTTCTAGGCTAACTCTGGTTCTTTGATTGTTATTGCGAATAATCATAAAATTTTTTTTTTAATCAAATTAGAATTGGATGGTTTGATCATAATGTTTTGCTTTGGTCTTATGACATCCTTATTAATAATTTTTTTAAGATATATTTTACTGGGACTATAAGAACATTGATAATTTTATTTTATTTTGTGATTAAATGTCACCTTAGAGTGGGACTGTATATTAGATGAGTGATATTAATCTTAAAATTGGTTTATTAATTGAGTTTGTAATTTATTTATTCGACAAATATCTGTCTACGTAAGTTCAAAGTAAAAATAAATAAACCTCCCTAGCAAATCCAAAATTTAATAATTTTAAGAGAATTCAGGTTAAGTAAATGGAAAGTAGTATGACCTCTGAGATAGCAGAAAGATTTTCCCCCAATACATAACAAGATTACATCTAAGAAACAATATAAAAAGTAGTATGTACAATTTGTAAATGCCAAATTTACTCGACTCATATAATTATTGATTACATTTTAAATAAAACAGAGAAACTTAATAGCAAAGACTTCGATAAAATTTCCAGATCCATTAAAAAATTACTTATTTTAGAAAACGCTGTAAGTAATTTAAAAAGCCCAGCAAAATCTTGAAATTATTTATAATATTTGTCTAAATATTTGTAAAGCAAATATACTCTGTTCCACGAAGCAGGAAAAATATGCGATGGAAAATCTAAATGATAAATCTTGCAAAAGATACAGCAATATTTTTGTTTCAAAACCAAAATGTTGAGAACAAATGATCAGGATGAGCAACACCAAAATAATTATTCAACGAGGAATAATATTGTATCATTAAATAAGAAATACACTAAACAATTCATTTATCTTTGAATTTATTAATTAATTTAAAAAATTAATTCCCAGAAAATTTTAATGAACGTAAAATATGGTTTCAAAATCATTTAGAGCCATGGCAGAAAGTTTGCACAAGTTTTATAACATAAAAATTACTTAAGAAAAAGTCGCTAAAATTTGAGAGTTTTAAGGCAAAAAACTTTTGTCAATAGTTATACGTGGCAGTCTTGTAGATGAATTGCAGCGATGTAACTTGTCGATAGTTATAGTTGGGAAAAAATTCAGTTCAAGTTTCTCGTGGAAAATCTGGGAAAATTCGATATTCCAAAAATTATTAGAAAATGGGAATCGAATAGCAAATCAGCCTCTAGAGTATTATGTCTGGAGATGGATTGTATTTATGTGATTTGTAAAGAGCAATCGTGGAACAAAAATTCAGCTCAACCTTCCGTTGGGAAATGTGGGAACAACTAATTTTCTCGGATTTTCCATGAGAATTTTAAACTGAATTTTTGTTCCAACGACAGCTGTTGACATACCGTCTTAAATTTTTAGATTAATTTGTGCTTCTACCAATTGCAGTAATACGCATCTCGATTGATAATGGCTGTGACGGCGATTCCTAACTATAGATCCGTGAAAATATTTATTCATATTAAATTTTTGATTACATAACAAAATATATGGGAATATAACCTGCCACATGTAACTTTGCATAAGATTAAATTTTAATCTCGATAAAATGCAAAATAAACAAGCCTTCAACTTATGCGCCTAATTGTTTGTATAAAATTGGTACGTAGTCATCGTATTCGGCCTGATACAAATTGCCGACAATTGGATTACCCAAATCATATTTAGCTGCAAACTTAGCAATTGAAAATCCTCCTCGATTTATCGCACTGCGATTGGTAAGTTTTTGTTCAAGAAAATTAATTTTACCGTTTTGCTTATATACTAGAAACACGTAGCGATGAAGTCCAGTATCTTGGGGAGGTCCCGAGCCAACATATTCCGATAATGTTTCTCCAGCTGAAACATTAATTCCAGGAATATTTCCAACCAACCAATGATGCCATTCACGAAATGTAGGTTCTTTACGACTCGGTGCATCCGGATCTGTCATACACAATGTATAAAATGCATCTTTTTCAGCATCCCAGGTCACTTCTGGAATATCTTTGACTTGTGTTGGTGTTAACACATTACCATTATCAACTTCAGCACCGCTTGGATATTTAACTTTCGCTAATCCAGCCGGTGCCACAGTAATTATGTCGGGAACAACACCGTTACTTTCCATAATTGATTTTTTTATTCCATAATAAAAACGAACTTGTGAATATAGTTTCCATCTAAAATTTTTGATATACTTGATCTGCAAAATTTTTATTTTTCTAAGTGAATTTTAAACAGTTTTATATGAATATTACTACTTAATTGTTTGCTTCTTCATATTTCCTAGACTTTTTGAGGGTTGTTGAATTAGTTTTTTTGATATGGGTTGCAGCGGTTTCTTGATGGGTTGTAGTGAAATTAGGGTACCTAAATAAAAATCGATAAACGGTACAGTAACAAGTTTTACTTAAAGTTTTATCCTCTATCTATCAGCACCTAAACTGAATGTTACTTAAGGTGTCCTAATTTATTTGGGTTTATTTGTTAAAAATCAGCGAACTGATCTAAAATATGTACACACATTACGGTATGTTTTGATGCGATCTAAATACGAAAATTTTTTACTTTTCCCACTATAACGAAGTTATTGAGTAAGTATTGTAATCGAGAAAAAAATTTTGTTCTAGACTTTCACATTTCTTGACGAATTAGATTACCAGGATCCCGAATTATCGATTAGAAAAATGTAGTTTTCGTCCTTCCATCTTTCCGTCTTTCAGTTCTTCCAGGGAAAGTACCCCTAGTGGAACAATTATTGGAAATATACCATAATGTATACTATAAACCAATTTTATGTAAAAATGATCATCTTGAATGAATTTTTTTAAAAACTAAACACAAACAAAGGTATACCAAAATAATTTATTAGCAAAAAAGACTAATTTATGAATTTCTTATGTTTATTTTGACTTTTGCTTTAGGCCTATATTATTTATAAAAAATTTTAAATTAACAACCGCCAAACAATCATAATTTTAGTATTTTTGCGGAATAATAAACCATAATGAATCTTGATAAAAGTCATTTATTAAACTAATTATAACAATATTCTTAAAATGTTTTATTCAGTATATGCTTAGTTTAATTTTATTTAATCAACATCCACGGAGAGATCTAAAATATACTAATTTAAGTATGTTTGCCTAGATTTAATTATTTAATTAGAAATTATTACAATTTAGTTTACGATTTTTGCTTATCTACTTAATGATGCATTTAATTAGGAGAATCTTGTTCAATTCTAAAACAGTAGCAACAATTATTTCAAACCCCGAACAGTAATAAAATAATAAATATTAAATAAAGTGCGGGTTGGACGAATCGCAGGAAAATATTTTTGGATCCATTCTCGAACGATAAAATTCTGTTCAACACATTGACTTGAGAATTAAAAATAAGACATATGAATAATATTTCAAGTTTAGTTTATGCTCGATGGAAGTTAAGTTTATTTAAAGTAGCTAAATAATATTGTTAAGACGGTCATTAACAAAATTATTATACATAATAAATTTTAAAAATTGTGCAAATTAAAATGTGTTTTAATCGTAGTACCTGTTCTTTGATTTTGGTGTTGTGAAGCGTGGAACGCTATCGTGAAAAGATTATAAAATACATAAAGCTTTTGTAGTAAGTCTAAGTTACATAGAAGGTCATATTCGGATTGTATCAAAAATCATTTATACTAAGATTTCGAAATATTTTTAATAAGTTCTATAGAAAACTAGACAATTTTTTTTCTTGAATGCAACTTTTTTGTATTTAATGTTTTTTTGTAATTTACATTAAATTCGTCGTAGAATGTAGAAATGTGGTTAAGATTATTTTTTACAACGCCGCGGTCCTGAGCTCGATTCTCTTCTCTGACGAAAAATTCATCTGCAGTAGCATCCGTTAGGCATAGGCGGATCAAATACAACTTTACCAATACGTTATAATTATGGTTAGAAAAGTGTCAGTAGAGACAATGCAAAAGTGAACCATACACAGTTAAAAAACTTGCGTGTTTTTTTAATACAAATTTTGCTTTTAAGACAATGTAATCCAACTTTATATTATAATATAAAACAGAGCTTACATTAGCTAAATTTTTAATGAAACTTGCTCGAATTTAAAATACAAGTATTGCATTAAATGCAATTTAATTGCATTATTTGCAATAAATGCTTTTTAAAAAAAAATAAAATAGAATTTAAAACTGAGTTATATTTAAATTTCGTTTTATGTTTTCGTGCTTAGTATTTTGAAGTAACTTACAACAGGACCAACACTTCATTTAGAAAATCTTATAAACAATTAACCAAATATAGTCAGTTGAGGTTCGTTATAAACACGTTTGATGTCAATTAAAATAGTTTGTTTCAAACGGTAGGAATCCATACCGTTGTAATGCAATATGTTAAAGACTCCTTTCGTTTAATGATTTCTGCATAATATTTTTGAAAATAGCATAACCTTAAATATTATAGTATGTATAAATATGTAAGAGTTCACATTGTTTTTTTTATTGTAAACAATATTTATTGCTTGTGTGTCCCTAAAGTACATTATTGCATCTGTGTTTTGTTAGTTTCCATTTCCGAAAAAATGGAATTAAACAAGAAACAAGATACACAAATTCTAGTGCAAACTTGCATTATAAAACAATATAGATTAACTTATTTTTTTTCGTTTCTTCCTTTCGTCTGTTTTAAAATCATTTAACTATTCTTGTTTCATGAACGACAATAGACGAAGTTCACAGCCATCTATATGTAAAGACAAGGACGACAGTTGTTACAAACGTCTATAATAGACATGGATTAGTTAGAGTGGAGCAAACAGTAATATTTTTATTTTTCATTTGTTTTAACGATTGTGATAGTAGACATCCAAGTAAATTAATTTGCACGTGTTGGTCTCAACTCAGTTAGTCAGTTGGTTAAGAAAGTTGGCATTATATAAATTAATTTTATTGTAGTGCAATATATATTTTATTATACGCAAATTGTAAGCGAGAAAATATTAAATTTAATAATTAAGTGCATTATTAACTTTGGTAAGTGATTTTTTTAAATTAAAGTGATTAAAAGTATATTTTAATATATTGTACAATTAACATAATTCGGTATAATTTTCAGCAGTTGAAACAAATGAACCAGAAAGAAGTTTACTGCAAAACACAGGTAAACGGGGAAATCACCTTTATTAAAATTACAAAACGAGGCGACAAAATATGGGAATACAACGACTTTTTACTTGCTCGTAAGTGTGTTTATGTGTTTAATTAATGGTTGATGTTGTCTTTTTTAAAGACGATTTTAATTGTTTATTATCTTTTTTAATTAATTCGTGATATTTATGTGAACATGTGTTTTGCGAAATAGCAATAAGTGAAATGTTAGTGATATTAACTATAAGCACTGTAGACGAGTGTAGCGAAAAATGTGCTGCTTATTTTCAATCAAAGAACAAAAAATAGGATTTTTTTTATTTCTTTGATTATGAGCGAATATTGAATTTATTTATTTGAATTTATGAAAGCTTTCGGTCGTACACAATTTGTTACAATTATCAAATTTTCATTAAAGAAAATGAATTTTTTTTCTTTTATTGGCAGACATTTTAAAATTCTGACAAAACATAAGCAAGAACTAGTATTGTATTTTCTTTAATGAAAATTTTGTAATTTTGAGAAACATTTTTTTTTGTATATTATGTAGACTTTCATAAATTTAATCTATTTTGTAATATATAATAATTTTGTCATTTTAGAATAATTGGTTTTTGACAAATTAGAAACGTTGGTTTAGGTTTCATGGGGCAAGCCACCTATGTACGCTGGTAAAGATCATCGGTTGGATATGCCGATTGTAGATGGGCAGGATTTAAATTCAGTAATAAGAAAATTGCGCCTGCTTCAGGGTTTTCTACAGTCGTGGCGATTGACACAATTGTTCCAGCGAGACTCTGGTTCGGCCCAATTAACTTTGAAACTTTAATGTTTAATTGTTAACAGAAAAAAATTATTTATTCAAAATTTTCAATATTTTAAACACATTTAAATTTTAGTTGGAATTTACGCCGACGTGCCGGTTTTCGATGTTTTACATATAGAAGATTTTCATGGAGCAATAATTCCAGAAGAAAATTTCATTGGAATTTTCTTCCAAAATTACACTTGCTCCGATTTCGTACTAAAGCTTAAAGTAAAAACTAATTTATCTTCAGCTTCATCACCCGTACATCAAAAGAATTGCCAAAATGTCTATGAAACTTTCTTCACGTCAGAGGTAAAAAAAGTTATTAAAATTTAACTGATTAGTACTTTTAAGTGAAAAATCATTCAGACATTATTTTTTTAACGATTTTCTTTTGCATTTTTTCGCAAAATTTTGAAACGACAGAACTAGAATTAAATTAAATATTTTAAAACGAAAAAAAATTAATAAGATAAAAATATTTCAAATTGATTTTGAAAGATATTTAATACTAATTTATTATATTTTATCATTTATTTTTCAAGGAGCTTGAAAACTGTCTTCTTAAATCACAAACACGCACACGTGTTACTAAAAAATTTAAATCTGAAAAATCGGAGTTAGCTCATTTATCAGACACAGAAAGGCGGGCAATTATTCGGGAGGCCGTTGGTTTATTAGTCCAAAAATATACATATCACTCAAAACATGAGCATAAGCTTGCTCTGGCTTATGCAATCATTCAACTTTTCCCACAACTCAAAACGAATGACTTAAGTAATGAAGGAATAGTAAGTTTAAATTTGATTTTTTTTTGTAAAAAAAAAAGCAATTTTAACTTAGATGTTATTTTTTTTAAGGACTTACTATACAATCGATTTTTAAACCGGGGATACATCATCACAAAACTGAACAATATAAGAAACAAACTTTATAAGATAGAATCTTTAGAAACAAAATTACGTGCTTCTAAGAAACGATTCAATGCCTCCGACAAAAATATAACCAAAAAACAAAAGTCTGCAGAAAAATCATCTAGTTCTGCAAATCAGGAAGATCTTCTAATTTTAAGGAATTTAAATGTTAATAGAATACTCAAAAAGAGTATATACAAGAAACATTAAAATCAATGGTGAAATTTAGAGAAGACGGATTCACAAAAAATATATTTCACAAAATATCTCATGAATTTCCATACTTTTTTATATCTCCTGACTTGGTAAGTTTGATTTTGTAATTTACGTTGATTTACAAAAGGCTTCTATAACTAACTGTTACTTTTATTACTTGTTTCAGATTTTATTCGATTTTAACCTAAGATACCCGGATACCTCAAACAATTTTATCACAAATCGGCCTGTCGTAGCAGAATGAATAGAAAAAGTTTGGAGAAGATTTAAAAGATCAGCAGCCCTTCCATTACTCTAATTAAACACTCACTATATTCTGAACTTCTTGTAGACGAAATATGTATTGTTCGAAACCTAAATATATATACTTACCAGTTTATAATTGCATTATCGGTTTCAGTAGTAAGGTGGGTAAGTCGATTGCTTAGTATCTTGCGGTCCTAGGTTCGATTCCAGGTAAGGTACAAATTCCAGTTGTCGGAAGAATGTCACATGTAAACTTTTTAGGTAATCAACTACGACATTTAATGTTTGGAAGCTGAAGCTTGTTTAGGATTTCTAGGTTTGTGCTCCTGATTTTTTAATTTTTCATGAATAGAGTTATGTATTACGTAAAATAAAAAATCAGTGTTTTAGTTTATTATTATTATTTTTTTTTTTGATTTAAAATACACCATTAATATACCTGGATTAGGATTCATTCGAATACAAAAAAAAACATCTATAAAATTGATAATAGATATACTGTTTTTGTTATACTAATTTGATTTAATAAAATACTAAAAAAGCCATTATGATTCATTATTAAATAAACAAAGAATATACTAGTTGATAACTAATAATACTTTTGGTTTAAAATTTACAAATATACCCAAAACTTCTTGCCATAACCTACTAATAAACATACATAAAATATACTTAAATAATTGGTATTTTTTATATCAAAGTGTAAGTTTGATTATAGTAGTTTCAAACCATTCTTTTCCACTAGGGACACCTTCCAAATTTTAACAATCAATTGTTCCACATAGGTGACTTTAAAACAAAATTAATGGATTGCTGTATAACATGGAATTTATATTTCTAAATTTACCTAACATAATTTGTGTCAATTCAAAATTACATTGCAGAACTAACAAAAATCAAAGAAATGGCATCAATAAATGGTTTTGAGGAAAATGTAGTCAATACATTAGTGCACAAACATTCAAGGACGATCAGTAGACGAAGTTTAACTACTCTAAGATCAGACACAACAGATATCAAAACAGTTAAATGCTGCTACGAAGCTGCCATTACGAAAAAACTAAAATCAATACTCAAGAAGCATAACATTTTACAGCATAACGTATTGTTAGAGATAAAATTAATTAAACTTTGTGTTTCATTTAATTTTCTTTAAAAAACAATTCTTGTGAAACTATTTCAAGGTGGTTTAGCTTCTAAATATAACAAGACTTTCCCAGTTATGAGACATTCGCTGTGTTTATACCACTGCTAAACTAGCAGTGCTACAAATGTCAGTTTCATACCAATGCTATATAGCAATGCTATTTTAGCTGGCTGAGCTAGGCATATGTCACGTTTATACCGTTTCTACACAGTTACCATTTCGGTTTAGCATTGCTAATTTAGCTGCGGTATAATCGAAGCAATTAACATTTCTGTGACGTTTTGTTGACATTTTAATGATTGAAATTTCAACGATATATTGATCGATACATTTTTTGTGATTTGCTTTAATAAAATTATATTTAAACGTATTATTTATTAGCAATAAATTATCTTGGTATTAAGGCGTACAACACATCGAACGCGAACTGCGAATTGCGAATAAATTCCACAATGCGATATTCGTAAATAGACGCGCATAGAGCATGGCACAAATTAAATAAACATCAAATATAAAAAATCTTCCGAAACTTGACGTTTATTAAATTTGTGCCGCGCTCTATGTACGTCTATTTACGAATATCGCATTGTGGAATTTATTCGCAATTCGCAGTTCGTGCTCGATGTGTTGTACGCCTAAAGGTCGCATTTAAATTTTAATAACAAATTACTCTGGGACGCCTTTAAAATAATATAACGCCATTAGTGTGGAGCTAGTTTAGGAGACAGGCGCTGGAAGTTATAGAAAATGAAATGCTATGTGACTAAGGAAGTAGGATTGGGTAACAAAAAATAATTAGCGTTAATTCTGATTTTGTACTGTTTGTGTTTTATTATTTTGTATTCTCGAATGGCCAATAGCCATGACCCGTCCATACTAAAGCACTGAGTAAAGAATTAAATAGGCCAATTCTTACGTTGCCCACATAATATTGTGATACGAACAAACTTTACAAATTATCAGTATCTCTAAATATTTTCAATATCTCTTCATCGCCATTTTGGCGATGAAGAGATATTGAAAATATTTAGAGCCAAATGTGTGTAAATTTTAGATTGGACGTCCTCTTTGATGATTGCCGCTGCTGCTTTAACAATTCTTATGTGTTCTTTTTTTTTTTTTTTTTTTTTCGCTGACGCTACATCCCATAGAGGGATTTGGCCGCTTCATTTTTGAAATTTCGTAATCATTTTGTTAACGGATAATGAGTGATTAATTCATTGATCCTACATTAACTAGCCGTGATTTTTTCATCACCCGCCGGGAATCGAACCCGGGACCTCCGGAGCGTAAAGCAAGTATGCTAACCACTGTTCCACCGGGGCGGCGTGTGTTCTTATTTCATTGAATTACATTTGTTTCAGGCCCAGTTTTGGATTTGCAGTTCGGTGGGTAACATGTCACCAAAAAATAAAATTATTGTTTTGTTCAAATATGTATAGCTATCAAATTTTGTTTAAAATTATTTAGAAGCAGATATGAGAGACTAATCAACGTACAAATTTACATCATTGCCGCGCTGCATTTTTTAAATTTTTCCTTTAGAACATGTAATGTAAATTGAAACTCATACTTTTGCTACTAAATTTATAAAAGGTTTTACAAATGCTATGTAGTCGTGTAGAGTTTTCTAAAATCTGTCTGAATTTGCAATACTATTGGAGGAATCTTCCAATTTGTGCCAGAAAATTGGTGGAGCCACAACACTTAATTGCTTTTGCCTACTGATATTATACATATTTTTTCCCCAAAATTGGCCGCAAAAATTAAATTTTGTGAATCGCAGGAACAAAAAAATTTAATAAAAGAAGAATAATTATTAATGAAGCTTATCGAATTTTAATTAATAACTAAATACTGTAACTAATTGTTACAGATTTTACACAAACTACGGGATAAAAGGTGTGATTGGTACTATCGATTGCACCCATGTAGGAATTGTAGCACCTCCGGCATTCGATGCTGATCGCCCAGCTCGATTATACATGACTCGAAAAAGCCAAATACCCTGAAAAAGTGCATGATTCGGCTATTTGGGCAAAAAAAAAAAAGAGATTTGCGAATTAAAGTATAGGCGGATTAGGAATGATTCCGCAAATACTTTGTAATTTTAATTCAAATTTTTATTTCATTTTAAAGTTAGATACTATTAAATTACAATTAGAAACTATAAATACCAGGCGTTTCTCATTTATTTGTTGTGTTATAATATGCATGGGTTCGGCCATTCTGGTCATAGCATCGGCGTTTTGCTTGTCGATTTTTGGACGGTCTTCAGCCATTTTTGTTTCGTGCTGTACACACTCCTCTGCCAACTTAGTAATTTTCTGGACACATTCGTTCATGGCTGTTGAGTTTGGAGAATAATTTCTTTTTCGAATGTGAGCATTATTTTTAATCGAGGTGTTTGGCGTTGGCTACTTTCCACCACATTCCGAATTTCCACCGCATTTGATAATCCATGGGTAAAGTCATCTAAATAAATTTTACAACGGCAATGAATATACTTACAGTAAATCCCATGACTGGCACGGAATCATCTCCCATGATCGCAATTACACCAAAAATTGAGAGAGCTCTTTCTTCAAATGCCGATAGCTCAACTGTTGTGGTCTTTCGCTCATCGCCATCAGTCATCAGTCTTGAGTTGTTCTACCCGAATTTTTCGCGATCTTGATTTTAGCTGGTTTTTCCAGAGATTCAGAGACTGAAAGGTATTTAAGAAATAATGAAATGGGGTCGTAACGATATCCCGCATTTCAAAATCCCGCTTTTCAAAATCCCGATTCTGCAAAAATAAAAATCCCGGTTTTCAGAAAATCCCGGTTTTGATTTTTATTTTACTTTATAAAATTTTCCTTCACTAGAAAGCACGGTTCGAATTAAAAAAATACGTCTTTCAAATTTCAAAACCAAGATTTTGAAAAGCGGGATTTTGAAAAGCGGGATTTTCAAAAGCGATGAAACTTACCTTCCCCTAATTAAATTAATCAAAGAACACACTATACATACCGTCCATTCATTCGATTTTTTTTCCGGTCCATTTAAATAATTTCCTCACATTTCTCACCCAAATTTTTCGGGTTTTCTGGAGTATCTTTCCCGGCTATAAATTGGGGATTTTTATGGGGGAGTGGCATGACTTTGACGTGGAATATTCATTATCATTTAAGAATTTATTATTTATTAATTCAGAAAAGGGAATTTACAAAGCAAACACAAAACTGAATAAATCTTTAAACTTTGAAAAAAGAAAAAAAAAAAAAGAAAATAAGTTTGACAGGTCTACTCATTCTTTGAAGAGTTTTTAGTACAGAAGTTTTAAACTATCACCACCAGAATACTAATTAAAATTTTCTTCTTAAAAAAAAGTATTACAAAATGGGTCTTAGCTAAGACAGTCTTAAGAGGCTTAACGTTAGAATTTGACTGTAAGTCTTTTAAAAAGTGTTGTGTCACCTGAGATGACATTCTACTCGCGCCGAATTTTTACGCGACAAGCCAAAATGGAAAGTCGTAAGTTTTTGGTTTTTTGGCGCTTATTCCTTTAGTCGTACCACTCGTCGTTTCAGACGTGCGTCTGAAATTTCGTATGAAATTTTTAAATGACACAACCAAAATGAAGCAGGAAAAAACGTAAGGTTTTTTTAGGTTTTGTAATAAATGTTACATTTTATTATATTTACGAAATCCATGCAGGCAATCGTGCTCGCTACTCTCGAAAATAATTTAAGTTATGGCGCGAGATTCAGCTCGAAAAAAAGTACTTGAAAAGTAATATGGAACTAAAATTAAGGACAATTAAGTACAAAGAAAGAAAATTACAGTGAGAAGAAAGCCAGTATGCTGAGTAATTAAGTGCCTCTAATAAATATGTACTTATAATGTAACAATATTATATTCTGATGAATTGTGATTTTGGAAAACAAAATGAAATATGTTTTCCAAGCATGCTTATTGTTTAATTTTATATTTAATTTTTTTAATAAATTTCAATTAATTTGGCCAAATAGAATTCGTTAGTTGATCACGAACTCTTTCTCCAGCATGGAAATTTTCGCCTTGCAATGGTTACGATGGTTGGTCAATACATATTTCTCTATAATATTCAACACACAAACAAAATATTGTTTATATTTTGATTTTGACAAGAGAATATGTAATTGTCAAATTTTGAGGAAATTGTGTCACATCAACTCAGTCGACTAAAAGGATACCATTTTAAGGGCGAAGTGACACGACAATTGTCGCGTCAAATGATTCGACACGACTAGCAGAATAGGAGTGTTTATGGTTTATTTGATTATTAATTGAATATTTTGCTGTAAATTGTATTTTTTTTTGGATTTGATTATTCCGTGGTTAAAACTTTTTTTTATTGCAATTACTAGTGTAAAAATCACAAATAATAGGCATTTTGAATGTCTTGTCTAATTGATGGAGAAAAACGTGGAAATTGCTAAAGGCTTTTCCAATTTCGGTTGTTCGAAGCAAGAATCCATCAAAACGTGGAGCCTGTTTGCCGGAAAGTTAAATTCGATAGGCATTCCAATAAGAGAAGGAATAGGATGGCAAAAAGTAAGTAATACCCATACATAAATTTGTATTTTTGTTGGAGGAAAGCGTGATTAGCTTGTTCTGCTATACGACAAAATCTTCCATATGAATCACTAAATAGAGGTATTGGGCTACCATCAACGCCAAGTGGAATGTTATCAATTTATGACTCAAATATATACATAGGTCAATTATTTAATGGTGCGGAATATTTGGAACCTGTGGAGGAAGATCATTTCCCTAGATGTGAAAACAATCGTAAGAGCGATTGCGATGCGCAAGTTACAGATTCGAATTCATCAAAAACTAGTTTCCGGACTACAAATAACAAAAATAAAGAAAACGAGGAACGTCTAAAGCTTCTGGAAATTCAAACAAAATCAGCCAAAAGAACTAAACAATACACATTGTTGAGGTGAAAGAAAAAAAAATTGAGCTTTGGCGCAAGGAGCAGCACGTCAAAAGACAGTACCAAAAAGATAATAGGGAGCTAAAATTAAGGACCCTCAAGTACAAGGAACGAAAGTTAGGCATAAAAGAAATCCGGCTTGGACTTAGTAATTTAAGAGTAAGACTGCGTGCATTTGTGATTTTGGAGAAAAAATTAATTTAATATTTTCCAATTATTTTTTATTATACTATATGTAATTTATATTGAATTTAATAAAGGTTTATAATAAAGCTTAACATATTGAATTCATTAATTGATTTCGAACTCTTTGCACAGTATCAATGCCGTTCTTCTGCTGACTCTTGTGGGTGCTCATGCTCATTATCGAGAGATACATGTGAATTTGTGATGATTTCCAAATATACATTATGCAGTTCGTATAAAATATGAAGTGCACAGCAAATATTTGCGATACATGTGGCTTTCTCTGGCTTATAATGGAGTTTGTCCATTAGATGTCGGTACTGGTTTTTAGGAACCCCAAAAAATAACAAAACAACATTACTAAATATCGAGAGCGCAATCACTAAGTCAAACAACCAGTACGTGACATCATCCGCCAAAATATCGCCGAACAACTCTCCAACAACACACAAACCAACAACACCACAACACATGTCAATGAACCACCCCCAGCAACACAAAACAGCAGCATATCACCATATGATTAACAGACTAAATAACGTTCCTATGAACCACACAGATTACACAAACGAAATACAAATTATAAAACATAGAGCGACCAGTAATGGATACAAAGACAACATGATTGATGACATGAATCAGATGATGACAGATTCAGAAGAAAAGAGTATTTAAGATCGCTCACAACATTGATCAAGGAGACAGTAATCAACCACAAATACATCACATTAGAGTATGACACAACCACATTCAATATAAAACGCAGAATTTTCGGACAATACGAATAGAAACCAGCATACAAAACATCGAAGAAATTAGAATACCTCATTAACACCAAACAAAATATATAATGAGCATCAATCAGGGGTATACAAATTAAAATATGAAACATATAGGAAAACCCAACATAACGTCTAACTTTGCACAACATTTGACACAAAAACACCACAATTGTTCCAGCTTTGATAATAATGTAGAAATTCTACACAGAATGCCCAAAGGAGAAAAATTGAACAGAGCCGAAGAGTTGGAGATTTACAAACATATGGTGAAATCCACAACTACTCAATAACCGAATACCTTTCAACGCAATGTACGAGTTAATTATAAATAGGGCAAACCTTAAACATTATTAAAATTTGGAATATTTAAGACTGTTGACAAAGAGCTTGATTGCTCGAAACTAATTCGTGTCTATTTATAAAATATAAAATTTTAAATTATCACTATAACATACAAAATATTCAGTGTTTTATTTCATTTTATTTCTCACAAATAAAAAAATTCATTAATAAATTAGTGATAAAAGTGCAGATACAAATGGATCTCCTTCAAAACTGTAAACTTATGTATTTAGTTAAAAATGCAGATTTGACTTACCAAATGTATGGTAATTCCAACCGGTTCCTTAAACGTCTACGAAAATTAGCCTTATCGCATATTTCTTCATCTTCACTCAATTCATAAAATAATTTATTGAATAACGATAATATTCAAAACAACCTATTTTAATTATGACAGACGAATATTTTGTCAAATTTTGAGGCAATTCTTAGTGTTGCCTCAAAGCTCGTCACATCACGTCATGCGACTTCGATAATAACACTTTTTAGATGAAGTGACGTGACAATATAGTCGTGCCGAATGAGGCGACATAACTAATGGAATAATAAGGGCTAATAAAGGCCTTTATGTAGACTAAGCGACACCTCTATCTTATTATGTAACTTGTCACTTGTACTGACACTATTTTGGTATGCTCTTAGTCGATCGATGCGACAATAGTAGTTTGAATTGACATACATACTTTTACGTCGCATTCTCTTATATTTTCACTTCGCTCGACTAAGAGAATGCCAATTTAAAGTTGAAGTGACATGATAATTGTTACGTAGTATCCCACGAAATATAGTTTTTGAAGTTCAGAATTTAATAAAAAATAATTTATCATTTCTCTTATCAAACAATTTAGTTCAGTTTGCTATATTTATATAAATAAAACTCAGAAACAACATGAGCATTTAAATTATTTGCAACTTTTAAAAGATTTCTTTTCTTATTTCGAAACAGAATATAAATTTTGAAAGCACCATGAAACGATTGGACTCACTACCTAAATTATTTTTAATAAATCATGAAATATCCGAAATTATATGGCTTTCCTAGATTAGGTACTTACAAAATTAACGCAACATTTGATTCTTCAAATATTTTAAAACTACTTTAAAAAATATGGACTGTTTAAAACCAAAAAAAAAAAAAAAAATTGTTTTATTTCATTAATATTTCAATTTGAAATTCGTCGTAAAATTAAGGTTAATTATTTTAATGGCATAAAGCTGTTTAATGTTTTTTGTTTGTGTTACCAACCATCAAGTTTCAATTTTTTATTCTTAATGTTCAACGAAATTTTTATTTTTAACGTTGTTAGGAATTTTGCTTAGATAAATTAACGTTAATGTTTATTAAATCAAATAAAATCGATCAAATGATGAAATGTACGTCAATCGGACCCAACCAAATCACAAAAACATTATAGCTAGTTTGTGTTTTATGCTATCTTCGCGACATCAAATATTATTTGTTATGCATTTATTAAGTGCAGTCGCATATACGTTGTGCCTAATTATCAAGTGTTTATTTTGGACAATTGCTTTCATAATTTCAAAATTTTTATAATTGTTTTGAACTGTTGAATATGTATAACAAAACTATACAATTATTTAATTGCAATCGGTATTGTCTGCATTTTCAAAATAATTAAAAATTAATTCACCAAATTGATGAATAATCTTTTCTATATTCTTACGTAAGAGATCAATCATTTAGATTATAACATAAACATAAATGATCAAATCTGTTAAGAATTTTTTTTACGAGCTATTTAATTTAAATTTGGCCAAATTGTTTTTAATTAAAATATTTACAAACAAAATTCCAATAAATATAAGTAATAGACATTTGTAATTAGAAAAAGCTAAATTTAGTAAAAAAGAACAAATTCGGTTGACATCATTAGTTAATCAATGTTAGTTACATGACCTTTAAAATAGTTTCATAAATTCTTAACAACATACGTACATATTTTGTATATAGGTCTAAATATTTTAATCTTTTTATAGTTTTTCAAAAATTTATTTTATTGTTACGTATGTTTGTCATGTATGTATGTAATGTACATAAATATATCTAATTGAATTAGAATTACTTAAAAAAAATATTGAAAATACATAAAATTTATGATTTATATGTAAACTATGTAGTAATGATTACATATAGAAATTCCATCTATACGGATGACACAATTATGCATATTATTATAATAAACAGACGAGTAAGAAATTCTACACAATTTTATTACTTAACTAGTAGCCGGTAATGTACAACAAAATCTGAAATGAGGCAGATTCAAAACTTTTATGAGTTATAATAAAAAAATGTAATATTTGTTTGTGGGAAAAATGTTGATCGTTAATCAATTTATTAACTAATTCATAATGAAAATATTTAAACACAAATCATAAATCATGTAATATTTTTATGTATACATTAAAAAAAAAAGAAATTTAATTGATATTAAAAATTATGAAATTTAAACTGAAATACAATATGGCATATACATATATTGCATAAAATAGGGCGTTGTTGATAAATTAGTAGGTATGGACATCTACCGGGCACTAGCAAAAATAAATAAAATTGATCGTTTTTTATGGTTTTGATATTTGCTGATTTATTTGTTGTGGTTTTATTTAACCCGTTCAGTCCTGAATTAAAGCTCGACGATGTAGATTTTTTTGTGGTATTTTTTAAAGCCTCTATGACCCATTTTAATTAAAAATTTCAAAAAAAATTCATCACAGTAGGCTTTTCCTAATGTACATACACATTTACAAATCGAGCCAAAGGTAACTTTTTCAAGATATGAAAATAATTACATTTTTATTATTTCAAATTCAATGTTAATTTAATTCAAAAATAATTGATTTATAATGTTTTTGCTGTGTGAAAAAAAAAAAAAAAATTTTCCAATGAATTGAATTTTAATTAACATGTACATAAATATACCATAAGACTGGTTGGAGCTTAAAATAATTTTTAATATTAACATTTAATATAGTTTGGTTTGAATTTTTGTTAGTTGTGTGTGTATTATTTTGTGTTATATTGTACATTAGCATTAGCAATCTTCAACACTCTAAAAAATCGAAAAGGTAAGTCGTAGTTTTATCATAATAATATTCGTAATTTTAGAACATTTTCGTTCTAAATTTACTGCAAATGCTTGTAATTAAACCAAAAAGATGCAAGAAAAAAAAATTACCTGCAAATCGGTAAAATTACTCTAAATGGCGCCTATTTACAATTAAAATTACATGAAAATTCGTAAATTTACATTCAATATGTAAAACTTACATTAAAAGTCGTAAATTTCAATTTATTGTATAATCGTGTTCAAACAACTATGTAAATTTAAGCTTAAGGACGTAAAAAATTCATAAAAACGATGTAAATTTACAAACATATTAGATGAAGTTCAATTAACGGTTATTATTGTCATTTACATTTTATTTTTCGTGAAAACAAGTGTTACTTATTTGTATAAACGAGAGTGGCATAATATAATATGTGTATATGGTGATAAATAAAATAAATATAATTTAAGAATATTGACAAACAAATTAATTACTATTTTTGAAATAAGGTGTTTATATAAAAATTGTAAATATAGTGATTTTCTGAATCAAGTTTTGTATAATTTATTTTAATACAAAGCACGTGTAAAAAAAAATAAGTCTAAACTGATTTTATTGTAGTGTTAAGATCTAGATGTAAGTTTAGTTTGCTTTTATTGCAACAATAATAAATTGAATATTACAGTTGTTTCATTATTGTTACAATTTATTATAATGTTTAAGTGCGCTTATTGTAGGTTAAATTTTAATTTTATACACGAGTATAGTAATCATTTATATACGCATAGGCACAGTACACATAATAAGGTAATATACTCCGATGTTTCATTTTCGTTCTTTCTTGCGCATCTATGTAAAAAAAAATTTAATATGGCGGACATCGTGACCAAACAAATCGTGTTTGTTAGTTTTGCGTAATAATTTTGAGTGTTGAGTGAATATAATTAAAATTTTGTGAACAATTCTACTGACTTTAATTCAAAATAATTAACAATGTATCATTGTTTAAATATTTCATAAACTTTCAGTCACGATCTCCGCCATTGTTGTTGTTGTAATTTTTTGACAACCTGCGCAATATATTACCTTATATATGTGTACTGTGACGCATAGGTGTAAAAACAATATACAGTTTATCTGCTTAGAAAAAAATTGTAAAAAAATATTTTCAATTTATCGAACATTTCAATCGCATTGCTTTAGAAGCCATCCAAAAATATGCACTAAAAAAAAAAGTATTTTGAATACAACATCAAATGTTAACCGGACATTTAAATGTCAAATGGTACCTTGTTCCAAATCATTTTTAAATATATCTTCATTAAAATCGCATATACACCGAAAACTTAATAGCAGATTACCGGGAAATTCTGAAGTAGTAGTTTTACAGAGTGAGAACTTTTCAATTTCAAAAACCGTTAATTTAAATCAAATTGGTTCCGATATGGTTTTAAATGGTAAAAATTGTTCTATATCTGAAAAAACCAGTTTAAGTCATATCTGTACCCCAAAAAAAAATGAATTTGAAAATTTGTTTACTAAACTTAAAAAATTTAGGTTTAAGGTGTCAAATGCCGCTTTACAGTTCATATATGAAGAAATTTTTGATTTACTTGACAAGCAAAATTTAAATAATGAGTTAATACAACAAAATTTAGCAAATATTGGAATTTTTTCTTCTTCATATAAACGTGAGGAGTTTATGAAAAATAAAGCTTCTTATGTTGCACCACGGAAAATTGTATTAGGAATTGACAACTATCATAATGTCTGTCATTTTCACTACGTGCCCATATTAGAAACAATTAAATCATTAATGTCGGATTCTGTATTTTTCAGTTTATTTCATGAAAAGAAACAAACAAAACCAAATATTTTTATGGACTATAACGATGGTACATTGTATCGAAAAAACGAGTTTTTTCAAAAAAATAACGTAGAGATTATATTATTCCAAGATGCCTTTGAAAATTGTAATCCTTTGGGGTCGTCGAGGAAAAAACACAAACTGATTGGGATTTATATGTTAATAGGAAACCTTAACACAAAGTACCGATCTCAAGTTCATAATATTCATCTAATACTTCTGTGCAAGGAAATTCTCATTAAAAAATTTGGATTTAATAAAATTTTAGAGCCTTTATTGGAAGACCTTCTTATATTTGAAAAATCTGGTATCAAAGTTTATGATAATTTATCAAAAATCTCTAAACAAATTTGCGGTAGTTTATTTGCGATTTGTGGTGATAATTTAGGTAGCCATCAAATAGGCGGTTTTATTGAAAATTTCAGCACATCGGAATTTGTTTGTCGGTGGTGCTATTATACTAGAGACAATTTGTTGAAATATAACTTAACACCACTAAGAACACGAACTGTTAAAAGCCATATCGATGATGTTGCAGGAATAATAAGAAATGAGTCTAATAATGGGGTTAAAATTGAATCCGTTTTCAATCAGCTTCAAAATTTTCATATCTGTAATCCAGGACTTCCACCGTGCTTAGCACACGATCTTTTTGAAGGAATTATACCTTATGATTTAATGAGTATTTTACAACATTTCGTCAAACATAAAATTGTTTCTTTTGATGCTATCAATCTTGCACTTTCATCTTTAAGAAAAGAGTTTAAACTTTCTTTGTCCTTTCCAAACATTGAACCAAATATGGTGAAAATCCCAGGAAAAGCTGACGAGATTTATCACCTTCTAATTATGATGACATTAGTTTTATTAAACAATGTAAATGACCATTCCGATGTTGTGTGGAAATTTCTATCAGTAATGATAGAAATGTGCCGAATTATATGTGCGTCTGAAATATCAACAAGTCAAATAGCTTTACTTGCTTATTTTATTGATCTCTATTATGAGTATAGAAAAGATAGTTTTCCTCTTCTAAAATTACGACCTAAACATCATTATGTTTATCATTACCCAGAACTTATCCAAAAATTTGGACCTCTTAAAAACGTATGGACAATGATTTTCGAACAAAAAAATAAATATTTTAAAACATTAGCAAAAGTGGCTAGAAATTTTAAGAATATAACATTTACCCTTGCAAAAACTCATCAAATAATGCAAGCCGGTTTGTTCGAAGATCGATTTCAAATTAATATTATTTGTAATAAAGTCGAAGATTTGTTACCATCCATGTTTAACTTCAATTTGCCTGAAGGATTTTGCTTTGTAACAAAACAAATAACTTACCTAAATTTAGTTTACAAAGAAAATTATTTTGTTTTAATAAATTGCGACGAATTAGGGATAATTGAATTATTAAATATTAAAGCCATTTTTTTGAATCATTCTTACGATAAAGCGATTTTTTATGGCAAAACGATTAAGATGTGGTATAATGATTGCACTGTTCTCTATGAAAATTGTATTGAGGATGGGTCCTATTCGTTGTGTTCGATTGAAAAAATACTACTAAGAAAACCATTAAACGTTTTGAAACAAAAAAGAAAATATTTTTTTTCACCATCAACCTCATTTATTGATGAACATTTTCTATAAGCATTTAATTTAATAATAAGATTATAAAAATGTTGTAGTTAACTCGATAATATTTCTTTATATGTATAAACTCAATTAAAAAATTATACCAATATCAAAAACTTTATTATGGATCAGATTACATATAAGCATCTAGTAGCATTTCCAGTTTATTAAAAACAATTTAAAAGCAGTTAAAACATGTTTTATTATTATATTCATTAAAATTAAATTAGAATTTCAAAATTATATGATTTATTTAAAAAACAAAAATAAAAATTTTGGTTTGCAGCTTACCGATTTGTTTCACATTATTTGACGCTTAATAAAAAATGGTTAATCTTTGAATGATTATAATTGCATAAATCTTGACAGTCTTTAAAATCTGTTTTTATAATAATTTATTGGGTTCTTCCAATCAATCGGATCGCAACAACCGGGAATATATTCCAACTTTGTAATTTTAATGATATTATGTCCACGCCTATTTTAGGCTAGACTGCAAGATATATCAAAATTATATTCAATCAAAAATATACCCTCTAACTTTATAAATATAACTATACCTCAATAATACTAATTAATATATTGTTTATAAAACTTAAACCATAATGAATTTTATGATAAATTTCAAAATATAATTTTTAATTTAATAAACTAACAGTATACTACAAATAATATTAAGTTAATAAAAAACACGTTTGCTGATTAAACATAAATTTTATTGATACAATGGAAAAGGAATATCTAATAAAAATTTGGAGCCAAAATCGATCGCTCAAAAAAACTTTTTTCGCGTTACCTGCAATTGACAGTTTGGTACAGGAAGGTAAAGTAGTATTCTATTTCATTAATCAATACATAATCAAATTTTAAATAATTTTGTTTATTGTTTCATTATTTAGCTAATAATTATGCATTGAAAGGTTCAACTATTGCTTTGGAATCGGACGGTACGGAAATTTGCGACAACCGTACTCTTGAGTATTATATGAAAGAAAAGAGTATCTTTATTATTCTTGAGGATTCAGAACAATGGGTGCCACATATAAGGTTTAATTTCGAATCAACCAATACGACGATTAATACTGATATCAGCAACACGGACACAGAGCAACTAGCGAAATCAAATACACAAGAAATCCATGAATTTATCCATTTCGAGAATTCTCCAAATAACCTAGTTACTATACATACAAATGAAGAAATATTACAGCCAATTGAGATTGCTAGCGATTCAAATAATCATACAACAACTACATTCAACTTCTCGATGGACGACACTCTAAGCAATCCCAATTCAGTCGTTTCATCTTCATCATCATCACAAAATGCTCATAGTGCATTACTTTTTTCGAATTTTGTTATACCATGGGACAAAATTCCGTCGGATATTACGACAATGTTCAAAAATAAACAAATTCTTGGCAAACGGTTAAATTGCTTGGCAAACCTTCTAGTCGATGAACTGCGTTGCATATCACATTTTATACCAATGTCAATAATTCGGACAGTGGCACAAAAAATTGCATCAAGATATCCAGATTCACTAATTCATAGAGACAAGGACCAAAACATTATTTCCAGCTTACCAGTACCGCTAATAACCATTACGAAAAACAGAAACGGCTTTTTGAATCGTTCACCTAAACGGATATTGTCAGAGCTCGACATAGATGTGCCAGTAAACGAGCGCAAAAAAACCAATGTGCTAAAAGAGACATGCGCAAACTGGCAGCCGAATAAAGTGCCTTGTGGCGAAACTGTGGACGGCATGAAGTCAAAACAAACGTTTTTGCAAACGTTATATAAAAAGGAGAATAAAACATCTGATGATCGAGACACAGCTTTAAAGTTAATGAAAGATTGTTTTGCAGTGCAGCGAAAATATCTTAATGACAGAAAACATATTCCGAGCATTAAAGATATTAAAAAAGAATGGCCGTTTCTTTTCGAGAAAATTATAATCTTCCAACATTTCGAAGAATTAATGAATATAGACCTTACAACATTAAAGCGCCGAGTCAACATAAAAAAAAACACATTATTAAAATTTTTTAATTCGTCAAACAAAAAAGAAATTTCAAAATATATGAAAGGTGAAATGGATGAAATAGACGTTATTAAATGTATTTTTGTATATTTCAACGAAGATTCCACACTTCTGTATAACATTTTTGAGGTATATATTTTGTTCATAAAACCAAAGATAATCCCATATTATTGATGATTCAGTCAGTACAAAAATATGAGACAAAAAGAGGGTCCCCTCCCCCCCCCCCCCCATCCCCGGATGCAATATATAGCGTTTCTTTGATATATATATATATATATATATATATATATATATATATATATATATATATATATATATATATACGTAAATATTTAGCATATAAATTATATGTAAATATTTTAACTTTAATGTGCCGGTTTATACAGAAATTATAAGCTATAGAAATATACTCTGCTACATGTAATGCAAAGCTACCCTATATAAGAAATTGGGGGGGGGGGGGGGGCGGGGGTTCCTAGTCTTTTTTATTTTTTGTACTGAATGTCTCATCTCTAATATACTACGATCTATGATAAAACTTAACCGGTTAAAATAACATTACTAATTTTTTTTTGCAGTTTGGGGCATCTTTAGAAAATATAAAGGAATCCTGCTCAACTAATACTCCCTGGATGGGACTCTTAAGTATGCTTTAACTTTACGATTTTTTTTTATTTCGAATAATAATTTTATTTTGTTTGCAGACAGTTCTATTCAAGGTGAGGAGACTACCTGCTATATATTTATTGAACATTGTATGGTAGGATGCTATCAAAATGAAAATTTTGTGGATCTTATGGCTCTCATAATAGCATATTTTTATAATTTTAATATGTTATATCCGAAACTAATTTCTCAAACCATGGAATTTTTTGTTCGTTATTTTTTACAACATTACGCTTCTAACGTACGTGGATTTAAGAAGCATATGAATAATTTTTCTAAAATAAATAATTTAATTTTGAAATTAAATAGTATTGAAGACAATTAGTTAAATTGTTTTAAAATAAATATTTTAATTTTTATTATTTTTTTAATTTTTTTTTTAAATATTAATTATTTGAAACTATGTGGATTATTATTTTAAATATAGAGTTTAGTTTGTTTAATAAATATTTGTATTTACAAATACAAAGTACAAATTTCAATCAATCAATTACAAATTATCTGTGTTTTATTTATTATGATTCCCATTTCAGGACATTATGTAAAAGTCAATGGCCCTCCTTGGTGGCCTATAGGGTTAAATAAATAGATTTTTTAAAATAAGTAGCATGAATTTAAAAAAAATAAATTTAATAAAAAACATCTAACGATCTCAAGTAGAATTATGTAAACTGTGAAACAAATTAAAATGAATTTAAGTTCAAATGCGATATAGGTACTCGTATTTATACAGTTTAGATGTAAATGGTGGAATGCAATTGAAATTTCTAACATAATTTTCCGCTGTGAATGGTTTAAATTAGCGTATAAATTCATTTAGGTTTACAGGATCTGCCGTAAATGTACGCTGATATTGGATGATTCTGTTATGAAACTTACATTAAAACGCATAATTCTGCATCTATTTGCGTACAAGTCTTAATGAAACTTACACATTTCCTGCGGAAATTTTCTTTTGGGGTCGAACTTTTCCACTAAATTATTTACGACTTAAAATAAATGTTCATCTATTATTCGGTAAATTTACATTCTCGGTCATACTTGTACGACAAACTACTTACATCTCTGGGTAAAATTTGCACAACTTTTGCAGTAATAATACTCATTTTTTTGTGTTTTTTAGTTACGACTTTTTGCGTAATATATTTTATTTTACGCACTAAGGTAAATTTACCCTCTTTATAAATGGCATCAAGTTGCCATTTATTATAAACGTAAAATTACACTATTTTTTCTTAGAGTGTAGATATAAATAACCTTTTTGGTTCTTATCATTAAATTTATCATAAACGGTACCACAACATAACATAATATGACATAACATAATATGGTACGGTAACATAATATGATTTCCATCAATTGTATGATGTGTGAAACAGACATAAACGAAAATGGTTTAGTTTGTAATGGTTTTTGCTCATATGTGGCACACTACAAATGTGTGGGAAAAACAAAAGCAGCATTTGACTGCATACAAAATTCTAAAAATTTATGTTGGTTTTGCGATAATTGTAATGACGTTTATAAAATGCATGTCAATAATATTAGTGAAATAAAAAGTATGGTGAAAAATATTGAATCATCTGTGATTCCTAAAGAAAGTTCAACCGGAAGCGGATTACGAATTGGAAACTATAGTTTACGTCACAGAAATCAGTATTAGCTGTTCCCAGTAATTCAAATAATAACAAAACAAATAATGTTTCTTCACCAGTACGTCAACCTGCTTCAGATGTTATTGAATCAAATGGTTTGTCAATTTGTTGTCCTCTACCTGACATTAGTTCATTGTTGACAATTCAGCCTGTAACAATGAACTTATTAAAATTATTAAAAATTGGTTGGAACCATCAAAGGTTCCGCACTCAATGCCACGATGGGCCCATGGTGCATATAACACTGAACTTACGCAAGAAAATTATTAGTGCTCCCACGAGCATGAATACTCCACCCCAGCAGTCTACATTTTCATTTCCAAAATCTGTTGTGAACAACAATTGGCACTTGTAGTGGTGGTATCTTACGTGCTGTGGAACCTCGAAAACTGATTTTTGTCTAAAGACTTCACCCGGATGTTACTGAAGCAAATATCAGCCAATATTTGCTTGACAATTTCAATTTGTCTGAAGTATTTGTTCATCGTTTTACTCCCAAATTAAGTGATAATTTCAAGCAGGATTACTCATCATTTAAAATAAAAATTTCCGTTACTATGTTTGATAAATTGATGGATCCAACTTCTTGGCCAGGTGGTGTTCTAATAAAGGAATTCCAAAATAAAACTAAGAATCTAAGAGTGATAATACCAACATGGCGGCAACTGAGTAGACATGGATAAGAAAAAATTTAATTAACTGCATAAATTCAAGTTTAAACCATAATATTCATCTATATTCAAATTGTGTATATTATTATTATAAATTGTAATATGGTGATCAGAAAATGGTATTGGAATTAATGAATAGTGCATAAAATATTTGGTTTTTATATTTTGAGCTATGAGTGATTAACTGTATTTTAATTAAAACATTAAATTATCATTTGATTTGTTTGCCTGGTGAACCTTGAGAGCTATTGGTTTTTGTCTAATTTGTGTTACTCCTAAATAATTTTCTAAGAACATTTACATAATAAAAAATTGAGTTAAATTTTGCCTGAAACATTAAGTTCAAGTGGTTAATCTCTTAAAAATTTGCTACATTCAAATTGTGATCAACAATAAAAATAAAGTTGAGATGGTGGCTGTACTATTCTAATAAACTCTAACTATTCAGAAAATTGTATTCATATTATAATATTTGTGCACATAATACACATTTTTTTTCCTGTTCTTAATTGTGATTGATTTACCGTATTTTTAATATTAAATTATCTTTTGATATGCACTGTGAGTGAATTAACTGTATTATAAACATTAAATTATTAGTTAACTCATTTTGCCGAGAAACTTTGTAGCTATACATTTTATGAAATTGTGTTACTCCTTAATAAATTATTAATCATTAAAATTAAAATAACATTAATTTTGAGTAAAATTGTGCCTAAAAACGTTTAGATAATGAGTGTAAAAATGTCTGACCTTGACAATAAGTTTGATGATTTTGCTACGAAAATTAAAAATGATTTAGTATTGTGTTTAGACAGCCATCTAAAGTGTCTTAAGAGTGAAATTGATACCATAGTTCATAAACTTTCCAAAGTTGAAAATCATACAAAAGAGTTGGAAACCCGTGTTGAGAGTATTGAAAAAGACAAAAGAGTTTGCGACCTTGTAGTTACGGGTATCCCAACTATGCCCAATGAGAATATTGCGGGTATTATACGTAGCATTGGAAATTTCATTAGCTTCGATATTAACAATAACATTTGTACAGCGTTTCGTATTAATACAAATTCGGCTAAATAACGTAATGCTCCACCCATTATTCTGAAATTTCCAAATAAATACGCGGCTCTAGAATGTTACCATAAATATAGAGCTGTGAAAAGTTTATCGTTAAATGATATCGGCATCAGCGGATCTAATTCATGTGTTTTTATCAATGAATGGCTTATACTCCATTGCGATCCAAATGCTAAGACTACAACATCACAAAAATTCAAACATATGCTAGAAAGGTTCGGTTGTAGATGCCAAAATAGTGAACCCACTCATTTTACAAAAACTTCAGCATCGGTTCTTGACTTAATAATTACGAACACTAATAAGATTGCATTCTTCAACCAGATCTCAGTTGGATTTTCTGATCATGATTTTATTTTTTTTTTCGGATGAAGTAGAAACAATTAGGTCTGACTTCTCGGTTACTTTCCGAGATTTCAAGAATATTAATACATCTAGTCTAGTTGAGAAATGTGTTGAATTACCATGGAATACTCTTTATTCGATTTTGGACTCTGATGATAAGGTAAACATTTAATTGATGGGATTCGTAGCTTATTTAACTAATTCGTTCCCCTTAAAAGGCCACTAACCTACCTTGGTTCAATAATTACATTTTATGCCTTATTAATCTTCGTAATTTCATTTTTAAACGCTAGAAACATACGAAACGTGATGAGCTGTTTCAGGAATATAAACGGATTAGGAACAAGACTAATAATGCTGTTAAAAATGCTAAAGCACTTTATTTTGCTAATCTTTTGAACAAAAATCTGCCATCGAAATGATTTTGGAGGCTCCTTAATTCCACAGCTGGACTATTTAAGAAACAGAAGAGCTTAATTGCTGATTACTCAACAAACGATTTGAATAATTATTTTTGTAGTCAGCAATCCGTCTCGTCTGAGTTCGTAGATATTACTGAAGCTAGTGATATGGGATTCTCTTTCAGAAACATTGATATTGTTGACTTAACTGAGGCGTTTAATTCTGTTAAAACTAATTCTGCTGCCATTTATGATTTGCCTTTAAAATTTATCAAAATTTTATTACCCTTCATTGATTGTTTCATACTCCATGTGTTTAATAGTATAATCACGTTCTTTAGTTTCTCTCTATAGCATTGAAGCACTCAAAAGTTATACCTATTCCCAAAAAACCGAGTATAACTTGTGTACGGATGTGTATTGATTCCAAATAATAATTGAATAATAAGAAAAATGAAAACCAAACTGCGTTTTATTTCAATACGTTATAATATTTTAATTTATTTATATAAATGATTTTTGTGAAATTTTGATAACTCTGCTCTGCGGTCAAAATGGAAGTGAACGAGATACAAATTTTATTAGCTTTAGCTTACCAAGTTACCAACATAGAAAATAAAAATAAAAACCGCGGAATCTCAAATAAATATTTGAGCTACAACTTATTGCTTATTAGTGTTTAAACACAGATGGCGCAATGACAACATAGATGTTAAAATATCAAATGTCGATAATACAAATTTCTACGTTATCAAAATAAATGTCATCACTCACCAGCGGTCAATAAACATTTTTAGGTAAATAAAATCTACATTAATTTATATAAAAACTTATAGTTAATTCATAATTTTAGTTATTTTAGAAAAATATGGACCATATTCGTTACTGGATAATTCAATTTAAATAAGATAAGTAACAAATTCATTGTGTTTATATAAAAAATACATTAACTAATAATTTTCTTTTCAGCTTCTGATCCTGAACATCTTGTTTGTCGAATTTTCGTCCGATAAGTTTACTACCTGGACTCGGTAAGGTTTTTGAAAAAGTTCCTCAATCTCAAATTTTGGAATACTTAGAACTTCACAAGATGCTTTCTCGGTACCAATCTGCTTATAAATCGAATCATAGTTCTATTACCGCTTTACTTAACATTAGTGATGATATTCGTAGGGCGTTTGATAGAAAGCTTGCATGTATTCTTGTTTTATTGGATTTTAGTAAAGCTTTTGGTAAAATTGATCATCAATTGTTACTTAGAAAGCTTAGTGGCAAATACTTCTTCACTGTGCCTGCTTTGCGTTTAATTGCATCTTATCTGAATGACCGTAATCAAACAGCATCGTTTGGTTCGTCTGTTTCTAACGCATGTAAAATCGTTTCTGGAGTACCTCAAGGATCTGTCCTGGGGCCAATATTGTTTATGATGTTTATTAACGATCTGCCTTTAGTGATAAATAATTGTGAGTATCACTTATTTGCTGATGATCTGCAGATATATAAATTTTGCAATACTAGTAATGCTTCTTTTTGAATTGATAAGGTCAACCAGGATATTCAAGCTATTTCCGAATGGTCCACAACAAATAGACTTGAATTAAACAGTAGCAATACTCAAATTATTTTTTTAGCATGTTCTGAGCAGTGTACTGACCATCTTCCCAAAATTGTTGTAAATGGAACTGATATTAATTTTTCTAATACGGTTAATAATTTAGTTGCACATTTTGACAAGACTTTGTGCTGGAAGTATCATGTGGAGAACATATGTAGACGGATTAATTTCCTACTTAGAATTCTTTGGACTACCACGAAACACCTTAACTCGAATCTTGACTCGGTTTAGTCAAAACATATATTTCACCGCATTTTTTGTGTGAAGATATTGTTATGTTTAGTCTTCAAAAGCAATATTATAACAATTTACAAATACCGGTGTGAAGTTTTCCACAGAATTCAGAAGTGTAGCTACACAAATTAACAGATTTCAAAAATGTAGTTACACAATATAGGAAATAGTGTAGTTGTACACAAAAAGATGTGTATAAACTATAAATAGTAGGAAAAGTTTATATTTATGTTAATGAAGAAAAAATTTTAACCGTACAACATGAAAATTATTTTTGTCTATGAAATACAGACAAATGATTAATAAAATAAAAATTCCATTTCACTTAGAAAAATAAATAAATCTGTAGTTTTATACAAATATAGTGTAGTGGTCACTTTTGGCCAGTTTCAAGAAATCCTAGAGATGTCTAAGTAAATCTGAGTATGCCATATTATTGTACACTATCAGTAGAATATTTGGGCCGAGACTCATTTTAACGCGACTCTCAAGGGGTGAGATATCGCATTTCCACACTTTTATTTTATACAAATTTAGTGTAGTGGTCACTTTTGGCCAGTTTCAAGAAATCCTAGAGATGTCTAAGTAAATCTGAGTATGCCATATTATTGTACGCTATCAGTAGAATATTTGGGCCGAGACTCATTTTAACGCGACCCTCAAGGGGTGAGATATCGCATTTCCACACTTTTATTTTATACAAATTTAGTGTAGTGGTCAATTGTTGGAAATTTACAAAAAATCCTAGAGATGTCTAAGTAAATCTGAGTATGCCATATTATTGTACGCTGTTAGTAGATTATTTGGCCCAAGACTCATTTTAACGCGACCCTCAAGGGGTGGGATATCGCATTTCCACACTTTTATTTTATACAAATTTAGTGTAGTGGTCACTTTTGGCCAGTTTCAAGAAATCCTAGAGATGTCTAAGTAAATCTGAGTATGCCATATTAATGTACGCTATCAGTAGAATATTTGGGCCGAGACTCATTTTAACGCGACCCTCAAGGGGTGAGATATCGCATTTCCACACTTTTATTTTATACAAATTTAGTGTAGTGGTCACTTTTGGCCAGTTTCAAGAAATCCTAGAGATGTCTAAGTAAGTCTGAGTATGCCATATTATTGTACGCTATCAGTAGAATATTTGGGCCGAGACTCATTTTAACGCGACCCTCAAGGTGTGAGATATCGCATTTCCACACTTTTATTTTATACAAATTTAGTGTAGTGGTCACTTTTGGCCAGTTTCAAGAAATCCTAGAGATGTCTAAGTAAATCTGAGTATGCCATATTAATGTACGTTATCAGTAGAATATTTGGGCCGAGAATCATTTTAACGCGACCCTCAAGGGGTGGGATATCGCATTTCCACACTTTTATTTTATACAAATTTAGTGTAGTGGTCACTTTTGGCCAGTTTCAAGAAATCCTAGAGATGTCTAAGTAAATCTGAGTATGCCATATTATTGTACGCTGTTAGTAGATTATTTGGGCCAAGACTCATTTTAACGCGACCCTCAAGGGGTGTGATATCGCATTTCCACACTTTTATTTTATACAAATTTAGTGTAGTGGTCACTTTTGGCCAGTTTCAAGAAATCCTAGAGATGTCTAAGTAAATCTGAGTATGCCATATTATTGTACGCTATCAGTAGAATATTTGGGCCGAGACTCATTTTAACGCGACCCTCAAGGGGTGAGATATCGTATTTCCACACTTTTATTTTATACAAATTTAGTGTAGTGGTCACTTTTGGCCAGTTTCAAGAAATCCTAGAGATGTCTAAGTAAATCTGAGTATGCCATATTATTGTACGCTATCAGTAGAATATTTGGGCCGAGACTCATTTTAACGCGACTCTCAAGGGGTGAGATATCGCATTTCCACACTTTTATTTTATACAAATTTAGTGTAGTGGTCACTTTTGGCCAGTTTCAAGAAATCCTAGAGATGTCTAAGTAAATCTGAGTATGCCATATTATTGTACGCTGTTAGTAGATTATTTGGGCCAAGACTCATTTTAATGCGACCCTCAAGGGGTGAGATATCGCATTTCCACACTTTTATTTTATACAAATTTAGTGTAGTGGTCACTTTTGGCCAGTTTCAAGAAATCCTAGAGATGTCTAAGTAAATCTGAGTATGCCATATTATTGTACGCTGTTAGTAGATTATTTGGGCCGAGACTCATTTTAACGCGACCCTCAAGGGGTGAGATATCGCATTTCCACACTTTTATTTTATACAAATTTAGTGTAGTGGTCAATTGTTGGAAATTTACAAAAAATCCTAGAGATGTCTAAGTAAATCTGAGTATGCCATATTATTGTACGCTGTTAGTAGATTATTTGGGCCAAGACTCATTTTAACGCGACCCTCAAGGGGTGAGATATCGCATTTCCACACTTTTATTTTATACAAATTTAGTGTAGTGGTCACTTTTGGCCAGTTTCAAGAAATCCTAGAGATGTCTAAGTAAATCTGAGTTGGTATTATATTGATAGACGGCATTTTTGAGATGCTGGACTGGCGATTACATCTTGTACTGTATTGAGTTTTCTTCTTTTTAATTTTTATACAAATTTAGTGTAGCAGTCGTTTAAAATAACTATTTTTAGAAAATTTAATTTCAAATAAATACGAGGAAGCTGTTTTGTGAACTTTTGGGTTAAAACTCATGGTTTTTTATTTATTGTTTATAAAGGAACTAATATTTTGAGTAAATTAGTATAGCAGGATTTATTTTTGTTGTCGTATTAATTTCCATTGGGAATGCTAAAAGGTCGTCATGTTGCTCCCAAATATTATTTGTTCGTTTTATATAGGATCGAAAATGACTTGCTACATTTTTATTTTTAGACTTTTCGTAATGAATTATTCCTTTTAAATAAAACTCTTCGCTGGACAATACGATTTTGTTGCTAATTTCATTTATTTTGATGGAGTAAGTATTATTATTTGGCTGTACGTCTACAACAGCTATGCCATAGTTGCTAAAATAATCTATTTTTCTCATATCTTGACATTGTGGGCAAATAGTATGTTTAAAGTCAATAGCATTTTGAATATTGCTTAATGTTTGTTGATTGAATTTAAAAACCTCTTCGAAAGGGAGGTAAAACGTTTCTCTTAAAACATCTGAATGTTTTTTTTGTGAACAACTACGAATTTCTGTTAAAGGTCGAGGTAAAACTTTCTCCAAAATGAAAGAAATACAACAAGTTGCGTCTAAATTTGTATAGTTGTTGGTACGAACTAGTGATATACTTTTCGAATAAATTTCTAGCATTAGCCGGGATCGTTCTTTATAAAGAAGTGATGTATCAGGAAATTTGCTTATTTCAGATACAAATTTAAAAAATGGATTTACCGATGTGTGAAATAAACCTTTAAAATACTCTGAATCAGTAAATAAACATAAAAATATTTGCGTTGTTGCATCAAAAGCGCAAGTATTAATTACACTTATTACTTCGCTATTTTCAACAAAAGAGTATCCATTTTTTAAAATATGCATTTCTTCACGATCACCTGAATATTCAATAGGTTTAGATTTCTGAGTAGGCTGACAATTGCTCTGTGCTAAACGTCGCAATACTTTATTACCAAAATGCCTGGGGGAGCCGAGAATTTTCCGTTTTTTATTCCACGTTTCTTCATGAGGCTCATTATCAGGGTCGTCAAGTATACCAGTTTGAACTGCACTTTCATTAGAAGATGTTTCACAAATTTTTCTAATTTCAATTAATTTTGTTAATTTCTCCGTTTTATCTTTTAAAATGCTAATAAATCTACCTAAGCGCAAAGATTGATGGTTCGTGTAATGATTCTTCACTATCGAAAACCAACTCTCAGCGGTAGAAACGTTCTACCGTTTGGTAGAAATCGATGTTTTTAGTAGGATTTTGGTACATTATAGAAAAATTGGCATATCTTCGAAACTAGAACGAATTTTTACAATCTGCTTTTTGTGTATGATAGGTAACAGTATAGCCTATCATACGCAATTTACAGATTGTAAATATTCAATCTAGTTTTTGAGATATCTTAATTTTACTGAGCGAATGTATGCAATCAGGATATCGAAAAAACACACTGTACTACTATCCATGCTTTTCGGAATATAATACCAACTCAGATTTACTTAGACATCTCTAGGATTTCTTGAAACTGGCCAAAAGTGACCACTACACTAAATTTGTATAAAATAAAAGTGTGGAAATGCGATATCTCACCCCTTGAGGGTCGCGTTAAAATGAGTCTCGGCCCAAATATTCTACTGATAGCGTTCAATAATATGGCATGCTCAGATTTACTTAGACATCTCTAGGATTTCTTGAAACTGGCCAAAAGTGACCACTACACTAAATTTGTATAAAATAAAAGTGTGGAAATGCGATATCTCACTCCTTGAGGGTCGCGTTAAAATGAGTCTCGGCCCAAATATTCTACTGATAGCGTACAATAATATGGCATACTCAGATTTACTTAGACATCTCTAGGATTTTTTGTAATTTTCCAACAATTGACCACTATGACCACTACACTAAATTTGTATAAAATAAAAGTGTGGAAATACGATATCTCACCCCTTGAGGGTCGCGTTAAAATGAGTCTTGGCCCAAATAATCTACTAATAGCGTACAATAATATGGCATACTCAGATTTACTTAGACATCTCTAGGATTTTTTGTAAATTTCCAACAATTGACCACTACACTAAATTTGTATAAAATAAAAGTGTGGAAATGCGATATCTCACCCCTTGAGGGTCGCGTTAAAATGAGTCTCGGCCCAAATATTCTACTGATAGCGTACAATAATATGGCATACTCAGATTTACTTAGACATCTCTAGGATTTCTTGAAACTGGCCAAAAGTGACCACTACACTAAATTTGTATAAAATAAAAGTGTGGAAATACGATATCTCACCCCTTGAGGGTCGCGTTAAAATGAGTCTTGGCCCAAATAATCTACTAATAGCGTACAATAATATGGCATACTCAGATTTACTTAGACATCTCTAGGATTTTTTGTAAATTTCCAACAATTGACCACTACACTAAATTTGTATAAAATAAAAGTGTGGAAATGCGATATCTCACCCCTTGAGGGTCGCGTTAAAATGAGTCTCGGCCCAAATATTCTACTGATAGCGTACAATAATATGGCATACTCAGATTTACTTAGACATCTCTAGGATTTTTTGTAATTTTCCAACAATTGACCACTATGACCACTACACTAAATTTGTATAAAATAAAAGTGTGGAAATACGATATCTCACCCCTTGAGGGTCGCGTTAAAATGAGTCTTGGCCCAAATAATCTACTAATAGCGTACAATAATATGGCATACTCAGATTTACTTAGACATCTCTAGGATTTTTTGTAAATTTCCAACAATTGACCACTACACTAAATTTGTATAAAATAAAAGTGTGGAAATGCGATATCTCACTCCTTGAGGGTCGCGTTAAAATGAGTCTCGGCCCAAATATTCTACTGATAGCGTACAATAATATGGCATACTCAGATTTACTTAGACATCTCTAGGATTTTTTGTAATTTTCCAACAATTGACCACTATGACCACTACACTAAATTTGTATAAAATAAAAGTGTGGAAATGCGATATCTCACCCCTTGAGGATCGCGTTAAAATGAGTCTCGGCCCAAATATTCTACTAATAGCGTACAATAATATGGCATACTCAGATTTACTTAGACATCTCTAGGATTTCTTGAAACTGGCCAAAAGTGACCACTACACTAAATTTGTATAAAAAAAAAGTGTGGAAGTGCGATATTTGACCCCTTGGGGGTCGCGTTAAAATGAGTCTTGGCCCAAATATTCTACTAACAGCGTACAATAATATGGCATACTCAGATTTACTTAGACATCTCTAGGATTTTTTGTAATTTTCCAACAATTGACCACTATGACCACTACACTAAATTTGTATAAAATAAAAGTGTGGAAATGCGATATCTCACCCCTTGAGGGTCGCGTTAAAATGAGTCTCGGCCCAAATATTCTACTGATAGCGTACAATAATATGGCATACTCAGATTTACTTAGACATCTCTAGGATTTCTTGAAACTGGCCAAAAGTGACCACTACACTAAATTTGTATAAAATAAAAGTGTGGAAATGCGATATCTCACCCCTTGAGAGTCGCGTTAAAATGAGTCTCGGCCCAAATATTCTACTGATAGTGTACAATAATATGGCATACTCAGATTTACTTAGACATCTCTAGGATTTCTTGAAACTGGCCAAAAGTGACCACTACACTAAATTTGTATAAAACTACAGATTTATTTATTTTTCTAAGTGAAATGGAATTTTTATTTTATTAATCATTTGTCTGTATTTCATAGACAAAAATAATTTTCATTTTATACGGTTAAAATTTTTTCTTCATTAACATAAATATAAACTTTTCCTACTATTTATAGTTTATACACATCTTTTTGTGTACAACTACACTATTTCCTATATTGTGTAACTACATTTTTGAAATCTGTTAATTTGTGTAGCTACACTTCTGAATTCTGTGGAAAACTTCACACCGGTTTTACAAATGATCTTTAATTCATGTATAAGATACGTAATTGGATTAAGAAAATATGATCATATTTCTGAGTATAATGACATTTTATTGGGGTGCTCCTTAGAAAATTTCTACAAGTTCCGAGCATGTCTGTCCTTTTTCAAATTTTTGAAACTCGAAGAACCGGATTATATTTTTTGTAAATTAGAGAAATTAAGATCCAGTCGGCTCCATCTAGCTATAAAAATTCCGAAGAACAGTACGAGAATTATGAATTCTTCGCTTTTTGTGAAAAGAATCAGTTTATGGAAATCGTTACCTAATGATGTTAAATATTGTAGAACAACAGCAGCAATTCGTAATAAATACTTATATGGCAGTATTAAGTAGAGATCAAGGGTTATATTCATTTTGTTATTATGTTTATTATTGCTATATTTATGGCTATTGCTTTTATTGTTATTTTTATTGTTATTATTATTATTAATATTATATTTTTTTAGTATTAATTATATTTTTATTACCTATTTTGTAATGGCTAATGTTTATAAGTTTTATAACTTTTAACATTTATAATCAGGTAAATAAAATCTTAAGAGCTATCCTTTTTTAGGGCTACGCCAACCCAATCCGCAAGGTTTTTAGATTGTACTTTAAACTGTGGTAAGGCTGTTCCCGGTGATAGTCTGCGGGTAAGTGCTAGTTCTTGTTTATGGTTTGGTCATTTAAATGTTCGTAGTTTAATTAAACATTTTAATGACTTTACTATACTGTTGGATGTTTACAAATTTGATTTCCTTGCGTTGACGGAAACTCTACTTAACGGTAAAATTTCAAACAAGTCACTCCATATTAATAATTATGAATTAATACGTTTCGATCGTATAAATAATGCACGATGGGGTGGGGTTGGTATTTATTACAGGGATACTTTAAATGTCTGTAAATTATTTTCTGGCAAATTTGGAAAAGTTGAAATTTTCCCATTTGAACTTATTGGATGGTTTGGAAAAAATTCTTATTTTGATTGTTTATAAGCCGCTTGTGTTACAGTATGAAAAAGTTATTTGCTACGGTGATTTTAATTTTAACATGTTGGCTAACAATAAACTTAGTGATTGCTTGAGTTTATACAATTTATTTTATTTACCTTTTAAACCGACTAGATTGGAGAACAGCATATTGGATTTGATAATTTTGTATGAGCCTGATAGGCATAATGTTGTTTCTTTTGGGCAACATGCTGTTACTGCTATTTCTGATCACGACTTGGTTTTTGCATACTATAAATTCTGTCGAGTCAGGGATAAAATTTCCTATACTGTTATTCCTGATTGAAAAGCGATTGAACGTGAGAGTTTTGTAAGTTATTCCTTTTCGTTGGACTGGTTGAATTTTTGTTTTTATCCGGATGTGAATGATATAGTTGAGGAATTCAACTTAAACATTTTACATTTAGATAATATTTGTGTGCCTCGTAAGAGAGTTATAAATAGGTGTTCTATTGCTCCGTGGTTAAATGCTTATATTTTGGATTTAATGGAGCATAGAGATTTAGTTCATAAAAAATATAAAAAATATGGACTGGAGCATGATTTGGTTTCCTTTAAGTATACTATAGAAATAAAACCAACAAATGCATTAATGAAGCTAAGCATTCATTCTATATTGGGAATGTATGCAATTCTAAAAGATTATGGGTCAATTTAAGAAAACTTGGAGTTTTAGGTACATCAAATGAGGCAGTCATTATGTTTTCTGCCGAGGAAAAATGAATGGAATTTCTAAGTTTAGTGATTGGTTAGTAGTAATTTGGTGTTTTACCTTTACCTGCTTCTAATTTTATTAGTTCGGTAAGCTACGCGTTTGTATTTGATTGTGTCATAGTAGGATTTTCCACTATCAACTAACTTATTTTACTCCACCTTAGGTGTCACCCTAACAATATATAGAATATCTGAAATTGGGCGTACTTCGCATTGTGTTCTTCTTGAATGAGAACGAAATTCATTAATTGTATCATCAGTTGGAGGACGTTGTCTTTTTCGAGAATTGGAGAAGGCATTCATGAGAAAAATTGATACAATCATGTAGGCATAATTCTAACAAATCAATTATGTTTTTGGCTGATTTGTTTTCCTTCTGCATTTGATGTTTATACTCAATCCAGTTTGCGCTTATCGAGAAATCCAAAAAATGTGTCATTAGTCGTAATCACCACTTTTTTTGATCTGGTAAAAGTTCTATAACATTAAATGAGTTGATCTAAAAGATCAACTCCTCCCATACATTCATTATATAAATTTATAATTTCGGGTTCTAAAACATCAATGTAGCGTATAAGAGACGCACTCCATCTTTTTATAATATTTATTCCACCATTTCCCATAAAATTGGATGACAGATGTATACACTTATTATCGAGCCATTTACCTCGAAAATACGAAAATTATCGAAACATAATTTATGTCCCGGTACTTCAATACCTTGGATTAAATGGCGAACAATAGCTGCTCCAAGTCTTAATCTTTATTGTTGGAAATCAGAAATATCGGTATTTGAGCCTTGATAAATGATAAAATTAAACGGCTGCCCAGAATTTCCGCAAAGAACAAATAATTTCAAGCCCCAGGATGATGGTTTATTTTTCATGTACCGTTTCGCAGATAAAGTCCCTTTGCACGGTATCATTTGCTCATCTATGCAAAGATATTCGTTCAAAGGAATCTATCTGTAAACGCCGCTCTCTAACAGATTTAAGTGTAGGACGAACCTTATGAAATACGTCCTTATTGTCTATTGGTATGTCCAAATTATTGACGACATCGAAATTGATACGTAACTGCAAAAATCGGTTCCAGGTCATAGTTTGCATCACACGTTCGATCCTTATAAGCTTGTTTCAGTACATTCTAATTTGTGGGCATTTTATGCACCCGATATTCATTGATAAATCTTGTAATTTCTTGTAAATCCATCATTTTAATTGTTTTAGAATTTTAAAGTTGGCATATATTTGAAAATTGTACATACTTTCAAATAATTCGCCTCATTAAAATATTTCATGAAATACTGCGCGGGAGTTTATTCACACACTCTGTCCCTTCTGTCGGTTCGTACTCGATTCGAGTATTTGCAAATTCACTTTTTTCCATTTTATACGACTTCTATCAGTTATATTTGTAAGATACTGTCGGCAGATGTATCGAACGAGGGAATTCGATACATCTGCAGTAAGAGTTTTTGTACCGGCGTATTCATTTTTAGCCTCATCACCAGTTTGTTATACTATATTAAATCATTTCTGTTTTTATTAACGATACGAAATGTTAAAAAATGGAGTTCACATTTACATATTTATCTCAAAAATACGAACATATGTGATGATTTTGTTCAATGTAGCTCAGGAATTTGGCTGCAAAATGGTGGAGGACCATAATTTAATAGGTTTTGTTTATTCCGAAAAATTTTGAATTGTCTAGATAAATATCTAATTCTATGTATAAAAACCGAAAAGTGGCCTTACGAGTAGTGCTCACCACATATTTCAAAAATTATTATCTAGGTTAATGTTAATTGTACAAAAAAAGAAAAACAAAAACAAAATGTTTTTAATTTCAAAAACTATCAATTTTATTTGAAGACTTTGTTCAAAGCTATTTTAGATTTTTAATTATTTTTAAAAAAAATTTTTTTATCACTTTTACCACCTCCACAAAAGGGCCTAGAAATCGATTGGGCTCTAAACTTATTTTTGTATGTTGTATTTGAGGGATAAAGTAGATAATAAAGCATTTACCTTTAAACTCCTATTTTTATTGGATTTTGAAGAAAAATCGTTCCTTTGTACTGTACATAAGGGTTAACATGATCGTTGGTTCTATTTAAAATGTAGTTTAAATACCGTTTTGTTTTTAGCATGTAAATTATTACACATTTAATAGTAAAAAAACATTATTTGACTCTCCAGCGATTTTTTTTGTTCAGTAAAAATCGCTTTAAAAATTTCTGTTTTCCAAGATTAAATAAACATATGGCTTCAGAACATTTTATGGAATACTGATTTCGTTTTTGTATTTTGTGGACAATTTATTTTACCAGAATGATGGGAGAGAGATAGGCAAACTAAACTGAACATAAATTAAAGGAGAAAATACAAATTTCGTTTAACTATATCGTTTTGAAAAGTTTGTACATATACCCATGTGCGTCAGTGCGGAGAGGATTAAGACATTAACATTCAATCTTGCTATGATTTATGACATAGAAAAATAATTGCGATCTAAATACATTAGATATTTAATGTCGTTTTCAATTGACCAATAAAACTAAACTCGCATTCCAACTGTGTCATCTGAACGATACAGCAGTATCTTGTCGTCCAGTAGCACTAATTCAATTGGTCACACATAAAGGTTTATGTGCTTTAACTCGATTGAGCCACTTGAAGGTAATTTCACAGAAAATAAGAGAAATACTTGAAGACAATAATATTATTAAAGTGGGCGTAGCACCTCATGATGATGCAGCTTATACTTGGTCAAAAACTACGGAGCATGTGTAGCCAGCACACCAGAATTGCGATATGTTGCACAGCTCACTGGTTTTAAACACAGTGTTAAGTTGCACGGTGCCAATTTAAGTTCGTGTATAATTAATGTTGAGCTGGATAAAGATTGGCGTATTTCATGTTCAAATTGGGAGGTACTCACATTAAATGACCGGCAAATCGTTTATTTCGCAAAAAATGCTCATATCGCTATCGAGCTTTAAAAAAAAACTGGAGACTTCTTATTCTAGTGTGAATCGTGCTTGGCTCACGAGCAAATCAATTCTTCCTAAAATTCTACTGTTGTGCATTCAGTGCCATCAGACCAGTAATATGAGCGATCTAAGTGTTCGCTACACATTAAGAATAATCAACTTAAGGACATCAGCATCCTGATTCTCTAAAAATTAACATAATGGGTAAACGTGTAAACTAGTAAAAAGCAAAGCTTTCTTTTATTAGTTTGCAATTTTTCGGTTTTATTTGAAGCAGTAATCAAATCGAAAAGTTGCGAATTCAATAAAATATAGGCTTAGCTTTCTGTAAGTTTACACGTTTACCCAATATCTTATTTTTTAAAGAATCAGGGTGCAGGCAGATTTACCCTATCGACGAGCTGTCCGAGACATGCGGAAAAAATCGCTGAGCATTTCAATAATCAAAATGGGGGCCTAGTTGAATTTCAAAAAATGTGGCGCCAACATTTTTTACAAGCGATGAAACCACAATTTTTACCCCACTCTGGCCTGTAACCCATAATAGCGACCGACTAGAAATTCGTGCGGAAGAGAGGCGAATCGAGCTAGAGGATATGGTATCTGCAGTTCTAAACCATGCACTATTAAAATCAAAACTGGATAAATCGAATTCAGAGAATAATAAAGTATATCAAGAGATGACTATTACGATACATGATTCGATGGCCGAAACACGCTTAGTTTGGACACTACGATTACGTAAGTAATCCTATTTTATCATAGCAGCATGAGTACGATTCGGCGATTTGTTGTCGCAACCAAGGTTACTATCGGGAAAAGTAACCGATGAATTTGAAGATAGGGAATGAATTAAATATGTTACATATTTCTAAATAGTATCATTAAAACTAATAAATTTTGTCGATTATAAATTCAAATGTGGTTTTAAATTGAAATCGGTAGTTTACATTTTATAAATTCAATTTATGTAGTTAATTGCCAATTCATGACATGTTTTAAGTTTTTTCATTGGTGGAACTCATCCTATTATTTCACTTAGTCTTATCGACGAGTTTTATCACTGGTCTCGACAGCAAAGGTGACGCAATTCACGAATAATTGCGTCATTTGCCAGTGTCAAAATTTATTATTAATCGTTTGGGCCATGGCCATCGAATCGTGGTAGCAGAGAATACATTTTTGGCCTAGAATTTTTTTTAGTATTTTCCAATAAAATCAAAATTTTTAAATTGGCACAATAACTACAAATGTCAAAATTTATTATTAGCCGTATGGGCCAGTGCAATCGAATCGAGCTAGCAGCGAATACATTTTTGGCCCAGAATTTTTTTTAGTGTTTCCAAATAAAATCAAATTTTTCTATGGAATCTTTAATAACAAACCGGCGATTTGAACGTAAATTGGCACAATATCTGCAAATGTTAAAATTTATTATTAGTCGTATGGAGCATGGCAATCGAATCGTAGTAGCAGAGAATACATTTATGGCCCAGAATTTTTTTTAGTGTTTTCCAATAAAATCAAATTTTTCTATGGAATCTTTAGTAACAAACCGGCGATTTGAACGTAAATTGGCACAATATCTACAAATGTCAAAATTTATTATTAGTCGTATGGGCTATGGCAATCGAATCATGGCAGCAGTGAATACATTTTTGGCCCAGAATTTCTTTTAGTGTTTTCCAATAAAATCAAATTTGTCTATGGATTCTTTAATAACAAACCGGCAATTTGAACGTAAATTGGCACAATATCTGCAAATGTTAAAATTTATTATTAGTCGTATGGAGCATGGCAATCGAATCGTAGTAGCAGAGAATACATTTGTGGCCCAGAATTTTTTTTAGTGTTTTCCAATAAAATCAAATTTTTCTATGGAATCTTTAGTAACAAACCGGCGATTTGAACGTAAATTGGCACAATATCTACAAATGTCAAAATTTATTATTAGTCGTATGGGCCATGGCAATCGAATCGTGGCAGCAGTGAATACATTTTTGGCCCAGAATTTCTTTTAGTGTTTTCCAATAAAATTAAATTTTTCTATGGAATCTTTAATAACAAACCGGCAATTTGAACGTAAATTGGCACAATATCTGCAAATGTTAAAATTTATTATTAGTCGTATGGAGCATGGCAATCGAATCGTAGTAGCAGAGAATACATTTATGGCCCAGAATTTTTTTTAGTGTTTTCCAATAAAATCAAATTTTTCTATGGAATCTTTAGTAACAAACCGGCGATTTGAACGTAAATTGGCACAATATCTGCAAATGTCAAAATTTATTATTAGTCGTATGGGCCATGGCAATCGAATCGTGGCAGCAGAGAATACATTATTGGCCCAGAATTTTTTTTAGTGTTTTCCAATAAAATCAAATTTTTCTATGGAATCTTTAATAACAAACCGGCAATTTGAACGTAAATTGGCACAATATCTGCAAATGTCAAAATTTATTATTAGTCGTATGGGCTATGGCAATCGAATCGTGGCAGCAGTGAATACATTTATGGCCCAGAATTTCTTTTAGTGTTTTCCAATAAAATCAAATTTTTCTATGGAATCTTTAATAACAAACCGGCGATTTGAACGTAAATTAGCACAATATCTGCAAATGTTAAAATTTATTATTAGTCGTATGGAGCATGGCAATCGAATCGTAGTAGCAGAGAATACATTTATGGCCCAGAATTTTTTTTAGTGTTTTCCAATAAAATCAAATTTTTCTATGGAATCTTTAATAACAAACCGGCAATTTGAACGTAAATTGGCACAATATCTGCAAATGTCAAAATTTATTATTAGTCGTATGGGCTATGGCAATCGAATCGTGGCAGCAGTGAATACATTTTTGGCCCAGAATTTCTTTTAGTGTTTTCCAATAAAATCAAATTTTTCTATGGAATCTTTAATAACAAACCGGCGATTTGAACGTAAATTGGCACAATATCTGCAAATGTCAAAATTTATTATTAGTCGTATGGGCCATGGCAATCGAATCGTGGCAGCAGTGAATACATTTTTGGCCCAGAATTTCTTTTAGTGTTTTCCAATAAAATCAAATTTTTCTATGGAATCTTTAGTAACAAACCGGCGATTTTAACGTAAATTGGCACAATATCTGCAAATGTCAAAATTTATTATTAGTCGTATGGGCCATGGCAATCGAATCGTGGCAGCAGTGAATACATTTTTGGCCCAGAATTTCTTTTAGTGTTTTCCAATAAAATCAAATTTTTCTATGGAATCTTTAGTAACAAACCGGCGATTTTAACGTAAATTGGCACAATAACTACAAATGTCAAAATTTATTATTAGCCGTATGGGCCAGTGCAATCGAATCGAGCTAGCAGCGAATACATTTTTGGCCCAGAATTTTTTTTAGTGTTTCCAAATAAAATCAAATTTTTCTATGGAATCTTTAATAACAAACCGGCGATTTGAACGTAAATTGGCACAATATCTGCAAATGTTAAAATTTATTATTAGTCGTATGGAGCATGGCAATCGAATCGTAGTAGCAGAGAATACATTTATGGCCCAGAATTTTTTTTAGTGTTTTCCAATAAAATCAAATTTTTCTATGGAATCTTTAGTAACAAACCGGCGATTTGAACGTAAATTGGCACAATATCTACAAATGTCAAAATTTATTATTAGTCGTATGGGCTATGGCAATCGAATCATGGCAGCAGTGAATACATTTTTGGCCCAGAATTTCTTTTAGTGTTTTCCAATAAAATCAAATTTGTCTATGGATTCTTTAATAACAAACCGGCAATTTGAACGTAAATTGGCACAATATCTGCAAATGTTAAAATTTATTATTAGTCGTATGGAGCATGGCAATCGAATCGTAGTAGCAGAGAATACATTTGTGGCCCAGAATTTTTTTTAGTGTTTTCCAATAAAATCAAATTTTTCTATGGAATCTTTAGTAACAAACCGGCGATTTGAACGTAAATTGGCACAATATCTACAAATGTCAAAATTTATTATTAGTCGTATGGGCCATGGCAATCGAATCGTGGCAGCAGTGAATACATTTTTGGCCCAGAATTTCTTTTAGTGTTTTCCAATAAAATTAAATTTTTCTATGGAATCTTTAATAACAAACCGGCAATTTGAACGTAAATTGGCACAATATCTGCAAATGTTAAAATTTATTATTAGTCGTATGGAGCATGGCAATCGAATCGTAGTAGCAGAGAATACATTTATGGCCCAGAATTTTTTTTAGTGTTTTCCAATAAAATCAAATTTTTCTATGGAATCTTTAGTAACAAACCGGCGATTTGAACGTAAATTGGCACAATATCTGCAAATGTCAAAATTTATTATTAGTCGTATGGGCCATGGCAATCGAATCGTGGCAGCAGAGAATACATTATTGGCCCAGAATTTTTTTTAGTGTTTTCCAATAAAATCAAATTTTTCTATGGAATCTTTAATAACAAACCGGCAATTTGAACGTAAATTGGCACAATATCTGCAAATGTCAAAATTTATTATTAGTCGTATGGGCTATGGCAATCGAATCGTGGCAGCAGTGAATACATTTATGGCCCAGAATTTCTTTTAGTGTTTTCCAATAAAATCAAATTTTTCTATGGAATCTTTAATAACAAACCGGCGATTTGAACGTAAATTAGCACAATATCTGCAAATGTTAAAATTTATTATTAGTCGTATGGAGCATGGCAATCGAATCGTAGTAGCAGAGAATACATTTATGGCCCAGAATTTTTTTTAGTGTTTTCCAATAAAATCAAATTTTTCTATGGAATCTTTAATAACAAACCGGCAATTTGAACGTAAATTGGCACAATATCTGCAAATGTCAAAATTTATTATTAGTCGTATGGGCTATGGCAATCGAATCGTGGCAGCAGTGAATACATTTTTGGCCCAGAATTTCTTTTAGTGTTTTCCAATAAAATCAAATTTTTCTATGGAATCTTTAATAACAAACCGGCGATTTGAACGTAAATTGGCACAATATCTGCAAATGTCAAAATTTATTATTAGTCGTATGGGCCATGGCAATCGAATCGTGGCAGCAGTGAATACATTTTTGGCCCAGAATTTCTTTTAGTGTTTTCCAATAAAATCAAATTTTTCTATGGAATCTTTAGTAACAAACCGGCGATTTTAACGTAAATTGGCACAATATCTGCAAATGTCAAAATTTATTATTAGTCGTATGGGCCATGGCAATCGAATCGTGGCAGCAAAGAATACATTATTGGCCCAGAATTTCTTTTAGTGTTTTCCAATAAAATCAAATTTTTCTATGGAATCTTTAATAACAAACCGGCGATTTGAACGTAAATTGGCATAATATCTGCAAATGTTAAAATTTATTATTAGTCGTATGGAGCATGGCAATCGAATCGTAGTAGCAGAGAATACATTTATGGCCCAGAATTTTTGTTAGTGTTTTCCAATAAAATCAAATTTGTCTATGGAATCTTTAGTAACAAACCGGCAATTTGAACGTAAATTGGCACAATATCTGCAAATGTTAAAATTTATTATTAGTCGTATGGAGCATGGCAATCGAATCGTAGTAGCAGAGAATACATTTATGGCCCAGAATTTTTTTTAGTGTTTTCCAATAAAATCAAATTTTTCTATGGAATCTTTAGTAACAAACCGGCGATTTGAACGTAAATTGGTACAATATCTACAAATGTCAAAATTTATTATTAGTCGTATGGGCCATGGCAATCGAATCGTGGCAGCAGTGAATACATTTTTGGCCCAGAATTTCTTTTAGTGTTTTCCAATAAAATCAAATTTTTCTATGGAATCTTTAGTAACAAACCGGCGATTTTAACGTAAATTGGCACAATATCTGCAAATGTCAAAATTTATTATTAGTCGTATGGGCCATGGCAATCGAATCGTGGCAGCAAAGAATACATTATTGGCCCAGAATTTCTTTTAGTGTTTTCCAATAAAATCAAATTTTTCTATGAAATCTTTAGTAACAAACCGGCGATTTGAACGTAAATTGGCACAATATCTACAAATGTCAAAATTTATTATTAGTCGTATGGGCCATGGCAATCGAATCGTGGCAGCAGTGAATACATTTTTGGCCCAGAATTTCTTTTAGTGTTTTCCAATAAAATCAAATTTTTCTATGGAATCTTTAGTAACAAACCGGCGATTTTAACGTAAATTGGCACAATATCTGCAAATGTCAAAATTTATTATTAGTCGTATGGGCCATGGCAATCGAATCGTGGCAGCAAAGAATACATTATTGGCCCAGAATTTCTTTTAGTGTTTTCCAATAAAATCAAATTTTTCTATGAAATCTTTAGTAACAAACCGGCGATTTGAACGTAAATTGGCACAATATCTACAAATGTCAAAATTTATTATTAGTCGTATGGGCCATGGCAATCGAATCGTCGCAGCAGAGAATACATTTTTGGCCCAGAATTTTCTTTAGTGTTTTCCAATAAAAATAAATTTTTTTATTTAATCTTTAGTATAACAAACCGGCGATTTGAACGTAAATTGGCACAACATCTGCAAATGTTAAAATTTATTATTAGTCGTATGGGCATGGCAATCGAATCGTAGTAGCAGAGAATACATTTATGGCCCAGAATTTTTTTTAGTGTTTTCCAATAAAATCAAATTTTTCTATGAAATCTTTAGTAACAAACCGGCGATTTGAACGTAAATTGGCACAATATCTACAAATGTCAAAATTTATTATTAGTCGTATGGGCCATGGCAATCGAATCGTGGCAGCAGTGAATACATTTTTGGCCCAGAATTTCTTTTAGTGTTTTCCAATAAAATCAAATTTTTCTATGGAATCTTTAATAACAAACCGGCGATTTGAACGTAAATTGGCATAATATCTGCAAATGTTAAAATTTATTATTAGTCGTATGGAGCATGGCAATCGAATCGTAGTAGCAGAGAATACATTTATGGCCCAGAATTTTTTTTAGTGTTTTCCAATAAAATCAAATTTTTCTATGGAATCTTTAGTAACAAACCGGCGATTTGAACGTAAATTGGCACAATATCTGCAAATGTTAAAATTTATTATTAGTCGTATGGAGCATGGCAATCGAATCGTAGTAGCAGAGAATACATTTATGGCCCAGAATTTTTTTTAGTGTTTTCCAATAAAATCAAATTTTTCTATGGAATCTTTAGTAACAAACCGGCGATTTGAACGTAAATTGGTACAATATCTACAAATGTCAAAATTTATTATTAGTCGTATGGGCCATGGCAATCGAATCGTGGCAGCAGTGAATACATTTTTGGCCCAGAATTTCTTTTAGTGTTTTCCAATAAAATCAAATTTTTCTATGGAATCTTTAGTAACAAACCGGCGATTTTAACGTAAATTGGCACAATATCTGCAAATGTCAAAATTTATTATTAGTCGTATGGGCCATGGCAATCGAATCGTGGCAGCAAAGAATACATTATTGGCCCAGAATCTTTTTTAGTGTTTTCCAATAAAATCAAATTTTTCTATGGAATCTTTAGTAACAAACCGGCGATTTGAACGTAAATTGGCATAATATCTGCAAATGTCAAAATTTATTATTAGTCGCATTGGCCATGGCAATCGAATCGTCGCAGCAGAGAATACATTTTTGGCCCAGAATTTTTTTTAGTGTTTTCCAATAAAATCAAATTTTTCTATGGAATCTTTAGTAACAAACCGGCGATTTGAACGTAAATTGGTACAATATCTACAAATGTCAAAATTTATTATTAGTCGTATGGGCCATGGCAATCGAATCGTGGCAGCAGTGAATACATTTTTGGCCCAGAATTTCTTTTAGTGTTTTCCAATAAAATCAAATTTTTCTATGGAATCTTTAGTAACAAACCGGCGATTTTAACGTAAATTGGCACAATATCTGCAAATGTCAAAATTTATTATTAGTCGTATGGGCCATGGCAATCGAATCGTGGCAGCAAAGAATACATTATTGGCCCAGAATTTCTTTTAGTGTTTTCCAATAAAATCAAATTTTTCTATGAAATCTTTAGTAACAAACCGGCGATTTGAACGTAAATTGGCACAATATCTACAAATGTCAAAATTTATTATTAGTCGCATTGGCCATGGCAATCGAATCGTCGCAGCAGAGAATACATTTTTGGCCCAGAATTTTCTTTAGTGTTTTCCAATAAAAATAAATTTTTTTATTTAATCTTTAGTATAACAAACCGGCGATTTGAACGTAAATTGGCACAACATCTGCAAATGTTAAAATTTATTATTAGTCGTATGGGCATGGCAATCGAATCGTAGTAGCAGAGAATACATTTATGGCCCAGAATTTTTTTTAGTGTTTTCCAATAAAATCAAATTTTTCTATGAAATCTTTAGTAACAAACCGGCGATTTGAACGTAAATTGGCACAATATCTACAAATGTCAAAATTTATTATTAGTCGTATGGGCCATGGCAATCGAATCGTGGCAGCAGTGAATACATTTTTGGCCCAGAATTTCTTTTAGTGTTTTCCAATAAAATCAAATTTTTCTATGGAATCTTTAATAACAAACCGGCGATTTGAACGTAAATTGGCATAATATCTGCAAATGTTAAAATTTATTATTAGTCGTATGGAGCATGGCAATCGAATCGTAGTAGCAGAGAATACATTTATGGCCCAGAATTTTTTTTAGTGTTTTCCAATAAAATCAAATTTTTCTATGGAATCTTTAGTAACAAACCGGCGATTTGAACGTAAATTGGTACAATATCTACAAATGTCAAAATTTATTATTAGTCGTATGGGCCATGGCAATCGAATCGTGGCAGCAGTGAATACATTTTTGGCCCAGAATTTCTTTTAGTGTTTTCCAATAAAATCAAATTTTTCTATGGAATCTTTAGTAACAAACCGGCGATTTTAACGTAAATTGGCACAATATCTGCAAATGTCAAAATTTATTATTAGTCGTATGGGCCATGGCAATCGAATCGTGGCAGCAAAGAATACATTATTGGCCCAGAATTTCTTTTAGTGTTTTCCAATAAAATCAAATTTTTCTATGGAATCTTTAATAACAAACCGGCGATTTGAACGTAAATTGGCATAATATCTGCAAATGTTAAAATTTATTATTAGTCGTATGGAGCATGGCAATCGAATCGTAGTAGCAGAGAATACATTTATGGCCCAGAATTTTTGTTAGTGTTTTCCAATAAAATCAAATTTGTCTATGGAATCTTTAGTAACAAACCGGCAATTTGAACGTAAATTGGCACAATATCTGCAAATGTTAAAATTTATTATTAGTCGTATGGAGCATGGCAATCGAATCGTAGTAGCAGAGAATACATTTATGGCCCAGAATTTTTGTTAGTGTTTTCCAATAAAATCAAATTTTTCTATGGAATCTTTAGTAACAAACCGGCGATTTGAACGTAAATTGGTACAATATCTACAAATGTCAAAATTTATTATTAGTCGTATGGGCCATGGCAATCGAATCGTGGCAGCAGTGAATACATTTTTGGCCCAGAATTTCTTTTAGTGTTTTCCAATAAAATCAAATTTTTCTATGGAATCTTTAGTAACAAACCGGCGATTTTAACGTAAATTGGCACAATATCTGCAAATGTCAAAATTTATTATTAGTCGTATGGGCCATGGCAATCGAATCGTGGCAGCAAAGAATACATTATTGGCCCAGAATCTTTTTTAGTGTTTTCCAATAAAATCAAATTTTTCTATGGAATCTTTAATAACAAACCGGCGATTTGAACGTAAATTGGCATAATATCTGCAAATGTTAAAATTTATTATTAGTCGTATGGAGCATGGCAATCGAATCGTAGTAGCAGAGAATACATTTATGGCCCAGAATTTTTTTTAGTGTTTTCCAATAAAATCAAATTTTTCTATGGAATCTTTAGTAACAAACCGGCGATTTGAACGTAAATTGGTACAATATCTACAAATGTCAAAATTTATTATTAGTCGTATGGGCCATGGCAATCGAATCGTGGCAGCAGTGAATACATTTTTGGCCCAGAATTTCTTTTAGTGTTTTCCAATAAAATCAAATTTTTCTATGGAATCTTTAGTAACAAACCGGCGATTTTAACGTAAATTGGCACAATATCTGCAAATGTCAAAATTTATTATTAGTCGTATGGGCCATGGCAATCGAATCGTGGCAGCAAAGAATACATTATTGGCCCAGAATTTCTTTTAGTGTTTTCCAATAAAATCAAATTTTTCTATGGAATCTTTAATAACAAACCGGCGATTTGAACGTAAATTGGCATAATATCTGCAAATGTTAAAATTTATTATTAGTCGTATGGAGCATGGCAATCGAATCGTAGTAGCAGAGAATACATTTATGGCCCAGAATTTTTGTTAGTGTTTTCCAATAAAATCAAATTTGTCTATGGAATCTTTAGTAACAAACCGGCAATTTGAACGTAAATTGGCACAATATCTGCAAATGTTAAAATTTATTATTAGTCGTATGGAGCATGGCAATCGAATCGTAGTAGCAGAGAATACATTTATGGCCCAGAATTTTTTTTAGTGTTTTCCAATAAAATCAAATTTTTCTATGGAATCTTTAGTAACAAACCGGCGATTTGAACGTAAATTGGTACAATATCTACAAATGTCAAAATTTATTATTAGTCGTATGGGCCATGGCAATCGAATCGTGGCAGCAGTGAATACATTTTTGGCCCAGAATTTCTTTTAGTGTTTTCCAATAAAATCAAATTTTTCTATGGAATCTTTAGTAACAAACCGGCGATTTTAACGTAAATTGGCACAATATCTGCAAATGTCAAAATTTATTATTAGTCGTATGGGCCATGGCAATCGAATCGTGGCAGCAAAGAATACATTATTGGCCCAGAATCTTTTTTAGTGTTTTCCAATAAAATCAAATTTTTCTATGGAATCTTTAGTAACAAACCGGCGATTTGAACGTAAATTGGCATAATATCTGCAAATGTCAAAATTTATTATTAGTCGCATTGGCCATGGCAATCGAATCGTCGCAGCAGAGAATACATTTTTGGCCCAGAATTTTCTTTAGTGTTTTCCAATAAAAATAAATTTTTTTATTTAATCTTTAGTATAACAAACCGGCGATTTGAACGTAAATTGGCACAACATCTGCAAATGTTAAAATTTATTATTAGTCGTATGGGCCATGGCAATCGAATCGTGGCAGCAGTGAATACATTTTTGGCCCAGAATTTCTTTTAGTGTTTTCCAATAAAATCAAATTTTTCTATGGAATCTTTAATAACAAACCGGCGATTTGAACGTAAATTGGCATAATATCTGCAAATGTTAAAATTTATTATTAGTCGTATGGAGCATGGCAATCGAATCGTAGTAGCAGAGAATACATTTATGGCCCAGAATTTTTTTTAGTGTTTTCCAATAAAATCAAATTTTTCTATGGAATCTTTAGTAACAAACCGGCGATTTGAACGTAAATTGGTACAATATCTACAAATGTCAAAATTTATTATTAGTCGTATGGGCCATGGCAATCGAATCGTGGCAGCAGTGAATACATTTTTGGCCCAGAATTTCTTTTAGTGTTTTCCAATAAAATCAAATTTTTCTATGGAATCTTTAGTAACAAACCGGCGATTTTAACGTAAATTGGCACAATATCTGCAAATGTCAAAATTTATTATTAGTCGTATGGGCCATGGCAATCGAATCGTGGCAGCAAAGAATACATTATTGGCCCAGAATTTCTTTTAGTGTTTTCCAATAAAATCAAATTTTTCTATGGAATCTTTAATAACAAACCGGCGATTTGAACGTAAATTGGCATAATATCTGCAAATGTTAAAATTTATTATTAGTCGTATGGAGCATGGCAATCGAATCGTAGTAGCAGAGAATACATTTATGGCCCAGAATTTTTGTTAGTGTTTTCCAATAAAATCAAATTTGTCTATGGAATCTTTAGTAACAAACCGGCAATTTGAACGTAAATTGGCACAATATCTGCAAATGTTAAAATTTATTATTAGTCGTATGGAGCATGGCAATCGAATCGTAGTAGCAGAGAATACATTTATGGCCCAGAATTTTTTTTAGTGTTTTCCAATAAAATCAAATTATTCTATGGAATCTTTAGTAACAAACCGGCGATTTGAACGTAAATTGGTACAATATCTACAAATGTCAAAATTTATTATTAGTCGTATGGGCCATGGCAATCGAATCGTGGCAGCAGTGAATACATTTTTGGCCCAGAATTTCTTTTAGTGTTTTCCAATAAAATCAAATTTTTCTATGGAATCTTTAGTAACAAACCGGCGATTTTAACGTAAATTGGCACAATATCTGCAAATGTCAAAATTTATTATTAGTCGTATGGGCCATGGCAATCGAATCGTGGCAGCAAAGAATACATTATTGGCCCAGAATCTTTTTTAGTGTTTTCCAATAAAATCAAATTTTTCTATGGAATCTTTAATAACAAACCGGCGATTTGAACGTAAATTGGCATAATATCTGCAAATGTTAAAATTTATTATTAGTCGTATGGAGCATGGCAATCGAATCGTAGTAGCAGAGAATACATTTATGGCCCAGAATTTTTTTTAGTGTTTTCCAATAAAATCAAATTTTTCTATGGAATCTTTAGTAACAAACCGGCGATTTGAACGTAAATTGGTACAATATCTACAAATGTCAAAATTTATTATTAGTCGTATGGGCCATGGCAATCGAATCGTGGCAGCAGTGAATACATTTTTGGCCCAGAATTTCTTTTAGTGTTTTCCAATAAAATCAAATTTTTCTATGGAATCTTTAGTAACAAACCGGCGATTTTAACGTAAATTGGCACAATATCTGCAAATGTCAAAATTTATTATTAGTCGTATGGGCCATGGCAATCGAATCGTGGCAGCAAAGAATACATTATTGGCCCAGAATTTCTTTTAGTGTTTTCCAATAAAATCAAATTTTTCTATGGAATCTTTAATAACAAACCGGCGATTTGAACGTAAATTGGCATAATATCTGCAAATGTTAAAATTTATTATTAGTCGTATGGAGCATGGCAATCGAATCGTAGTAGCAGAGAATACATTTATGGCCCAGAATTTTTGTTAGTGTTTTCCAATAAAATCAAATTTGTCTATGGAATCTTTAGTAACAAACCGGCAATTTGAACGTAAATTGGCACAATATCTGCAAATGTTAAAATTTATTATTAGTCGTATGGAGCATGGCAATCGAATCGTAGTAGCAGAGAATACATTTATGGCCCAGAATTTTTTTTAGTGTTTTCCAATAAAATCAAATTTTTCTATGGAATCTTTAGTAACAAACCGGCGATTTGAACGTAAATTGGTACAATATCTACAAATGTCAAAATTTATTATTAGTCGTATGGGCCATGGCAATCGAATCGTGGCAGCAGTGAATACATTTTTGGCCCAGAATTTCTTTTAGTGTTTTCCAATAAAATCAAATTTTTCTATGGAATCTTTAGTAACAAACCGGCGATTTTAACGTAAATTGGCACAATATCTGCAAATGTCAAAATTTATTATTAGTCGTATGGGCCATGGCAATCGAATCGTGGCAGCAAAGAATACATTATTGGCCCAGAATCTTTTTTAGTGTTTTCCAATAAAATCAAATTTTTCTATGGAATCTTTAGTAACAAACCGGCGATTTGAACGTAAATTGGCATAATATCTGCAAATGTCAAAATTTATTATTAGTCGCATTGGCCATGGCAATCGAATCGTCGCAGCAGAGAATACATTTTTGGCCCAGAATTTTCTTTAGTGTTTTCCAATAAAAATAAATTTTTTTATTTAATCTTTAGTATAACAAACCGGCGATTTGAACGTAAATTGGCATAATATCTGCAAATGTTAAAATTTATTATTAGTCGTATGGAGCATGGCAATCGAATCGTAGTAGCAGAGAATACATTTATGGCCCAGAATTTTTTTTAGTGTTTTCCAATAAAATCAAATTTTTCTATGGAATCTTTAGTAACAAACCGGCGATTTGAACGTAAATTGGTACAATATCTACAAATGTCAAAATTTATTATTAGTCGTATGGGCCATGGCAATCGAATCGTGGCAGCAGTGAATACATTTTTGGCCCAGAATTTCTTTTAGTGTTTTCCAATAAAATCAAATTTTTCTATGGAATCTTTAGTAACAAACCGGCGATTTTAACGTAAATTGGCACAATATCTGCAAATGTCAAAATTTATTATTAGTCGTATGGGCCATGGCAATCGAATCGTGGCAGCAAAGAATACATTATTGGCCCAGAATTTCTTTTAGTGTTTTCCAATAAAATCAAATTTTTCTATGGAATCTTTAATAACAAACCGGCGATTTGAACGTAAATTGGCATAATATCTGCAAATGTTAAAATTTATTATTAGTCGTATGGAGCATGGCAATCGAATCGTGGCAGCAGTGAATACATTTTTGGCCCAGAATTTCTTTTAGTGTTTTCCAATAAAATCAAATTTTTCTATGGAATCTTTAATAACAAACCGGCGATTTGAACGTAAATTGGCATAATATCTGCAAATGTTAAAATTTATTATTAGTCGTATGGAGCATGGCAATCGAATCGTAGTAGCAGAGAATACATTTATGGCCCAGAATTTTTGTTAGTGTTTTCCAATAAAATCAAATTTGTCTATGGAATCTTTAGTAACAAACCGGCGATTTGAACGTAAATTGGCACAACATCTGCAAATGTTAAAATTTATTATTAGTCGTATGGGCATGGCAATCGAATCGTAGTAGCAGAGAATACATTTATGGCCCAGAATTTTTTTTAGTGTTTTCCAATAAAATCAAATTTTTCTATGAAATCTTTAGTAACAAACCGGCGATTTGAACGTAAATTGGCACAATATCTACAAATGTCAAAATTTATTATTAGTCGTATGGGCCATGGCAATCGAATCGTGGCAGCAGTGAATACATTTTTGGCCCAGAATTTCTTTTAGTGTTTTCCAATAAAATCAAATTTTTCTATGGAATCTTTAATAACAAACCGGCGATTTGAACGTAAATTGGCATAATATCTGCAAATGTTAAAATTTATTATTAGTCGTATGGAGCATGGCAATCGAATCGTAGTAGCAGAGAATACATTTATGGCCCAGAATTTTTTTTAGTGTTTTCCAATAAAATCAAATTTTTCTATGGAATCTTTAGTAACAAACCGGCGATTTGAACGTAAATTGGTACAATATCTACAAATGTCAAAATTTATTATTAGTCGTATGGAGCATGGCAATCGAATCGTAGTAGCAGAGAATACATTTATGGCCCAGAATTTTTTTTAGTGTTTTCCAATAAAATCAAATTTTTCTATGGAATCTTTAGTAACAAACCGGCGATTTGAACGTAAATTGGTACAATATCTACAAATGTCAAAATTTGTTATTAGTCGTATGGAGCATGGCAATCGAATCGTAGTAGCAGAGAATACATTTATGGCCCAGAATTTTTGTTAGTGTTTTCCAATAAAATCAAATTTGTCTATGGAATCTTTAGTAACAAACCGGCAATTTGAACGTAAATTGGCACAATATCTGCAAATGTTAAAATTTATTATTAGTCGTATGGAGCATGGCAATCGAATCGTAGTAGCAGAGAATACATTTATGGCCCAGAATTTTTTTTAGTGTTTTCCAATAAAATCAAATTTTTCTATGGAATCTTTAGTAACAAACCGGCGATTTGAACGTAAATTGGTACAATATCTACAAATGTCAAAATTTATTATTAGTCGTATGGGCCATGGCAATCGAATCGTGGCAGCAGTGAATACATTTTTGGCCCAGAATTTCTTTTAGTGTTTTCCAATAAAATCAAATTTTTCTATGGAATCTTTAGTAACAAACCGGCGATTTTAACGTAAATTGGCACAATATCTGCAAATGTCAAAATTTATTATTAGTCGTATGGGCCATGGCAATCGAATCGTGGCAGCAAAGAATACATTATTGGCCCAGAATCTTTTTTAGTGTTTTCCAATAAAATCAAATTTTTCTATGGAATCTTTAGTAACAAACCGGCGATTTGAACGTAAATTGGCATAATATCTGCAAATGTCAAAATTTATTATTAGTCGCATTGGCCATGGCAATCGAATCGTCGCAGCAGAGAATACATTTTTGGCCCAGAATTTTCTTTAGTGTTTTCCAATAAAAATAAATTTTTTTATTTAATCTTTAGTATAACAAACCGGCGATTTGAACGTAAATTGGCACAACATCTGCAAATGTCAAAATTTATTATTAGTCGTATGGGCCATGGCAATCGAATCGTGGCAGCAAAGAATACATTATTGGCCCAGAATCTTTTTTAGTGTTTTCCAATAAAATCAAATTTTTCTATGGAATCTTTAGTAACAAACCGGCGATTTGAACGTAAATTGGCATAATATCTGCAAATGTCAAAATTTATTATTAGTCGCATTGGCCATGGCAATCGAATCGTCGCAGCAGAGAATACATTTATGGCCCAGAATTTTTTTTAGTGTTTTCCAATAAAATCAAATTTTTCTATGGAATCTTTAGTAACAAACCGGCGATTTGAACGTAAATTGGTACAATATCTACAAATGTCAAAATTTATTATTAGTCGTATGGGCCATGGCAATCGAATCGTGGCAGCAGTGAATACATTTTTGGCCCAGAATTTCTTTTAGTGTTTTCCAATAAAATCAAATTTTTCTATGGAATCTTTAATAACAAACCGGCAATTTGAACGTAAATTGGCACAATATCTGCAAATGTTAAAATTTATTATTAGTCGTATGGAGCATGGCAATCGAATCGTAGTAGCAGAGAATACATTTATGGCCCAGAATTTTTGTTAGTGTTTTCCAATAAAATCAAATTTGTCTATGGAATCTTTAGTAACAAACCGGCAATTTGAACGTAAATTGGCACAATATCTGCAAATGTTAAAATTTATTATTAGTCGTATGGAGCATGGCAATCGAATCGTAGTAGCAGAGAATACATTTATGGCCCAGAATTTTTTTTAGTGTTTTCCAATAAAATCAAATTTTTCTATGGAATCTTTAGTAACAAACCGGCGATTTGAACGTAAATTGGTACAATATCTACAAATGTCAAAATTTATTATTAGTCGTATGGGCCATGGCAATCGAATCGTGGCAGCAGTGAATACATTTTTGGCCCAGAATTTCTTATAGTGTTTTCCAATAAAATCAAATTTTTCTATGGAATCTTTAATAACAAACCGGCAATTTGAACGTAAATTGGCACAATATCTGCAAATGTTAAAATTTATTATTAGTCGTATGGAGCATGGCAATCGAATCGTAGTAGCAGAGAATACATTTATGGCCAAGAATTTTTTTTAGTGTTTTCCAATAAAATCAAATTTTTCTATGGAATCTTTAGTAACAAACCGGCGATTTTAACGTAAATTGGCACAATATCTGCAAATGTCAAAATTTATTATTAGTCGTATGGGCCATGGCAATCGAATCGTGGCAGCAGAGAATACATTATTGGCCCAGAATCTTTTTTAGTGTTTTCCAATAAAATCAAATTTTTCTATGGAATCTTTAGTAACAAACCGGCGATTTGAACGTAAATTGGCATAATATCTGCAAATGTCAAAATTTATTATTAGTCGTATGGGCCATGGCAATCGAATCGTGGTAGCAGAGAATACATTTTTGGCCCAGAATTTTTTTTAGTGTCTTCCAATAAAATCAATTTTTTTTATGGAATCTTTAGTAACAAACCGGCGATTTGAACGTAAATTGGCACAATATCTGCAAATGTCAAAATTTATTATTAGTCGTATGGGCCATGGCAATCGAATCGTGGCAGCAGAGAATACATTATTGGCCCAGAATCTTTTTTAGTGTTTTCCAATAAAATCAAATTTTTCTATGGAATCTTTAGTAACAAACCGGCGATTTGAACGTAAATTGGCATAATATCTGCAAATGTCAAAATTTATTATTAGTCGTATGGGCCATGGCAATCGAATCGTGGTAGCAGAGAATACATTTTTGGCCCAGAATTTTTTTTAGTGTCTTCCAATAAAATCAATTTTTTTTATGGAATCTTTAGTAACAAACCGGCGATTTGAACGTAAATTGGCACAATATCTGCAAATGTCAAAATTTATTATTAGTCGTATGGGCCATGGCAATCGAATCGTGGCAGCAGAGAATACATTTTTGGCCCAGAATTTTTTTTAGTGTCTTCCAATAAAATCAATTTTTTTTATGGAATCTTTAGTAAGAAACCGGCGATTTGAGCGTAAATTGGCACAATATCTGCAAATGTCAAAATTTATTATTAGTCGTATGGGCCATGGCAATCGAATCGTGGCAGCAGAGAATACATTATTGGCCCAGAATTTTTTTTAGTGTCTTCCAATAAAATCAATATTTTTTATGGAATCTTTAGTAAGAAACCGGCGATTTGAACGTAAATTGGCATAATATCTGCAAATGTCAAAATTTATTATTAGTCGTATGGGCCATGGCAATCGAATCGTGGCAGTAGTGAATACATTTTTGGCCCAGAATCTTTTTTAGTGTTTTCCAATAAAATCAAATTTTTCTATGGAATCTTTAATAACAAACCGGCGATTTGAACGTAAATTGGCACAATATCTGCAAATGTTAAAATTTATTATTAGTCGTATGGAGCATGGCAATCGAATCGTAGTAGCAGAGAATACATTTATGGCCCAGCATTTTTTTTAGTGTTTTCCAATAAAATCAAATTTTTCTATGGAATCTTTAGTAACAAACCGGCGATTTTAACGTAAATTGGCACAATATCTGCAAATGTCAAAATTTATTATTAGTCGTATGGGCCATGGCAATCGAATCGTGGCAGCAAAGAATACATTATTGGCCCAGAATCTTTTTTAGTGTTTTCCAATAAAATCAAATTTTTCTATGGAATCTTTAGTAACAAACCGGCGATTTGAACGTAAATTGGCATAATATCTGCAAATGTCAAAATTTATTATTAGTCGCATTGGCCATGGCAATCGAATCGTCGCAGCAGAGAATACATTTTTGGCCCAGAATTTTCTTTAGTGTTTTCCAATAAAAATAAATTTTTTTATTTAATCTTTAGTATAACAAACCGGCGATTTGAACGTAAATTGGCACAACATCTGCAAATGTTAAAATTTATTATTAGTCGTATGGGCATGGCAATCGAATCGTAGTAGCAGAGAATACATTTATGGCCCAGAATTTTTTTAGTGTTTTCCAATAAAATCAAATTTTTCTATGAAATCTTTAGTAACAAACCGGCGATTTGAACGTAAATTGGCACAATATCTACAAATGTCAAAATTTATTATTAGTCGTATGGGCCATGGCAATCGAATCGTGGCAGCAGTGAATACATTTTTGGCCCAGAATTTCTTTTAGTGTTTTCCAATAAAATCAAATTTTTCTATGGAATCTTTAATAACAAACCGGCGATTTGAACGTAAATTGGCACAATATCTGCAAATGTTAAAATTTATTATTAGTCGTATGGAGCATGGCAATCGAATCGTAGTAGCAGAGAATACATTTATGGCCTAGAATTTCTTTTAGTGTTTTCCAATAAAATCAAATTTTTCTATGGAATCTTTAGTAACAAACCGGCGATTTTAACGTAAATTGGCACAATATCTGCAAATGTCAAAATTTATTATTAGTCGTATGGGCCATGGCAATCGAATCGTGGTAGCAGAGAATACATTTTTGGCCCAGAATTTTTTTTAGTGTCTTCCAATAAAATCAATTTTTTTTATGGAATCTTTAGTAAGAAACCGGCGATTTGAACGTAAATTGGCACAATATCTGCAAATGTCAAAATTTATTATTAGTCGTATGGGCCATGTCAATCGAATCGTGGCAGCAGAGAATACATTATTGGCCCAGAATCTTTTTTAGTGTTTTCCAATAAAATCAAATTTTTCTATGGAATCTTTAGTAAGAAACCGGCGATTTGAACGTAAATTGGCATAATATCTGCAAATGTCAAAATTTATTATTAGTCGTTTGGGCCATGGCAATCGAATCGTGGCAGCAGTGAATACATTTTTGGCCCAGAATTTCTTTTAGTGTTTTCCAATAAAATCAAATTTTTCTATGGAATCTTTAATAACAAACCGGCAATTTGAACGTAAATTGGCACAATATCTGCAAATGTTAAAATTTATTATTAGTCGTATGGAGCATGGCAATCGAATCGTAGTAGCAGAGAATACATTTATGGCCCAGAATTTTTTTTAGTGTTTTCCAATAAAATCAAATTTTTCTATGGAATCTTTAGTAACAAACCGGCGATTTGAACGTAAATTGGCACAATATCTGCACATGTCAAAATTTATTATTAGTCGTATGGGCCATGACAATCGAATCGTGGCAGCAGAGAATACTTTATTGGCCCAGAATCTTTTTTAGTGTTTTCCAATAAAATCAAATTTTTCTATGGAATCTTTAGTAACAAACCGGCGATTTGAACGTAAATTGGCACAACATCTGCAAATGTTAAAATTTATTATTAGTCGTATGGGCCATGGCAATCGAATCGTAGTAGCAGAGAATACATTTATGGCCCAGATTTTTTTTTAGTGTTTTCCAATAAAATCAAATTTTTCTATGGAATCTTTATTAACAAACCGGCGATTTGAACGTAAATTGGCACAATATCTACAAATGTCAAAATTTATTATTAGTCGTATGGGCCATGGCAATCGAATCGTGGCAGCAGTGAATACATTTTTGGCCCAGAATTTCTTTTAGTATTTTCCAATAAAATCAAATTTTTCTATGGAATCTATAATAACAAACCGGCAATTTGAACGTAAATTGGCACAATATCTGCAAATGTTAAAATTTATTATTAGTCGTATGGAGCATGGCAATCGAATCGTAGTAGCAGAGAATACATTTATGGCCCAGAATTTTTTTTAGTGTTTTCCAATAAAATCAAATTTTTCTATGGAATCTTTAGTAACAAACCGGCGATTTTAACGTAAATTGGCACAATATCTGCAAATGTCAAAATTTATTATTAGTCGTATGGGCCATGGCAATCGAATCGTGGCAGCAGAGAATACATTATTGGCCCAGAATCTTTTTTAGTGTTTTCCAATAAAATCAAATTTTTCTATGGAATCTATAATAACAAACCGGCAATTTGAACGTAAATTGGCACAATATCTGCAAATGTTAAAATTTATTATTAGTCGTATGGAGCATGGCAATCGAATCGTAGTAGCAGAGAATATATTTATGGCCCAGAATTTTTTTTAGTGTTTTCCAATAAAATCAAATTTTTCTATGGAATCTTTAGTAACAAACCGGCGATTTGAACGTAAATTGGCATAACATCTGCAAATGTCAAAATTTATTATTAGTCGTATGGAGCATGGCAATCGAATCGTGGCAGCAGAGAATACATTATTGGCCCAGAATCTTTTTTAGTGTTTTCCAATAAAATCAAATTTTTCTATGGAATCTTTAGTAACAAACCGGCGATTTGAACGTAAATTGGCATAATATCTGCAAATGTCAAAATTTATTATTAGTCGTATGGGCCATGGCAATCGAATCGTGGTAGCAGAGAATACATTTTTGGCCCAGAATTTTTTTTAGTGTTTTCCAATAAAATCAAATTTTTCTATGGAATCTTTAGTAACAAACCGGCGATTTGAACGTAAATTGGCATAATATCTGCAAATGTCAAAATTTATTATTAGTCGTATGAGCCATGGCAATCGAATCGTGGTAGCACAGAATACATTTTTGGCCCAGAATTTTTTTTAGTGTCTTCCAATAAAATCAATTTTTTTTATGGAATCTTTAGTAAGAAACCGGCGATTTGAACGTAAATTGGCACAATATCTGCAAATGTCAAAATTTATTATTAGTCGTATGGGCCATGGCAATCGAATCGTGGTAGCAGAGAATACATTTTTGGCCCAGAATTTTTTTTAGTGTTTTCCAATAAAATCAAATTTTTCTATGGAATCTTTAGTAACAAACCGGCGATTTGAACGTAAATTGGCATAATATCTGCAAATGTCAAAATTTATTATTAGTCGTATGAGCCATGGCAATCGAATCGTGGTAGCAGAGAATACATTTTTGGCCCAGAATTTTCTTTAGTGTCTTCCAATAAAATCAATTTTTTCTATGGAATCTTTAGTAAGAAACCGGCGATTTGAACGTAAATTGGCACAATATCTGCAAATGTCAAAATGTATTATTAGTCGTATGGGCCATGGCAATCGAATCGTGGCAGCAGTGAATACATTTTTGGCCCAGAATTTCTTTTAGTGTTTTCCAATAAAATCAAATTTTTCTATGGAATCTTTAATAACAAACCGGCAATTTGAACGTAAATTGGCACAATATCTGCAAATGTTAAAATTTATTATTAGTCGTATGGAGCATGGCAATCGAATCGTAGTAGCAGAGAATACATTTATGGCCCAGAATTTTTTTTAGTGTTTTCCAATAAAATCAAATTTTTCTATGGAATCTTTAGTAACAAACCGGCGATTTTAACGTAAATTGGCACAATATCTGCAAATGTCAAAATTTATTATTAGTCGTATGGGCCATAGCAATCGAATCGTGGCAGCAGAGAATACATTATTGGCCCAGAATTTTCTTTAGTGTTTTCCAATAAAAATAAATATTTTTATTTAATCTTTAGTATAACAAACCGGCGATTTGAACGTAAATTGGCACAACATCTGCAAATGTTAAAATTTATTATTAGTCGTATGGAGCATGGCAATCGAATCGTAGTAGCATAGAATACATTTATGGCCCAGATTTTTTTTTAGTGTTTTCCAATAAAATCAAATTTTTCTATGGAATCTTTAGTAACAAACCGGCGATTTGAACGTAAATTGGCACAATATCTACAAATGTCAAAATTTATTATTAGTCGTATGGGCCATGGCAATCGAATCGTGGCAGCAGTGAATACATTTTTGGCCCAGAATTTCTTTTAGTGTTTTCCAATAAAATCAAATTTTTCTATGGAATCTTTAATAACAAACCGGCAATTTGAACGTAAATTGGCACAATATCTGCAAATGTTAAAATTTATTATTAGTCGTATGGGCCATGGCAATCGAATCGTAGTAGCAGAGAATACATTTATGGCCCAGAATTTTTTTTAGTGTTTTCCAATAAAATCAAATTTTTCTATGGAATCTTTAGTAACAAACCGGCGATTTGATCGTAAATTGGCACAATATCTGCAAATGTCAAAATTTATTATTAGTCGCATTGGCCATGGCAATCGAATCGTCGCAGCAGAGAATACATTTTTGCCCCAGAATTTTCTTTAGTGTTTTCCAATAAAAATAAATTTTTTTATTTAATCTTTAGTATAACAAACCGGCGATTTGAACGTAAATTGGCACAACATCTGCAAATGTTAAAATTTATTATTAGTCGTATGGGCATGGCAATCGAATCGGAGTAGCAGAGAATACATTTATGGCCCAGTTTTAGTGTTTTCCAATAAAATCAAATTTTTCTATGAAATCTTTAGTAACAAACCGGCGATTTGAACGTAAATTGGCACAATATCTACAAATGTCAAAATTTATTATTAGTCGTATGGGCCATGGCAATCGAATCGTGGCAGCAGTGAATACATTTTTGGCCCAGAATTTCTTTTAGTGTTTTCCAATAAAATCAAATTTTTCTATGGAATCTTTAATAACAAACCGGCGATTTGAACGTAAATTGGCACAATATCTGCAAATGTTAAAATTTATTATTAGTCGTATGGAGCATGGCAATCGAATCGTAGTAGCAGAGAATACATTTATGGCCTAGAATTTTTTTTAGTGTTTTCCAATAAAATCAAATTTTTCTATGGAATCTTTAGTAACAAACCGGCGATTTTAACGTAAATTGGCACAATATCTGCAAATGTCAAAATTTATTATTAGTCGTATGGGCCATGGCAATCGAATCGTGGTAGCAGAGAATACATTTTTGGCCCAGAATTTTTTTTAGTGTCTTCCAATAAAATCAATTTTTTTTATGGAATCTTTAGTAAGAAACCGGCGATTTGAACGTAAATTGGCACAATATCTGCAAATGTCAAAATTTATTATTAGTCGTATGGGCCATGGCAATCGAATCGTGGCAGCAGAGAATACATTATTGGCCCAGAATCTTTTTTAGTGTTTTCCAATAAAATCAAATTTTTCTATGGAATCTTTAGTAAGAAACCGGCGATTTGAACGTAAATTGGCATAATATCTGCAAATGTCAAAATTTATTATTAGTCGTTTGGGCCATGGCAATCGAATCGTGGCAGCAGTGAATACATTTTTGGCCCAGAATTTCTTTTAGTGTTTTCCAATAAAATCAAATTTTTCTATGGAATCTTTAATAACAAACCGGCAATTTGAACGTAAATTGGCACAATATCTACAAATGTTAAAATTTATTATTAGTCGTATGGAGCATGGCAATCGAATCGTAGTAGCAGAGAATACATTTATGGCCCAGAATTTTTTTTAGTGTTTTCCAATAAAATCAAATTTTTCTATGGAATCTTTAGTAACAAACCGGCGATTTGAACGTAAATTGGCACAATATCTGCAAATGTCAAAATTTATTATTAGTCGTATGGGCCATGACAATCGAATCGTGGCAGCAGAGAATACTTTATTGGCCCAGAATCTTTTTTAGTGTTTTCCAATAAAATCAAATTTTTCTATGGAATCTTTAGTAACAAACCGGCGATTTGAACGTAAATTGGCATAATATCTGCAAATGTCAAAATTTATTATTAGTCGTATGGGCCATGGCAATCGAATCGTGGTAGCAGAGAATACATTTTTGGCCCAGATTTTTTTTTAGTGTCTTCCAATAAAATCAATTTTTTTTATGGAATCTTTAGTAAGAAACCGGCGATTTGAACGTAAATTGGCACAATATCTGCAAATGTCAAAATTTATTATTAGTCGTATGGGCCATGGCAATCGAATCGTGGCAGCAGTGAATACATTTTTGGCCCAGAATTTCTTTTAGTGTTTTCCAATAAAATCAAATTTTTCTATGGAATCTTTAATAACAAACCGGCAATTTGAACGTAAATTGGCAGAATATCTGCAAATGTTAAAATTTATTATTAGTCGTATGGAGCATGGCAATCGAATCGTAGTGGCACAATATCTGCACATGTCAAAATTTATTATTAGTCGTATGGGCCATGGCAATCGAATCGTGGGATCAGAGAATACATTATTGCCCCAGAATTTTCTTTAGTGTTTTCCAATAAAAATAAATTTTTTTATTTAATCTTTAGTATAACAAACCGGCGATTTGAACGTAAATTGGCACAACATCTGCAAATGTTAAAATTTATTATTAGTCGTATGGGCCATGGCAATCGAATCGTAGTAGCAGAGAATACATTTATGGCCCAGAATTTTTTTTAGTGTTTTCCAATAAAATCAAATTTTTCTATGGAATCTTTAGTAACAAACCGGCGATTTGAACGTAAATTGGCACAATATCTACAAATGTCAAAATTTATTATTAGTCGTATGGGCCATGGCAATCGAATCGTGGCAGCAGTGAATACATTTTTGGCCCAGAATTTCTTTTAGTATTTTCCAATAAAATCAAATTTTTCTATGGAATCTATAATAACAAACCGGCAATTTGAACGTAAATTGGCACAATATCTGCAAATGTTAAAATTTATTATTAGTCGTATGGAGCATGGCAATCGAATCGTAGTAGCAGAGAATACATTTATGGCCCAGAATTTTTTTTAGTGTTTTCCAATAAAATCAAATTTTTCTATGGAATCTTTAGTAACAAACCGGCGATTTTAACGTAAATTGGCACAATATCTGCAAATGTCAAAATTTATTATTAGTCGTATGGGCCATGGCAATCGAATCGTGGCAGCAGTGAATACATTATTGGCCCAGAATCTTTTTTAGTGTTTTCCAATAAAATCAAATTTTTCTATGGAATCTATAATAACAAACCGGCAATTTGAACGTAAATTGGCACAATATCTGCAAATGTTAAAATTTATTATTAGTCGTATGGAGCATGGCAATCGAATCGTAGTAGCAGAGAATATATTTATGGCCCAGAATTTTTTTTAGTGTTTTCCAATAAAATCAAATTTTTCTATGGAATCTTTAGTAACAAACCGGCGATTTGAACGTAAATTGGCATAACATCTGCAAATGTCAAAATTTATTATTAGTCGTATGGAGCATGGCAATCGAATCGTGGCAGCAGAGAATACATTATTGGCCCAGAATCTTTTTTAGTGTTTTCCAATAAAATCAAATTTTTCTATGGAATCTTTAGTAACAAACCGGCGATTTGAACGTAAATTGGCATAATATCTGCAAATGTCAAAATTTATTATTAGTCGTATGGGCCATGGCAATCGAATCGTGGTAGCAGAGAATACATTTTTGGCCCAGAATTTTTTTTAGTGTTTTCCAATAAAATCAAATTTTTCTATGGAATCTTTAGTAACAAACCGGCGATTTGAACGTAAATTGGCATAATATCTGCAAATGTCAAAATTTATTATTAGTCGTATGAGCCATGGCAATCGAATCGTGGTAGCACAGAATACATTTTTGGCCCAGAATTTTTTTTAGTGTCTTCCAATAAAATCAATTTTTTTTATGGAATCTTTAGTAAGAAACCGGCGATTTGAACGTAAATTGGCACAATATCTGCAAATGTCAAAATTTATTATTAGTCGTATGGGCCATGGCAATCGAATCGTGGCAGCAGTGAATACATTTTTGGCCCAGAATTTCTTTTAGTGTTTTCCAATAAAATCAAATTTTTCTATGGAATCTTTAATAACAAACCGGCAATTTGAACGTAAATTGGCACAATATCTGCAAATGTTAAAATTTATTATTAGTCGTATGGAGCATGGCAATCGAATCGTAGTAGCAGAGAATACATTTATGGCCCAGAATTTTTTTTAGTGTTTTCCAATAAAATCAAATTTTTCTATGGAATCTTTAGTAAGAAACCGGCGATTTGAACGTAAATTGGCACAATATCTACAAATGTCAAAATTTATTATTAGTCGTATGGGCCATGGCAATCGAATCGTGGCAGCAGTGAATACATTTTTGGCCCAGAATTTCTTTTAGTGTTTTCCAATAAAAATAAATTTTTTTATTTAATCTTTAGTATAACAAACCGGCGATTTGAACGTAAATTGGCACAACATCTGCAAATGTCAAAATTTATTATTAGTCGTATGGGCCATGGCAATCGAATCGTGGCAGCAGTGAATACATTTTTGGCCCAGAATTTTTTTTAGTGTTTTCCAATAAAATCAAATTTTTCTATGGAATCTTTAGTAACAAACCGGCGATTTGAACGTAAATTGGCATAATATCTGCAAATGTCAAAATTTATTATTAGTCGTATGAGCCATGGCAATCGAATCGTGGTAGCACGGAATACATTTTTGGCCCAGAATTTTTTTTAGTGTCTTCCAATAAAATCAATTTTTTTTATGGAATCTTTAGTAAGAAACCGGCGATTTGAACGTAAATTGGCACAATATCTGCAAATGTCAAAATTTATTATTAGTCGTATGGGCCATGGCAATCGAATCGTGGCAGCAGTGAATACATTTTTGGCCCAGAATTTCTTTTAGTGTTTTCCAATAAAATCAAATTTTTCTATGGAATCTTTAATAACAAACCGGCAATTTGAACGTAAATTGGCACAATATCTGCAAATGTTAAAATTTATTATTAGTCGTATGGAGCATGGCAATCGAATCGTAGTAGCAGAGAATACATTTATGGCCCAGAATTTTTTTTAGTGTTTTCCAATAAAATCAAATTTTTCTATGGAATCTTTAGTAACAAACCGGCGATTTTAACGTAAATTGGCACAATATCTGCAAATGTCAAAATTTATTATTAGTCGTATGGGCCATGGCAATCGAATCGTGGCAGCAGTGAATACATTATTGGCCCAGAATCTTTTTTAGTGTTTTCCAATAAAAATAAATTTTTTTATTTAATCTTTAGTATAACAAACCGGCGATTTGAACGTAAATTGGCACAACATCTGCAAATGTTAAAATTTATTATTAGTCGTATGGAGCATGGCAATCGAATCGTAGTAGCAGAGAATACATTTATGGCCCAGAATTTTTTTTAGTGTTTTCCAATAAAATCAAATTTTTCTATGGAATCTTTAGTAACAAACCGGCGATTTGAACGTAAATTGGCACAATATCTACAAATGTCAAAATTTATTATTAGTCGTATGGGCCATGGCAATCGAATCGTGGCAGCAGTGAATACATTTTTGGCCCAGAATTTCTTTTAGTGTTTTCCAATAAAATCAAATTTTTCTATGGAATCTTTAATAACAAACCGGCAATTTGAACGTAAATTGGCACAATATCTGCAAATGTTAAAATTTATTATTAGTCGTATGGAGCATGGCAATCGAATCGTAGTAGCAGAGAATACATTTATGGCCCAGAATTTTTTTTAGTGTTTTCCAATAAAATCAAATTTTTCTATGGAATCTTTAGTAACAAACCGGCGATTTGATCGTAAATTGGCACAATATCTGCAAATGTCAAAATTTATTATTAGTCGCATTGGCCATGGCAATCGAATCGTCGCAGCAGAGAATACATTTTTGCCCCAGAATTTTCTTTAGTGTTTTCCAATAAAATCAAATTTTTCTATGGAATCTTTAATAACAAACCGGCAATTTGAACGTAAATTGGCACAATATCTGCAAATGTTAAAATGTATTATTAGTCGTATGGAGCATGGCAATCGAATCGTAGTAGCAGAGAATACATTTATGGCCCAGAATTTTTTTTAGTGTTTTCCAATAAAATCAAATTTTTCTATGGAATCTTTAGTAACAAACCGGCGATTTTAACGTAAATTGGCACAATATCTGCAAATGTCAAAATTTATTATTAGTCGCATTGGCCATGGCAATCGAATCGTCGGAGCAGAGAATACATTTTTGGCCCAGAATTTTCTTTAGTGTTTTCCAATAAAAATAAATTTTTTTATTTAATCTTTAGTATAACAAACCGGCGATTTGAACGTAAATTGGCACAACATCTGCAAATGTTAAAATTTATTATTAGTCGTATGGAGCATGGCAATCGAATCGTAGTAGCATAGAATACATTTATGGCCCAGATTTTTTTTTAGTGTTTTCCAATAAAATCAAATTTTTCTATGGAATCTTTAGTAACAAACCGGCGATTTGAACGTAAATTGGCACAATATCTACAAATGTCAAAATTTATTATTAGTCGTATGGGCCATGGCAATCGAATCGTTGCAGCAGTGAATACATTTTTGGCCCAGAATTTCTTAGTGTTTTCCAATAAAATCAAATTTTTCTATGGAATCTTTAATAACAAACCGGCAATTTGAACGTAAATTGGCACAATATCTGCAAATGTTAAAATTTATTATTAGTCGTATGGAGCATGGCAATCGAATCGTAGTAGCAGAGAATACATTTATGGCCCAGAATTTTTTTTAGTGTTTTCCAATAAAATCAAATTTTTCTATGGAATCTTTAGAAACAAACCGGCGATTTTAACGTAAATTGGCACAATATCTGCAAATGTCAAAATTTATTATTAGTCGTATGGGCCATGGCAATCGAATCGTGGCAGCAGAGGATACATTATTGGCCCAGAATCTTTTTTAGTGTCTTCCAATAAAATCAATTTTTTTTATGGAATCTTTAGTAAGAAACCGGCGATTTGAACGTAAATTGGCACAATATCTGCAAATGTCAAAATTTATTATTAGTCGTATGGGCCATGGCAATCGAATCGTGGCAGCAGAGAATACATTATTGGCCCAGAATCTTTTTTAGTGTTTTCCAATAAAATCAAATTTTTCTATGGAATCTTTAGTAACAAACCGGCGATTTTAACGTAAATTGGCACAATATCTGCAAATGTCAAAATTTATTATTAGTCGCATTGGCCATGGCAATCGAATCGTGGCAGCAGAGAATACATTTTTGGCCCAGAATTTTCTTTAGTGTTTTCCAATAAAAATAAATTTTTTTATTTAATCTTTAGTATAACAAACCGGCGATTTGAACGTAAATTGGCACAACATCTGCAAATGTTAAAATTTATTATTAGTCGTATGGAGCATGGCAATCGAATCGTAGTAGCATAGAATACATTTATGGCCCAGAATTTTTTTTAGTGTTTTCCAATAAAATCAAATTTTTCTATGGAATCTTTAGTAACAAACCGGCGATTTGAACGTAAATTGGCACAATATCTACAAATGTCAAAATTTATTATTAGTCGTATGGGCCATGGCAATCGAATCGTGGCAGCAGTGAATACATTTTTGGCCCAGAATTTCTTTTAGTGTTTTCCAATAAAATCAAATTTTTCTATGGAATCTTTAATAACAAACCGGCAATTTGAACGTAAATTGGCACAATATCTGCAAATGTTAAAATTTATTATTAGTCGTATGGAGCATGGCAATCGAATCGTAGTAGCAGAGAATACATTTATGGCCCAGAATTTTTTTTAGTGTTTTCCAATAAAATCAAATTTTTCTATGGAATCTTTAGAAACAAACCGGCGATTTTAACGTAAATTGGCACAATATCTGCAAATGTCAAAATTTATTATTAGTCGTATGGGCCATGGCAATCGAATGGTGGCAGCAGAGGATACATTATTGGCCCAAAATCTTTTTTAGTGTCTTCCAATAAAATCAATTTTTTTATGGAATCTTTAGTAAGAAACCGGCGATTTGAACGTAAATTGGCACAATATCTGCAAATGTCAAAATTTATTATTAGTCGTATGGGCCATGGCAATCGAATCGTGGCAGCAGAGAATACATTATTGGCCCAGAATCTTTTTTAGTGTTTTCCAATAAAATCAAATTTTTCTATGGAATCTTTAGTAACAAACCGGCGATTTGAACGTAAATTGGCACAATATCTGCAAATGTCAAAATTTATTATTAGTCGCATTGGCCATGGCAATCGAATCGTCGCAGCAGAGAATACATTTTTGGCCCAGAATTTTCTTTAGTGTTTTCCAATAAAAATAAATTTTTTTATTTAATCTTTAGTAACAAACCGGCGATTTGAACGTAAATTGGCACAACATCTGCAAATGTTAAAATTTATTATTAGTCGTATGGAGCATGGCAATCGAATCGTAGTAGCAGAGAATACATTTATGGCCCAGAATTTTTTTAGTGTTTTCCAATAAAATCAAATTTTTCTATGGAATCTTTAGTAACAAACCGGCGATTTGAACGTAAATTGGCACAATATCTACAAATGTCAAAATTTATTATTAGTCGTATGGGCCATGGCAATCGAATCGTGGCAGCAGTGAATACATTTTTGGCCCAGAATTTCTTTTAGTGTTTTCCAATAAAATCAAATTTTTCTATGGAATCTTTAATAACAAACCGGCAATTTGAACGTAAATTGGCACAATATCTGCAAATGTTAAAATTTATTATTAGTCGTATGGAGCATGGCAATCGAATCGTAGTAGCAGAGAATACATTTATGGCCCAGAATTTTTTTTAGTGTTTTCCAATAAAATCAAATTTTTCTATGGAATCTTTAGTAACAAACCGGCGATTTTAACGTAAATTGGCACAATATCTGCAAATTTCAAAATTTATTATTAGTCGTATGGGCCATGGCAATCGAATCGTGGCAGCAGAGAATACATTATTGGCCCAGAATTTTCTTTAGTGTTTTCCAATTACAATAAATTTTTTTATTTAATCTTTAGTATAACAAACCGGCGATTTGAACGTAAATTGGCACAACATCTGCAAATGTTAAAATTTATTATTAGTCGTATGGAGCATGGCAATCGAATCGTAGTAGCAGAGAATACATTTATGGCCCAGAATTTTTTTTAGTGTTTTCCAATAAAATCAAATTTTTCTATGGAATCTTTAGTAACAAACCGGCGATTTGATCGTAAATTGGCACAATATCTGCAAATGTCAAAATTTATTATTAGTCGCATTGGCCATGGCAATCGAATCGTCGCAGCAGAGAATACATTTTTGCCCCAGAATTTTCTTTAGTGTTTTCCAATAAAATCAAATTTTTCTATGGAATCTTTAATAACAAACCGGCAATTTGAACGTAAATTGTAAATTTTTTTAGTGTTTTCCAATAAAATCAAATTTTTCTATGGAATCTTTAGTAACAAACCGGCGATTTAAACGTAAATTGGCACAATATCTGCAAATATCAAAATTTATTATTAGTCGCATTGGCCATGGCAATCGAATCGTCGCAGCAGAGAATACATTTTTGGCCCAGAATTTTCTTTAGTGTTTTCCAATTAAAATAAATTTTTTTATTTAATCTTTAGTATAACAAACCGGCGATTTGAACGTAAATTGGCACAACATCTGCTAATGTTAAAATTTATTATTAGTCGTATGGAGCATGGCAATCGAATCGTAGTAGCAGAGAATACATTTATGGCCCAGAATTTTTTTTAGTGTTTTCCAATAAAATCAAATTTTTCTATGGAATCTTTAGTAACAAACCGGCGATTTGAACGTAAATTGGCACAATATCTACAAATGTCAAAATTTATTATTAGTCGTATGGGCCATGGCAATCGAATCGTGGCAGCAGTGAATACATTTTTGGCCCAGAATTTCTTTTAGTGTTTTCCAATAAAATCAAATTTTTCTATGGAATCTGTAGAAACAAACCGGCGATTTTAACGTAAATTGGCACAATATCTGCAAATGTCAAAATTTATTATTAGTCGTATGGGCCATGGCAATCGAATCGTGGCAGCAGAGGATACATTATTGGCCCAGAATCTTTTTTAGTGTCTTCCAATAAAATCAATTTTTTTTATGGAATCTTTAGTAAGAAACCGGCGATTTGAACGTAAATTGGCACAATATCTGCAAATGTCAAAATTTATTATTAGTCGTATGGGCCATGGCAATCGAATCGTGGCAGCAGAGAATACATTATTGGCCCAGAATCTTTTTTAGTGTTTTCCAATAAAATCAAATTTTTCTATGGAATCTTTAGTAACAAACCGGCGATTTTAACGTAAATTGGCACAATATCTGCAAATGTCAAAATTTATTATTAGTCGCATTGGCCATGGCAATCGAATCGTCGCAGCAGAGAATACATTTTTGGCCCAGAATTTTCTTTAGTGTTTTCCAATAAAAATAAATTTTTTTATTTAATCTTTAGTAACAAACCGGCGATTTGAACGTAAATTGGCACAACATCTGCAAATGTTAAAATTTATTATTAGTCGTATGGAGCATGGCAATCGAATCGTAGTAGCAGAGAATACATTTATGGCCCAGAATTTTTTTTAGTGTTTTCCAATAAAATCAAATTTTTCTATGGAATCTTTAGTAACAAACCGGCGATTTGAACGTAAATTGGCACAATATCTACAAATGTCAAAATTTATTATTAGTCGTATGGGCCATGGCAATCGAATCGTGGCAGCAGTGAATACATTTTTGGCCCAGAATTTCTTTTAGTGTTTTCCAATAAAATCAAATTTTTATATGGAATCTTTAATAACAAACCGGCAATTTGAACGTAAATTGGCACAATATCTGCAAATGTCAAAATTTATTATTAGTCGTATGGGCCATGGCAATCGAATCGTGGCAGCAGAGAATACATTATTGGCCCAGAATCTTTTTTAGTGTTTTCCAATAAAATCAAATTTTTCTATGGAATCTTTAGTAACAAACTGGCGATTTGAACGTAAATTGGCATAATATCTGCAAATGTCAAAATTTATTATTAGTCGTATGGGCCATGGCAATCGAATCGTGGTAGCAGAGAATACATTTTTGGCCCAGAATCTTTTTTAGTGTCTTCCAATAAAATCAATTTTTTCTATGGAATCTTTAGTAAGATACCGGCGATTTGAACGTAAATTGGCATAATATCTGCAAATGTCAAAATTTATTATTAGTCGTATGGGCCATGGCAATCGAATCGTGGCAGCAGTGAATACATTTTTGGCCCAGAATTTCTTTTAGTGTTTTCCAATAAAATCAAATTTTTCTATGGAATCTTTAATAACAAACCGGCAATTTGAACGTAAATTGGCACAATATCTGCAAATGTTAAAATTTATTATTAGTCGTATGGAGCATGGCAACCGAATCGTAGTAGCAGAGAATACATTTATGGCCCAGAATTTTTTTTAGTGTTTTCCAATAAAATCAAATTTTTCTATGGAATCTTTAGTAACAAACCGGCGATTTTAACGTAAATTGGCACAATATCTGCAAATGTCAAAATTTATTATTAGTCGTATGGGCCATGGCAATCGAATCGTGGCAGCAGAGAATACATTATTGGCCCAGAATCTTTTTTAGTGTTTTCCAATAAAATCAAATTTTTCTATGGAATCTTTAGTAACAAACCGGCGATTTGATCGTAAATTGTAACAATATCTGCAAATGTCAAAATTTATTATTAGTCGCATTGGCCATGGCAATCGAATCGTCGCAGCAGAGAATACATTTTTGGCCCAGAATTTTCTTTAGTGTTTTCCAATAAAAATAAATTTTTTTATTTAATCTTTAGTATAACAAACCGGCGATTTGAACGTAAATTGGCACAACATCTGCAAATGTTAAAATTTATTATTAGTCGTATGGGCCATGGCAATCGAATCGTGGCAGCAGAGAATACATTATTGGCCCAGAATCTTTTTTAGTGTTTTCCAATAAAATCAAATTTTTCTGTGGAATATTCAGTAACAAACCGGCAATTTGAACGTAAATTGGCACAATATCTGCAAATGTCCAAATTTATTATTAGTCGTATGGGCCATGGCAATCGAATCGTGGTAGCAGTGAATACATTTTTCACTCAAAATTTTTTTTAGTGTTTTCAATAAAATCAAATTTTTTTATGTAATCTTTAGTTACCAACCGGCTATTTGAACGTGAATTGGTACAATATCTGCAAATGTCAAAATTTATTATTAGTCGCATTGGCCATGGCAATCGAATCGTCGCAGCAGAGAATACATTTTTGGCCCAGAATTTTCTTTAGTGTTTTCCAATAAAAATAAATTTTTTTATTTAATCTTTAGTATAACAAACCGGCGATTTGAACGTAAATTGGCACAACATCTGCAAATGTTAAAATTTATTATTAGTCGTATGGGCCATGGCAATCGAATCGTGGCAGCAGAGAATACATTATTGGCCCAGAATCTTTTTTAGTGTTTTCCAATAAAATCAAATTTTTCTGTGGAATATTCAGTAACAAACCGGCAATTTGAACGTAAATTGGCACAATATCTGCAAATGTCCAAATTTATTATTAGTCGTATGGGCCATGGCAATCGAATCGTGGTAGCAGTGAATACATTTTTCACTCAAAAATTTTTTTAGTGTTTTCAATAAAATCAAATTTTTTTATGTAATCTTTAGTTACCAACCGGCGATTTGAACGTGAATTGGTACAATATCTGCAAATGTCAAAATTTATTGTTAGTCGTATGAGCCATGGCAATCGAATCGTGGTAGCAGAGAATAGATTTTGGTCCAGAATTTTTTTAGTGCTTTCCAATAAAAATCAAATTTTTCTATAGAATCCTAAGCCCTATCTATTGCGAGCACTCACAATTTTTTTTAGATTTTTGTCATGATTCTGGAATATACAAAATTGGGCTCGAAATGACCTCACTTGTACCTGGTTCATTTATGTTCCCAAACGAAATGTACGCCAAAGGGAATTTGTAAATGTCCCACGCCACAGGACTGAATATGGAAGTCAACCTTTCAAATACAGATCAAAGGATTCGTTTCACTCATATCGCTTCTACTGATAGTTGTAGTACCACAAATGTTTCAAGTGATGTCAAAAGTCTAAAATTGCCTATAAAACATATTTTTTCTGGATATTTTTCTGAATTGCTTTTCCGGTAATTTCTAGACTTTTTTCGGGATTTTATTTTTCTGAAATATTTTTCCAGGCAAATGTAGTATAACACATGACCCATACAAGACATGACTCTTCCGTGTTTCCTCGGGATTACGGGGTTTGGTACCCTCGAAATTTTGTGCCTCGGGATTATGTCCCGCGGGATTTTTTTCTTCAGAAATACGCTACCAACCCTTTGCTACATCAAGCCCCGTGCTAGAGAACGTGTCTATTGGCCTGAAATTAACGACCGTATTGAGGAATTATAGTATCACGAATTAGCGTATGTCAAAAATTCCGTTAAGCCAACTCCTAACAAATTGCAATGGATATTTTTAAATAATAAAAACTTTTTTGTAGTCTCAGATTATTATTCTAAATACCTAAATTGAAATTTTACTCTCACAACGAAAGAACGCCACTAACATTATTGGCAACCTACAGAAAATATTTTCGATTCATGGAATCCCCCAAGAAATAGTATCTGATGTCAGTCCCTCCAATTTCAAAATCATTTCAAAACCAATATTGCTAACCCATTAATAGAAAAAGCAAATGATTGTAAACAGCCACTACATGGCTTCCTTTCGTAGAATTTACAAACACTCCAACAAGCAATCGTAATTCTACCATCATAGGCGGTATGGAAGATTTAGTTACACCAATATATAGATTGTGGCGATCACAATATAAAAAGAAAACAAAAATTAATTTACTTTTAGAATATTATGTTACAGACTGTAATTTAGATTAAGTTATTAAGTTTGCCATTTAAATTATATAATTGCCACATAATTAGGATTACCATTGTCCATAAATAAAAATTTAAAAAAAAAAAATTTTTTGCGAAATCGAGAGATGAAGGAGGAGTCGAAAATTTGTTTTGGTCGAGTGATGACCTATAAATAATAAAAATAATTAAAAATGGACTCATGGATCATTACAATTAAAACAATAAAATTCTGAGTGGAAAAAAAAAATTTTGTAATGAATAAAGAAATTTAATTAAAAATTTAATAATAATAATTTTATAATAATAATATAATATTAATCGTAATTAATTAATTAATTATAAAGTTACTTGATAATAATAAAATCATAAAGTTTATTGAATATAAAAGTGAAAAAAAAAAAAAAACGTTCATAAAATTATAATGGTGGTTGTCCAATAATTGGATCGTGTTCACCTGGGAAAAAAAAAAACAAACACAAACAAACAAAACGATAATAGTGAATTATGTAAAAATCAAACGTTATTCAAAAATCGCGATAGTTAAAAATAATAATTCAAATATAATAACTATAGTTCTGCTAATAAGTCATTTTTTTTATACTATCTAATAATAATAATAAATAACTGATAAGCATAATCATTACAACTTAAAAAAAAATAAAAACAATCAGCGTTTATTCGCAGCGTTCTTCGGAAAAAAAAAACAGCTGTAATCGGATCCGCAACGGTATAATAATATTAAGAATTTTTCCTGTATATATATTAATATTTAATTAAGAATTAATTAGTTTCTTAGTTTTGGTGATGGGTTTCTCTTATTTGTTTTATATAATTAAAGTTTAAGTTAATTCATTTAATTTGATTAATAATAATAATATTAATCAAGTTAATACCTATAACAATATTATTCCTAATGTTTCATTTGTTTTCATTTTTTTTTCTTTTAAAATTAAATTTCATTTGCATTCATTTTCATTTTTATTTGTTTTTTTCAAATAAATGGTTTGGCTTAATTTTTAAAAATTCAGTGAGTTTTTTTTTGTTATAATGAGTGAATAATTTTTTTTTTGAGTTGTATTGGTGATGAAACGGCAATGCTGACGCTTCATATAGTGATGTTTTTTTTTCCTTTCAACAACAGCATTTTCAAGCTCTCCTGTGGTCCAGAAATAACCCCCCCAATCCACTGAAACCTAGCCGGTTAAAATTATGCTGTCTGGATAACCACTTGAGAGTCTGTGATGGCTTTCGACGAAAAATCAAACCCATGATTTTGTTCGAAAGTTGTTACAGTGGCGCCCAAACAAAGGTACTGTTTTTGGATATAGTGTTGTGATTTTTTTTTATTTAAACATGTACGGTTAATGCTTATTAAAATTAGATTTCATTATTATAATGTGAATTTCTCTAACCGTTTATTTTTGTTATGAATTGTTTATTGGAGAATATCGTGCAATAATTCTGTCCTTGTCGGATATTTTTGATTTCATTGCTGCGCCATGTTCTTGAATACCCAATTCATTTTTCACAATCCATTGTTAATTTTTTTTATTTTTTATTTTTTTTTTCAACAGTTTCAAAGTTGTGTGGTTCCATATTGATTCCATTTTATTTAATGTTATGATAGAATTTTTTTAATTCAATATATTGATTCAATATGGCATGATCAACTGCGATTATTTGTTATGTTGCACTTAGACTATAAGGTTGCGCAAGAATCTGCATTATGCATTATTCAAAACAATATGAATTTGATTTTAGAATTGCTTGTGTTAGAACCTTACTGAGTTGCTATAAATAACGTAAGATTGTTTTCTAAATTTCATCTATTCCAGTTAGTGTCTCGCGAGCTGTTTAATTTTTGATGTAGATGTTGGAGGGAAAGTAATGTTACGTTATTATTCGAATTTGTTCTTATTATTATCATTTTTTTTTCATTGTCACAACCAATCGTAAATAATCACTGAGGTTTCGGGGTTGCTGTTCATCACCAATACAACATTTATTTAAAAATATTCACATACATACAAAATTATATTACACGTAAATACATAAGTTTATTTCTTTTTAGTACATTATTATCTTTATTATTATTTCATACTTTCAATATTATTTTAGCTTTCGTTTAAAGCACTTAAATAATAAATATAACTTAGTCGTTAGAATTATTTTTATATATATATATATCAATTTTTACTGTTTAAATTCTACTAACGTTCAATTAAAATGGATACATATTGCCTGAGTATTGATGAGCTAGATATCGAATGTGTAGTTCGCAACATTGTTGGATCTTTGACCGAACAAATTGAATTGCTTAAGAATGCGTTAGATCAAGAATCAAAAGGCTCAATCTGCCCGCCGGAAAAAACCCATTATGCTGCTCAAAAATCTCCCCTGCGGGAGTTTCAAATTTGTTCTAGGAAATTAAAAGAATTAAAGCCTCAAGTAAGTGAGATTGCGGACATCGATGAACGGGAAAGACAAAACAAGTTGAATATTTTATTTTCTAGAATTGTACATATTGCTGGTCGGTTTCAGCGGCTAGCCAATTCCTCTCCAAAATATCGAACACAATCTATGCACATGTTAAGCGCATGTGATGCCGTATTAGAAGCTATTAAATCATTGATTGAATCAAAAGTATCGGTAGACGATTTTGAGAGATCTGCTTCGGAAGCTTTGGATAGGCCTCTTCCAGGGTCAAATCCGCAACTAGATACCAATTCGGAAACGTCTGACTCAGAGCAAGATGAAGTTACTCACATTAATGTATTACCTAGCACTTCTAAAGCCGCAATGGAAGAAAAGATGATAGAACCGGCTAGTGATTCGAAAGATAATAGAACATCAGCAACTGCTTCCAATATAAATGTAAAACCAGTTTCAGCGGAAGAACTAGCATCTTTTGTGGAAATGGCTCGCAAAATCTCGTTACTGGAAACAAAGTTACCAGATTTACCTGTCAGTAGTAATGTAAATGACTACAATCAAATTAAGGATAGTACACCAAAGGTTAATGTCCTAATCAATCAAAATGCTTCTCGTGCTGATCCTGAAATAAACAATAAAGGACCTCAGTATCAAAGGCCGGAGCAATTTAGGTTTCAAAATGACTATCGAGCGTCGCTTCTTCCAGTTCATAAGTGGAACATAATATTCGATGGATCCCCTAGTGGTCCACCAATCGAAAGATTTTTATACCGAGTAGAACATTTGGCCAGCTGCAATCAAATTCCTTTTGGGAAAATGGCAAATGATTTACACATTTTATTGCGGAAGAACGCCTTAGAATGGTATTGGTCCTATTTGCAACGTTGTGGTTTTGTACAGTGGGAACAGTTAACAAATGACATGAGAATTAGATTCCAGGATCGGAGAACAGATTTTGAAATCCGACAATCCATCGTAGCTAGGAAACAAAGACCGCGAGAAAATTTCATGGATTTCTATTCCGAAATTTTAGATTCTACATTATCGTTAAGTCAGCCATTACCAGAATCGGAAATATTTTTTATACTGCGTCAAAACATGAGCTCTGATTTGCAACTGAAATTAGCCGGACGGAGAATATTATCGGTTCCGGAGTTGGTTAATCAATGTATCGATATTGAAGACACATGGAAACGGGTAAACCAACACCATGATATGCATCGCAAATATGTCCATGAGTTGTCCACTACAACCGTTCCTGCGGTTGGTTTCACGGGGTACCACTTTCCTCAAAATTTCGGCTCGGCAGTTCCGGAGTCAGCAAATCATAATAATCCTTATTACGGATATGTCAACGAACAAGTATATCCTTCTTTTGATGTTAATGCTATATCAGGTGATCAAGGGGTTCGTCAATCAGCGTTCACAAGATATAGTTCACCTCCGCCAAAGTTACCATCAAATTCGGCAGCACGACAAGGTTATGACCCTCGTTCCACTAGGGTTGATTCACGTTTTGGGCTGGGGACTTATTGCTATGGATGCGGTGCACCCAATGTGTTGAAACCAAACTGTCGCAATTGTAATACGACAAATGCGGAAAACCAATCGAGGGAAGTGAAGAAACCTGGGGTTCATTTTTCCCAAGAAACACCCAATACCAGGAAAACAACGGAGGAAGTAGCCTCAAATACGTGCCCCGAGCTTTATCGCAGGCAGATTTAGTTACTCCAAATATTCAAACTTATAACCATGTCCATAACCCACCTATAATCAACAACAACTTACATATTCAGTCGCAAACTCCATTAAGTCAATTAGGCGTTTCGCCAAAAGATAAGTGCAACCAATCAACGCAAACCAAATCAAGACAATCAAAAATTAGATCAAACTCAGGCCGAACTATTCGATATTGGATGTTAAGGAAACAAATTAAGAAAATGATCTCTGAATCTCATTTTAATTTTATAGAAGACAAGCGGCCTTATGCCAGCGTAATAATCAATGGTACTCCGTTTACTGGTCTATTAGACAGCGGGGCGAACGTCAGCGTTCTGGGAGCTGGTTCCGAACAATTTGTAGCCCAAAACAATTTAAAACTTCATAGTCTACCATCATTTTTGCACACAGCCAGCGGCGAAAAGCAAGCAGTAATTGGACATGTAGTGTTACCTGTTTCGTATCAAGGCACGGTAAAACGACTTCGCTTTCATATAGCTCCAGGCCTTGTACAACCCTTATATCTTGGAATAGATTTCTGGGACTTATTTGGGATAATTCCAAAAATAAATACGCTGGACGTGCAGGAACCATCTGTTTTTCCAAATGATCGTCACGAGCTGTCGCCTGAACATGAACATCTATTGGGAAAAATTATTGAAATGTTTCCTTGCTCCACCAAAAATGGGCTAGGGAAAACAAACCTTGTCTCTCACACTATTGATGTCAAAAATGCGGTGCCTATTAAACAAAGATACTACCAGGTATCACCGGCAATTCAGTTAGAAATAGACAAGGAGTTGGATAGGATGTTACAGTTGGGGGTTATAGAGGAATGTCAAAGTGCATGGTCCTCACCTGTGACCCTTGTTCGAAAGAATACTGGCAAGGTGAGATTATGTCTTGATGCCCGAAAGGTGAATGCGGTTACCGTTAAAGACGCTTATCCTTTACCGCTAATCGCGGGATTACTTAGCAGGTTGGACCATACTAAGTTTATCTCGTCGATAGATTTAAAGGATGCCTTTTGGCAGATACCGTTGGATTTGCAATCGCGAGATAAAACCGCATTCACTGTTTCGGGCCGCCCTTTGTACCAATTCACTGTAATGCCATTCGGGCTGTGCAATGCTCCACAAACAATGTGCAGATTGATGCACCGAGTGATACCATACCATTTGCATGACCGGGTGTTCGTTTACTTGGACGACCTACTGATTGTTTCAGCGGATTTAGACGAGCATTTCTCTCTTTTAATGGAAGTTGCCAAATTGTTGAAGTCCGCCAACTTGACAATAAATGTTGAAAAAAGTCGGTTTGTTTTAAAGGAAACGAAATACCTCGGTCATGTAATTGGAAATGGTGTCATTCGAATGGATCCCGAAAAAGTGACCTCTGTAACAGATTATCCAACTCCCAAAACCACCCGACAGTTGCGACGTTTTCTTGGAATTGCAGGGTGGTATCACCGTTTTATATCCAACTTCGCATCGATATGTTCTCCTCTCACCGATCTTCTCAAACGAAATCAAAAGTTAAACTGGAATGATGAAGCGCAACAGGCGTTTGAAAATCTAAAAACGGCCCTAACAACAGCACCGGTCCTTCGAAATGCAGATTTTTCCAGACATTTTTACATCCAGTGTGATGCGAGCGCTTGTGGTATTGGAAGTGTGTTGTTTCAGCGTGACGATGATGGTACGGAATACCCAATTGCGTATTATTCGCATAAATTAAACTCTGCTCAACGTAAGTATAGCGTTACCGAGCTGGAGTGCTTATCAGCGGTAATGAGCGTAAAAAAGTTTAGGCCATATGTAGAGGGGTATTGTTTTACGATAATCACCGACCATTCAAGCCTCCGATGGCTTATGGACCAAAGAGACTTGTCAGGACGGCTGGCGAGGTGGAGCTTAAAGCTCCAGGGCTTCAATTTTAATATAGAGTACCGTAAGGGGACCCTCAACGTTGTTCCTGACGCTCTTTCCAGAATCCATCTCGAGGCTATTAACAAAACTGGTATGATCGATGATGGGGGTGCAAGTTTACCTCCTCTGCATGTGGACCTGGATGATGAAGCATTCAACGAAGATGCTTACGTTGGCAGAGTAAAGGCATTGAGAGATAACCCAAACATAAAAACGAATTACAAAGAAGTTGATGGCAAGTTATATATCCTGCTTAATGGTTGTCAAGACGAATTATTGGACCTTTCACTATGGAGACTGGTGATTCCAGAACCGCTCGTATTAAATTTAATACGCCAAGCACACAGTGCACCAACCAGCGCCCATCATGGATTTATAAAAACCCTTGAGGTGTTACAGCGACAATTTTATTGGCATTCAATGACACGTGACGTGCGAAATTACATACAATGCTGCGACACGTGCAAGGAAATTAAACCAACCAATTATATCACACAACCTGAAATGGGAAGTTATCGGGAAGTACACCGGCCATTCCAAAGGGTGTTTATAGATTTTCTTGGACCGTATCCGCGGAGTACAAATGGGAACACTTATCTTTTAATGTTTCTAGACCAATACACTAAATATGTATTATTTGAACCATTAAGAAATGCTACCGCCAAGGACGTAGTGACATTTTTAAAGAAAAGGGTTTTTCCAATATTCGGCATCCCTGAGTACCTAATATCTGACAACGGCAAACAATTTCAATCAAATTTAGTATCCGATTTTCTGAAATTGTATGGCGTTACACATCAATTTACCCCAAAATATTCCCCTCAATCAAATGCGTCGGAGAGGGTGAATCGTACCATAATTTCGGCCATCCGCGCCTACATTGGAGATAATCATAAGCATTGGGATATGCATTTAGACGAGATTGGTATGGCATTAAGGAATGTAGTACATTCATCAACCGGATTTTCGCCGTATTTTTTAACGTTTGGGCAACATATGGTATGCCACGGTTCATCTTATCGGATAATGAAAGATTTTCAGCTGTTAAGTGATCGTCATTTTATGGCAGAAGATAATATTGCTCGTTTATCAAATGCGCAGGAACTGGTTTTATCCCATCTGAAAACTGCCTATGATCGCAATGTTACGAATTACAATCTTCGTAGTAAAAATCGAACGTTTTTACCCGGACAACAAGTATTTGTGAAAAACTTTGTCCAAAGCAATGCTGGAAGCAATTTTTGTGCAAAATTAGCACCAAAGTTTGTCAAAGCAACCGTAATTAGGAAAATTGGCAATGTATCATATGAACTTAGTGGAATGAATGGTAAAAATTTAGGAATATATCATGCTAAAGACCTTAGGTAATTGGATTCTTTTTCATTTTGTCAAATAAATTAGGCAAGTCAGTTTCTTATATAGTGTGTAACTTGTATGTATATGTGTGTAATAAAAAAAAAAAAAAAATTTCCTGTTTATTTGAACGTTGTTTAAGTTTTTTTTTGCAATATAATTATGTATATATCCATATGCCCGGCTTGAGACCATCTCAAGGGTGCTGGGTCTGCCCCACGATTTGTGGCGATCACAATATAAAAAGAAAACAAAAATGAATTTACTTTTAGAATATTATGTTACAGACTGTAATTTAGATTAAGTTATTAAGTTTGCCATTTAAATTATATAATTGCCACATAATTAGGATTACCATTGTCCATAAATAAAAATTTAAAAAAAAAAAATTTTTTGCGAAATCGAGAGATGAAGGAGGAGTCGAAAATTTGTTTTGGTCGAGTGATGACCTATAAATAATAAAAATAATTAAAAATGGACTCATGGATCATTACAATTAAAACAATAAAATTCTGAGTGGAAAAAAAAAATTTTGTAATGAATAAAGAAATTTAATTAAAAATTTAATAATAATAATTTTATAATAATAATATAATATTAATCGTAATTAATTAATTAATTATAAAGTTACTTGATAATAATAAAATCATAAAGTTTATTGAATATAAAAGTGAAAAAAAAAAAAAAACGTTCATAAAATTATAATGGTGGTTGTCCAATAATTGGATCGTGTTCACCTGGGAAAAAAAAAAACAAACACAAACAAACAAAACGATAATAGTGAATTATGTAAAAATCAAACGTTATTCAAAAATCGCGATAGTTAAAAATAATAATTCAAATATAATAACTATAGTTCTGCTAATAAGTCATTTTTTTTATACTATCTAATAATAATAATAAATAACTGATAAGCATAATCATTACAACTTAAAAAAAAATAAAAACAATCAGCGTTTATTCGCAGCGTTCTTCGGAAAAAAAAAACAGCTGTAATCGGATCCGCAACGGTATAATAATATTAAGAATTTTTCCTGTATATATATTAATATTTAATTAAGAATTAATTAGTTTCTTAGTTTTGGTGATGGGTTTCTCTTATTTGTTTTATATAATTAAAGTTTAAGTTAATTCATTTAATTTGATTAATAATAATAATATTAATCAAGTTAATACCTATAACAATATTATTCCTAATGTTTCATTTGTTTTCATTTTTTTTTCTTTTAAAATTAAATTTCATTTGCATTCATTTTCATTTTTATTTGTTTTTTTCAAATAAATGGTTTGGCTTAATTTTTAAAAATTCAGTGAGTTTTTTTTTGTTATAATGAGTGAATAATTTTTTTTTTGAGTTGTATTGGTGATGAAACGGCAATGCTGACGCTTCATATAGTGATGTTTTTTTTTCCTTTCAACAACAGCATTTTCAAGCTCTCCTGTGGTCCAGAAATAACCCCCCCAATCCACTGAAACCTAGCCGGTTAAAATTATGCTGTCTGGATAACCACTTGAGAGTCTGTGATGGCTTTCGACGAAAAATCAAACCCATGATTTTGTTCGAAAGTTGTTACAAGATCGTAAAGGGAACATGGTCGAACAAAGTTGTGAAATTTTATAAAATTTTGAATTATTTGTTATGAATTTATATGTATAATTATTCAAGCATGTTTTCTAATAAAATCTTATTTGCACTTTTGATTAGCTACCAAAGAAAATTGAGAATCAAAAGCGCCCTCAAACTATTTCAAAATCCACCCGAATTGACTGCAAAATAATTCCAATTTATTTAACAAGACCTACCTTAGGTATTTCGCCAATCTGTAAATAGTCTCTCTTATTGTCTGTAAACCCACTGTCACATTCCCGTACAATATTGTACTCAAATGCATTTTAAATGGTGGATAACATTCGTACACAACACAATATTATATTACGCACTACAATCCAAAACACACACACATAATTAACTTTCTTGCTATGTTTATTATCCACCGATCACTAACTTATTAAATTTTTAAGCAAACGTTTACAAGTACACTACATATATTCACTGAAACAATAATTGTGATGTTTTGCGATTTGTCATTTATTTTTACGCATCAATTATTGATGCGGTAAATAAATGTCAATTCATACCACAACCCAGTTTAACGACTCACATGATACTAACATGATTTTACGAAAAAATGCAAAAGTACTCCGAGTCTTGCATTCGTTTACCTTTTTAAATGTTTGCAGTTATTTTGCATGGTTGTGTTATTTCTCTTTCTGTATGATGGTCTTTCATTTTTGTGTTGAATTGTAATATTTCCAAAAACTTTATAACAGCTAATTGAAGTAATAAGGTGGAAATATTGGGTTATTGCGTTCATATTTTCGTTAAATCTTGGACTTATGTTGTTTGGTTGGATTAGGAAATATGTAGGTAGCTTTCCTCACCTAACCAACCAAGCTGTCAATATTCAATCAATTGTACATATACATACATATATCCTTTGAGTGAATATTTCATTGAATGCACCGTTAATTCAATCAAAATTTGTTGGAATTGTTTGCCTTCACAATGGAATCTTTTGACCTTGGCAATGGCGAAATTGTTGTTATAATTTGGCAAGATTTTACGACAAAATATCGGTAAAAAAAATGTTTTTGTCTGTTTTGGAGTAATTGTATTTATATTGTGAGAAAATTTAATCTAGACGTAATCGTTTTGCTTGGTGTTCAGAACACTGAAGAGAATCGCTACCTGTTTTTCATTTTGATTATTTGTCTGGAGCGGATGGATATTTGAATTTTCCTTCTTATTAGAAGTCGTTTGATTTGGTCGTGTTTTTTGTCAATGGTAGGTACCCTGTTGCTGAATTGCGAGAAGTTAGCGGATAAAATCACATGAGCAAGCCATATAAAGATTTTCAATATTATTCTAGAATAGCTTGTATGTTGTTTGAATTGAATTAAGCGTATCGCTAAGATATAGTTATACGATTCTTAATATTTTAGATTTAGAGATTTTGAGATCATTTTGGGAATTTGAAAATAGTTAAGTTAACTTTAGTGTTAAAGAAATTATCTCGCAGCTTTTCAGTTATTATTTTGAGAAAAACGATTGTTTGTTAAAAGCTAATTGCTTAGCATTAACGGAGTTCGCATGAACGGATTTACCGCTCAATTTGACAATTTTTTTTACAAATTTTCGAAAATTGGAGAAAATTAACAGAACAACATACACACTTAACGATAAAACGAGACCGATTTCTTAGACAAAAAAATTAAATAAAACATGGGAAAATATTAGGCGACCGGCGGTTACATTGGACTGAAATAGTTTTTCATCCGTCTGAACGCATACGAAATAATCAGAAATAAACAAATATACACCCTGCGCCATTTAAATGAACGGTTTAATTTTTAAAGTAAATTTTGGAAAGCCCGCCGCAAAAATGATAGATTTGATTGTTGGAGCACAAGCTTTTTTGTGCTGATGTAAGTTTACAAACTTAGGAAAAAATGTGGGTGAATGAAAAACGGTGGTTTCCAAAACACTACATCAAAAAATTCAATTTATTTTTGGTTTATTAGTTTTATGCCACAGGATTGCTCAATAAATTGTTATTTTTACCAAATCAAAAAAAGAGACTAACTCAATAACAAAAAACAAAGCAAGTAACAAAATTGTGATGACACAACAAAATTCGTTTTGCAATATAAAAAAAGTAATAGATTCGATCGATAATTATTATGAAAAAAAAAGTAATTCAACGCGCTTATACTAAACGTGCGCGCATGCGATGAAATAAGACTATGCGTTGACATTCTCCCCGCCTTGAAACATCCCAACAGATTGAGATCCCGCGTTTGTAGGTACCGTGCATGGTTTTCATGTTAGCCACTCGAACCAGCCCGTCTTCCCCAGTATATATTTGAACAACCCGTCCTAGTTTCCATTTAAGTGGAGGTTGATTATCATCGATGAGTACTACCAAATCACCAATAGTGAGATTGCGTGTTGGTTTGGTCCATTTGTGGCGTTGCTGTAGGGCTCGTAAATATTCTTGTGACCAACGATTCCAAAATATGCGGTGTTCAAAATCAATCTGCTTCCAGGTTTCAAGCGGCGGCCGGTTAGTTACATCAGACATCGGTAAAGTGTTGAGGGGTCGCCCGATCAAGAAGTGTCCTGGCGTAAGACAATCAAAGTCGTCAGGGCTGTTGGTAATGGGCCCGAGCGGCCGTGAATTCAGCACGGCTTCAACTTGTTTGACTAACGTCAGCAGTTGTTCGTAGGTAAACTTCGCTAGACCCATCGTACAGTGCAGATGAAATTTGGCAAGTTTCACTCCAGCTTCATATAAGCCGTCAAAATTGGGAGTGGCCGGTGGCGTAAATTTCCATTCAATATGATCCTCATCGCATATGGAGTGCAGCTCATTCTTTAATTGGGTTGGAGACAGCAGTGCATAAAGCTCACGTAACTCGGAATTAGCGCCGATAAAATTGGTGCCGTTGTTGGAGAACACATATTTACAAAGTCCTCGGGTGGCCACAAAGCGCTTGAAACACCCCAGAAATGCATTTGAGCTGAGGTCGGAGGCCAACTCGAGGTGGACTGCCTTTGTGACAAAATAAATAAACAGACATAGATATGTCTTCGTTGGTGGTTTGCCTCGGATACGGTAATGGATGAAAAATGGGCCGGCGAAGTCTATACCGACTGAATAAGACGGTGGTGCGGCGTTTACTCGTTCCGATGGTAGGTGTTCCATCTGTTGCATCATTGGAATCGGCCGAGCCCGAAAACACACTTTGCATTTTTGGTAGATCCTCTTACATACTGTCGTGCCGTACAAAGGCCAATAATATTGTCGAACGGCGGCCAATAGAGCTCGTGGACCAGCATGTAGCAGTTTCCTATGATTGAAATTTAATAAAATTAATGTAAAATTATGATTATTGGGCAAGGGAATGGAATGTTTCGAGGTGTAGGGCAAAGTGGTATGTTGAAGGCGGCCACCAACACGGATTATGTGATTTTCGTCTAGAAATAATGATAACGAGCGAAGCATTGGTTGCTTGACGATAAAATTGGCCTTTTCCAACCCCGTGAATTCGACCGGAAAACCATTGTTTCTGCACGACTCGGATAATAGTGTTGAGGGCTCGATCTAATTCTTCTAGTTTTAGCGGGCCACTAAATTTGAATTACGGTTTAAGTTTGAAACGTAGCATATACGCAACCAATCTTCTAAGTTTTTTGAAGTCATGACGAAACTTGATTTCCTTCAACACATCTGGTGAATCACTTGCAACAGCGGCAACTGATTGAATTTTCTTTAATTCTGGCATATCGTCAGGTACTGGAAACTCGTCGCGAAGCGTTGGCCAGAACAAATTTTGTTTTAACAGGAATGCCGGTCCGTGCAGCCATAAATCTGATTGAATGAACTTCTCAGCTGTCAAGCTTCGCGAAATCAAATCAGTTGGGTTGCATTCTGTCGGTACGTGTAGCCAATTTTCTTTTTTTGAAACTTCTTGTATGGTTGTGACTCGATTCGAAACGAACGTTTTCCATCTGGATGGGAATGACTTAATCCAATGGAGAGTAATTGTTGAGTCCGACCAATAGTATGTTTGATCTACGTTGAAATTCAGATTCTGGTGTATTTTGTTGTACAACTCCAGTCGAGGTAATGTAGTTTTCTGGAGCGGCGCGACACGAGACTTTGCGCAAAGTAACTTAACGAAAGTATGACCATCATCATTTAAACATCGAACATACAGCACAGCACCATATGCACGTTTGCTAGCATCGGCAAATCCATGAATTTGGATGTTACGTGGTTCATTAGAGTTGAACAGGTGGCGATCGATTGTGAATTTGTTGAGCCAACTAAGACTCCTTTGGAACGTCTGCTAATAAGAGTGCAGGCTCTAGGGAAGTGATTGGTCTCTGTCCAATTTCAGTTGCCAAAGTGTTTGAATTAGCAGCTTTCCCAATGTGACCACCGGAGCCAAGAGGCCAAGTGGATCGTAAATCCGAGCGATTTGTGAAAATATGGTTCGCTTTGTAATGCTTGTATCTGGGTTAATATTAACAAAAACGTTGAGGCTGTCAGTGGACGGATCTCAATAAACTCTGTGGTAATGTCGTCGATGACTTCAAATTTGTTGGAACACCACTTTCTCAAATCCATGCCAGCCGAACGCATTATATTTACTATTTGATTTTTGAGCTCTTTTGCAGCAACTATTGAGTTGGTGCCGGTAAGTAGGTCGTCAACGTAAACGTCTTTCTCAATTGCTTCGGCAGCCACAGGTAAAGTAGCCTTGTGATCGAGAGCCAATTGCTTAAGGCATCTTGTGGCGAGAAACGAGGCGCACGACATACCATATGTGATGGTCTTCAATTTAAAAGTTGAAAGCGGTTCAGTAGGAGCATTTCGCTACAGAATGAGTTGATATCTTTGATCATCCTCGTGGACCCGTACTTGCCGATACATTTCAGCAATGTCGGCGCTAAATGCATAAGCATGGGCTCGAAACCGAATTAAAATTGAAAACAGGTCAGTCTGAACGACAGACCCAACCATCAAAACTGAGTTGAGCGATTTTCCACTAGAAGACTTGGCAGAGCCATCGAACACTACACGCAATTTCATGGACGAGCTGTCCGGCTTTAGAATGCAATGATGCGGAAAATAGAAATTCGGTGGTGTAACAGCTGCTAGGTCGGCATTTTCCATATGTCCTAGCATTTTGTATTCGCCCAAGAAGTTGGAATAAGTGGCGAATAATTCTGGTGTTTTAAGAAGCCGTCGTTCTAAGTTGTAGAATCGGCGAACAGCGAGACTTTTCGAGTCTCCAAGTATTGATGGATCCGACAAAAATGGGAGTTTGACAATAAATCGTCCCTCGTTGTCCCGGGTGGTGAATTTTGTAAAGTGTTTTTCATACTCAGCTTATTCGATGGATAGCGGTTTACGGAATGTGGAAGATTCTCTATCGTCCAGAATCTTTTGATTTGGTCGCTTAAAGTAATCGGATCATCGATGGCTAAATGACAAAATTGTTCAGAAGCCGGTTGTGGCGAGGCTTTTCCAACAACTATCCATCCCAACACGGTGTTCTGAAGTGTAGGTAATTGATCAGCCAATTTAATTTGACCAACAGAGAGTAAATCATAGTAAATCTCTGCGCCAAGTAGCAAATCAATATTCTGTGATTTGAAAAATTCAGGATCGGCAAGTTGAATATTTGACGGAATTTTCCACGATTTGATATCGTTAATTGTAGCAGTGGGCTGGTAACTCGTTATCTTTTTAAGCACTTGCACGTCCAACGCGGTTTTGTAGTTGGTAATGTTTGAACTCAATGTTATTGTTGACCTAGCTAAAGTTGAAAGTACGTTTGAGCCGATTCCTTGAATTCTAGTGACACTGTTACATCTTGGAATTTTTAGGCGTGTTGAAAATGATTCGGTCATGAAACTCAACTGCGAACGGGAGTCCAGCAGGGCTGTTCCAACGATAGAGTGTCCAAAGTTATCAAGAACTTTGACCAATGCTGTAGCCAAATATACAAAGGACGCTGTGCTCTTTTGGGGTTTGGATGCCGCAAGTGCCGATTCCGTTGTTAAGGCACTAGTAGTTGTAATCTGCTTGCACTTAATAGGATCTAACGAGCTCCCAGCTTTTGAATCTGTTGGCGATGGCTCAGTTTTCGAAAGTGTCGGATGGGTTTCATCGGCCGCCTTATGAAGAAGAGAATGGTGCGCTGAACTACAATATCGGCAGCGGATTGTAACTGGACAGGCAGCAACAACGTGATCTGAACGAAGGCAGTTGAAACATAATTTGGCTTCTATGGCGAATTTATGACGTTGGTCAGTTGTAAAATGCAGAAATCTGTGACAACGAGCTATTAAATGCCCATTTAATTTGAAATGTACACAGAAATATGTCGATGATTTCATTGTAGTGAGTGAGTTCGTGATCGGGCGATTGTAGCGGGGAACGGACCTTGATTGTTTTGACTGATTGGATGCGGGTGTAGTGTTCTTTGGCTGACTTTCCAAGCGATGAGCACGAGAACTGAGGAAATGGCACCGATCATCTAACGTTGCTGGAAGATGAGTCGATGGAGCGGAGTCATTCCATTTGGCCTTTGTTTCCGTATCCAATTTTGAAATCATTGTGTATACAATTAGATCGTCCCAGTGATTCACAGGTCTTTTCAAAGCTTCGAGTGAATGGAGATGCGATCGAAAGTGGTCATGCAATTCCACGAATCTCTTTGGGTCAGGCCGATCAAGCGATTTGAAAGCGAATAGCTGATGGATATGCTGCTCACAAATAAAGTTCGGTTTGTCGAAACGATCCTGGAGAATTTTTCTGGCGATTTTGTAGTTCTCATCGGATAATACCACTGCAGCTATAGCACTAGCAGCGACACCATTCAGTGATAATTTCAAATACTGAAATTTAGTCTGGTCACTCAACGATTGATTGTCATGAATGAGGGCATCAAACGTACCAATAAAACCATTCCACTTTAAGTAATCGCCACTAAATATCGGAAGCTCCACGATGGGAAGCTTTGCACTAACCGTAGGCGGAATTACCTTCGCATGATCTGGCTTTTCATCTCCTACAAGAGCCTTGCGTCGTGCCTCCTTCAATTCTTCCAATTTTTCCTCAAACTCGGATACAATGAAAAAATATGAATTTTCGATTGATGTGCGAACATGCTCAGTCAGCAGCTCAGTATCGATATCTTCATATGGGGTGAACGTTCGTTTGTAGACCATCCAAGCTTCACCCAAATCAGTCAATCGCTGTTGAATATGTTTGGCTTTCACCGTTGCAAGACTGTCCGCCACGTACTTCTCATATCGCTCCAATTTTGACGAACTGTTTAGAGCGACGAGGATCTGTAGCTGGAGGCACCTCACAAAAAATATAATAAAAGTGTTTAACTTACGTAATTACGATGCAAATAAATACCCACTTGAAAATCCGCTTATAATGCTTAGAGATATAAGAGCATTCACCGCAATGTGTACCGCTATGTAAATGCGCAGAAACCGATGATGTACCGCTATGTTAATGCGCTAGCAGCAACACATGATTTTTACCGTTATTTGAATAACTACGATACGATGCGACAATTCTTTGATACGCCCGTATTAATGTGATAAACTACCAGGTCGACCCTTCGGAATAGATTAATCACTATCACTATACACAACAAAACAAATACGCACTTTGTTATTTTAACAACAAACAAAAAAAAACTGGAGCAATAGCAGCACAAAACCAATAAATGTAACGGTACCCCACATCTGACACCAAATGTTGGAGCACAAGCTTTTTGTGCTGATGTAAATTTAAAAACTTAGGGAACAATGTGGGTGAATGAAAAACGGTGGTTTCCAAAACACTACATCAAAAATTCAATTTATTTTTGGTTTATTAGTTTTGTGCCACAGGATTGCTCAATAAATTGTTATTTTCACCAAATCAAAAAAAGAGACTAACTCAATAACAAAAAACAAAGCAAGTAACAAAATTGTGATGACACAACAAAATTCGTTTTACAATATAAAAAAAATAATAGATTCGATCGATAATTATTATGAAAAAAAAAAAGTAATTCAACGCGCTTATACTAAACGTGCGCGCATGCGATGAAATAAGACTATGCGTTGACACTGATTATTAACACAATTTTTACAATATTCCAAATATATTCAAATAAACAGAACGGTCAACTGCCATTTTAGACCTACATAACTTCGGATAAGGAATACTTCTGCCCTACCTCGTAACAATTTGGTAGGTCTTTACAGTGTTTTTAACAAAGTTTTTTCAATTGAAAAATAGTTTTTTGTTGACAATGGTAATTTTTATTCAAAATAAGGATTAACAGAAATAAAATAATTCATTTCAACCAAAATAATTTAAGAAAAATTTTAAAATCAATAGTTAATGACTCTGCCCTTGGCTTTTATGATGGCCTTAATCTGGATCGGCATTGGATTGTATTGTAAAGTTTGGTAAAATAAAATATTGTTACTTCTTCAAACCAGACTTTTTCTATAAGTTTTTTCCGCTCTTTGGCACTATTCAGCTTGTATTTTTTGATCTACTTTCCCATGAAAAACCAAATATTTTCAACAATATTGAGGTCAGGACTATTTCCTGTCCAAGGTAACGACTTTTTAAATTCGGCTACCTACCAAAAATCGTTAAAATTTAGCATTCTTACGTCACAAATAACGTCAATAACTTACAATGCGCGCCCTGTAGCATTCGGAGATCGAATCGTCCTGGAGAAGTGGAATACCGATGTATTGATTCGGGTCCTCAATAGTCAAAACGCAGGTTTCGATAATTTTTTTATATTTTTCTCCGTTTACTGTACTATCCAGAAGGCGTAGTGATCAAACAAAGGCTGTTATGGCTCCCAATGCCATAAAATATGGTGAATGTTTTAATGTCTGCGAAATATATTCTGTTAAATACCTTTTACCTTTTTATCGCCGAACACTTATGACCCTACGCCAATCCTCGGGCATTCAGTTTTCTCATTCTATTGCGAATTTGAGTTTTGCGCTGCTCCCATTTTTGCTGTCAGTAATGATTTTCTCGCAGATCGACAAGCATGGATACTAAGTTTCATAAGTCTTATTTTAATAGTAGTAACTGTAATAGTATCGGTTATTGCTATTACTTCTCAGCTCCAAGGCAGTAGCACACCTTTGCTTAAGCGCCAAATTGGTGGAATTCGATCTATTGGTTTTCTTCTTTGCATCAGTGCCGGCTAATCTTGCAACCGTTTGATTTTCGGAATAGTGCCCTAAAACTTTCTAATTGCTGTTTGGCTACACTAAATTATACTCCAAACTGAAGTGAATATCGGCTGGAGTTCCACAAGGTTATAGGGCCAATACTCTACATACTTTATACCCGAGACGTACCAAGCACAAAAGGAACAAGAATTGCAACATTTGCGGATGATACTGCAATCTTGGCAACTAGAGATAACATAGAGGAGTCAACCAGTAAATTACAAAACGCTACTAATGCATGGAGTAATTGAACGAAGGAATGGAGCCGTCAACTCACCGAAACTAAATCTAGAAAGGGAAGCTTGTCTGTATTTAAACCAATGAGATTCTTTCGGCTTTTTATGGACAAAATATAATAACAATAATGGCACTCACAACATTTTTCCGACTTGTTAATCAGAACAAATGAAGAGGTTATAATATACATTTATAATATATCTACCAAAAAAGTAGAAAATATCTAATCCCCCCCCCTCCACCCGCCCTTACTTTAACCCGACAATCATTATTATTATTATTATTAATTTTAGGACCATGTGGGCGTTAAGCCACCTCGCACTGCAATCTAAAAGATCTTTTGTGCATGGACCCTGCTCAATGATCCGTCCAGTCAATATTCAGGTTCTTAATGAACCTAACAATACTGCCGGCCGGTATGTGATACACACTATCTGGGTTCATTACTCTCCCTCCTAGATGCTGTAGTCTTTGGCGGAAAATGGCTGAGCAATAGCACAGAACATGTTCCGCTGATTCCGCTTCCAGGTCGCAGAAGCGACATTCATCTGTGGTACTTAGGCCCATTATCTTAAGGTGATAACTTAAGGGGATGTGACCTGTGAAGAAGCCAGTAAGCAGCCTCAACTCAGGTTTCCTAAGTACAAGACACTCCTTTACCCTGACTGACGAAGCTAAAATAAATTTCTTCGCCTGTCGCAAACCTGGAATTCTGCGCCAATAGGAGGACTTCTGCACATCCTCCCAGCGTTTTACAGCTGCCCTAAGGTACCCCTTAGTAACGCCGCAGAAGGGCTCTGGTCCAATGAATGGAGAAGCAGAACCCTCGCGGGCGAAGCCATCAGCTGCCTCTTTTCCCACAATTCCAGTATGACCTGGCACTCAAATAAGTATTACCTTATTTGAGCTTGCCAACTGTTTAAGAACCTTCAGACAGTCCCATATCAGGCTTGACTCAACGGTAAAAGACCTAAGAGCCTTTAAGGCCGATTGGCTGTCTGATACAATATAAACCTTTGCGTCGTTTAGGCCTTTTGCAATGCCTGACCAAGCACAAAGTTCTATAGCATGTACTTCAGCTTGAAAGACGGTTGCGTTGTTACACAAGGACTTCGAGAGGGCAGTCCCGCTCCCGTATATTCCTACCCCCGCCCCGTCTTCCGTTGTTGATCCATCTGTAAACCATACCATTGACCCTCGCTCAAAGGATGGTCCCCCTGTTCTCCACAAATCCCGGTTAGGTAAACTAACACAAAATGGTTGGTGGAAGTCCAGGAAGTCCAGTTTAGCTGGCATACAGTCGGAAAGCATTCCTATGGTATGGTCTGTCTGGAATTCCCGGAGGATTTCCAGATGGCCCACCATATTGCCCGGTTTGATATTTTCCGCCGCCTGCATCTTAAGGGCCATAATAGCAGCCTCCTTTTTAACATGCAGATGCAATGGAGTCAGTCCTAGGAGAGCCTCCATTGCTGCGGTTGGACATGATTTCATTGAGCCCGTAACCCCAATGCAGGCTATACTACCGATGCGTAGGTTACCATAGGCCTAATGATTGTTAGGAACGACCAGTAGATCATTTTTGGTTGTAGTCCCCAAGTACGTCCATAGGGTCTCTGACAGGCCCAAAAAGCCTTAGTGGCTCTATTTTGAACTTTAAGTAAATGTTGTTTCCAGTTCAGTCTTTGATCTAGGATAACCCCTAGATATTTAACCTCTTTGGAAAAACAGACAGTAGTGCCGCTTAACGAGGGAGCTAAAAGCGAGAGCTTTTCCTCCTCGTAAAAGGGACAATGACAGTTTTGTTTGGATTGACACTAAGGCCTTCCTGGTTACACCACTGCCATAATAAATCGAGTGCATTTTGCATGAGATCAGAGATGACCCCATCAAACTTGCCTCTAATTATGATAGCCACATCATTCGCATAGCCCTGGACATCAAACCCATGGTTACTCAGAAAGACAAGTAGTCTGTCAATAACCAATGACCATAAAAGAGGAGACAGCTCGACTTCTTGGGGACAGACTTTTACGGCCCTGATGGTTACTGACTCGCCACCTAATCTGGCTGTGATCTCGCGATGTTCCAGCATGGAGCGTATCCACCTAATTGTAGAAGGGGGAATCCCATTCTCCATTGCTGCTCTCTCTATCGATCCATAGGAGGTGTTATCAAAAGCCCCCTCAATGTCCACAAAGGCACAAAGGGCAATTTCCTTATACGCCACCGCTCTTTCAATCCTCTTGACTAGACCACTAAGAGCCATCACAGTGGATTTACCAGTTTGATAAGCAAACTGATCCCGATGCAGCGGATTATTAACAAGGACTTCACATATTATTTGATGATCCAAGATTTTTTCCATCGTCTTCAATAGAAACGATGTCAGGCTAATTGGCCGATAAGCCTTGGGCTGGGTGTCCAGACGACCCCCTCCCTTTGGTATAAAGACCACATTTACTTTCCTCCATAGTTTCGGAATATAGTTAAAAGCATAACTTGCCCGAAACAACTGGACCAAGCTGGGGAGTATTTCCTCAATACCTTTTTGAAGTAAAGCCGGAAAGATACCATCCCCTCCAGCAGATTTGAACGGTTTGAAAGAGCCAATAGCCCATCTCACCTTGCTGGGTGTGAACATTTTTCCAGAGAGGCTCCAGATCCTACTGTGGGGTGAATAGTCTACCTCACTTGAAGGGTCATGCGGGTCCTCCTGGGTACCTACCACTATTGAGTCCGGAAAGTGGGTACCTAATAGTAACTCCAGGGTTTCCTTCCGGTTTTCAGTGAACATCCCGTTTTGCTTCTGAAGAAGCCCCAAACCATTTGAGTGATCCCTAGCAAGGACTTTCTGGAGACGAGCTGCAGAGGGTAGTTCAATGATTCCCTCACAGAAGTTTCTCCAGGTAGCCCTTTTGGATCTTCTTAATTCCAGATTATATTCCGTTAAGGCCATCCTATACTCGCCCCATTCCCCGGTGCGTTTAGCCTTATTGAATAACCTTCTAGATTTTTTCCTCAGCTTACTCAGCGCCCCGTTCCACCAAGGGACCAACTTAATGGACTCTCTTCGCTTAACTGGGCAGCTGTTTTCATAAGCCGAGTGTATGGAATTATGCAGCTGGTTTGAACAGAATTCCAAGCCCTCTGGAGACTCTATGTTCCTCATTACCGAGGGCATTTCTGATTCGAGTGAAACTCTATAAGAGTCCCAATCGGTCAGTTTTGGAATTCTTATCTCCTGCCGCTGCATGGCCTCGGCCGCCAAATCGAATCTGATGTGCAAGTGATCCGATAAGGAGGCCTCTTCAGACACATGCCAATTTTTAACAAAATGACTAAAATGCGGACTAGCGAGGGTCAAATCTAGGACCTCCTGCCTAATCGCATTTATGAAAGTAGGTTTCCTTCCCCTATTGACAATATTTACATTGTTAGTAATTATATACTCAAAAAGGTACTCACCCCTATTATTGATGTTCGTGCTGCCCCACACCGTGTGGTGCGCATTTGCATCGCATCCTATTAGGTAAGCCAGCCCATTGCGCTGGCAATGAGCTATGAGCCGCAGGAAAGTAGGCGGAGGCCATTATAGCCTCCTGTTTCCCTCTTTCACCCAGAACCTCCACCATTACCGCCACTAAGTCCCTGGAGATGAACTCTGAAATGGGAATAAAATTAATTTGCGAGCTGGCCAAAATGGCCGCCCTTGGACTCTCAGTTCCGTTACAATAAATCAACTTACCCATTTGTTTTGGTATACCTTTAATTTGGTTACCTATTACCCATGGCTCCTGTATTAGAGCCATGCCAATTTTCTGGCAGATAAACCTACGACAAAGGACGTCCGAAGACGCCTTTGCATGATGCAGGTTTATTTGTAGGTAGGTTATGTGTGCCATCACTGCAGCGACGTCTGCTGAAGGCCTGAATTAGCCTCCTTGCTCGCACTGCCATTGCCAGATGGCGAATCCGTGTCCTCCATCTTACTGCTGCTGTCCACAGCTGACTGAGAGCCACCAGGCTTCACCAGTGGTTTGCGCGAGGTGACCCCTCGCGGGGCCATTCTCCGTACAACCGCTGACGCCTTCCTCTCTCTTTCTCTCCTTCTCCTCGCCTGTCTCCTGGAAAGGGCCGCCACACCAGTGGTTTTAACCACAGGTGTGGCCCCGATAGCCGCCACAGGTGCGGCCACGATCGCCTTCACAGGTGCAGCCACGATATCCTCCACAGGCTTGACCACTTGGGGCCCGCCCCTGGAACCTGACTTTCCACCACCCTGGCCCCCCTTGGGGTGCAGTTGGACAATCCCAAACTTAAAATTGACTTTGAAATCAATTTGTTTGAGCTTCTCAACCGAAGAGTGGTCCATGGAGAACGTGCAAAAAGCTGAAGTGCCTTTCGCCTCTCTCCTGACCACTCTCCAGTTGATTGCCTGCATGCCCTCGTTTTGGCTTCTGATAAAACCCAGAAGCTTATCCGTGGGCAATTCGGCACTGTTTGGGAAGGTACCAAACACGATCCTAGCTCGAGGCAGATTTCCCGCCTCAGCTACAATCAGCTCTGCACCATCCCATGGCTTAATAGTGCCTATGGTCTCCCTGAGCCACTGTACAGTGACCCGGTCGGCACAGGTCACCAGCCAACCAAGCCGAAGCTGACTGCCAAGGAACTTGGGTTTAAGCTCCTTGGCCTCCTGCTCCAGCACCTTATCCAAGATTCCCTCCTGGACAGCTTTAAGCTGCTCTCCAGTGAGGGCAACCTCAGGAAAGCCAGAGGGTAAGGTCCCAATGATCTCTGATTCCGCAGCCTGCCTGAAGGTAACTCCAGACCGGACCGCAGAACCCGAGGCCACCAGGACATGTTCTTCCCCCCCGGCCTTTTTTTGTGCCGGTGAAGTATCGTCATCCGAGCGGTCCCTCTTTGGCGGTTGGGCCGTCGTAGGAGCGCAAGTCTCCTTCCGTGGCCGCACCGCCAGAAGCCTTGTTTCACTACCGGGCGCTTTGCCCTCAGCTAGAAGCTTCCTGTACCGCTTTTTCGCAGCCCCACACATTTTCATATGAGGAGCCGCAGCAGGTTTGTTGAAGTCAACCTCACCCTTCTGACACTCCCCGACGTCCGCACTTTCCCCTGTTTTCACAGAGGAGATCCCCCCACTTACGGGGGCCAGTTCCTCATCTCCTGAGGTTTCCATATCGGAATTGAGAAGGAAGTTCTCAAACTCCGAACGGATTTCCCCATCCGATGTGCCACCCATTGGGGCTTCCACAGCGGAAAGAGGACCTGAGCCCTCGAAAGCCACCGCAGAATCCTCGCTGGTTCGTGACGCTTTAGGAGCGTTACCATCCTTATCATTATTTTTTATTTTTTTAGGCATTTTATTCCCACGAGTATTTGGGAAATGAAGGTCACCTGTGGGACACCCAGCTACCACAGGAAGGCTAAATAAAACTGGAGGGCGCCTGGTATCCAGAGTCCGCATATTTGGGACTGATTAACCTATCAGTCATTCATCCATCGGCATATGCTGTTCCACCTTAGATTAGGGCTTTTTGTTAAGGTTTTCTCCTTTAGCGCCGTACTTTGGCCTGAGCCAACTAGAACAAAACTGTAATAGACGACATCAGTTACCGACGATTGCCACGTGGAGGCAGTACGTACACTTGCGAATTGTGGCAAGGTTACCCCTACCACAATCGTACTCATCCCGCCAGCTGCCTGAAACATGACCAGAACAGCTCACGTGATGAGCACCCTCATATATATATATATATATATATATATATATATATATATATATATATATATATATATATATATATATTATTCGCACCATCCAAACAATAAAACGATAACTCAAAAACATCGTTTTTCAGGAGAAGGCTTTGAAATTTGAAATTATGAAGGAATCCCATGTAAAAAAGTTTCATTAAAGTTGAATAACTTGTGCAGGAGGCCCTGAAAGAAAACACTGGTTAGACAGGACGATAGAACACCTTTCACAGATTTTAAAAATGCAATCATGCAATAAACGTATAACTAGCACTTATCGTTTTATTGTTTGGATGGTGCGAATGTATAATACTCGAAATATACGTTTTTTTTAACAGACACAATTGACACCGAGATAGAAGATGATATTGAATATATGAAACTGAATGTTCCAGATAGTACGGACGAATTTGCTGAAAAATGGCGAAAAACTCACAAATTTAGGTAAAATCTATTAAGAAGCTCTATGCCGACGATTGAATATATTGAACTTTTTCCCGGCTTAACAAGTTCTGAAATTAAAAAATTGGTAAGAACTGAGTGCAACTAAAAATAGAACAAAATTTTTACATATTTTTATTTTACAGATGGAAATAGATTTAAAAATAAAGTACACTGACTTTGATCCAGACGCCATACGGAATTGGCATACTATTTACCCAAATATCATTCAACGGGCGAATAAAATTAATCGAGACAGCGTTGTTAAAAGTTTATGCCAACGTATAGAAGCTGCGGAAGAAGGTATTTATTGTCACATCAAACTACATTTCTATTAGGGCACTTTAAAACTTATTCAAAACTTAATGTTATTTATTTAACAGCAGAAAAAAGCGCATTAGCATTTCTGGTACTACCATATATTTTTCCAGTTAATGGAAAACGAACATGGGGAGAGTATCAAAAATTGAGATTCAGCACTCATTCATTTCATTATATGAAATGTGTTAAATGTGTATAATACTGAAAGTTTGGAAAAATTATTCTTTAAAATTTAATATTTTCCAGACTGCAGTTGAAGCATTCGAGGCCGAGGCTATTCCGGAGGTACCTAAGATTATTTTTGTGGGACATCCAATTAGCATTGCGTATGTATTAGTTGCGGGAGAAAGATACATGTATTGTAATCCTGTGGAAGCTGTTGAATGCTGTTTTTATTTGTATATGGGCCTAAATATCAAATATCCAATTGCATGCAAGTCTCTTTGGCATTTCAATCAAAAGGGAATTTTCAAAATCAAAACAGAATCTGATGAAAATATTCCATGTGTGCTCACACTAATTAACGATATGCAGAGTAATAATTAATTTTAGTTACACGTTTTTATATTATTGTTTCATCTATATTGAATTTTGAATTTTACTAAATATATATTTTCGATCCTATACAAGATGACAACCATTATCTGTAAAATGTGTAACCTCTTTTTCGCAGATAAAGCCGATTGTCTACGGCATATTACGATATGTCATAAACACATTGAAAATTTTCGTTGAGCAATTTTCGCTTCGAAATTCATTTTTAAAACACATTAGCCAGAATTGCCGTACAAACTTAATTGCTACGTCAAAATTAAATGATGTTCCTGCTTCAACGTTTGTAAACTCTGTCAATTAAATTTCCATAGCTGAGTTAAACGACAAATTTGTATATTCTCATGACAATTTTGCAATTCCTTCCAATTCAATTACTCTAGAAGATGTAATTAGTCAAATGTCTGATGAGTATCTACGACTGATTTTAAAAATTTTCTGTGATGATAAAATTTCCAGGAAGAAAGCATTTCAAATTTTGCAGATAACGTGCAACTTTTATTCTAATTTCATAAAAAAATCTTTGCCATTAACAAATAATGATAATCCTGCTCTTTATTCCTTAACTCTTTTCAATCCCAAAATTCTTAGATCAGAAGATTTGCTAATGAAGTAAGTTCCTTCATCAACAATTAGATTTCTTCATTACAAATAAACCATACGTAATTCATTTAGAAAATCAAGAGATTTTAGACAATTTCATCAAATTGGTAATAAAAAAAATTGATTGCACAATGCAAATTATTCCGCTAATCAATCTATTTAAAGTTTTATTTAATAAAACATTATATTTAGATCATATTTTGGCATATTTTTAAAATTTAAAATTTTCTAATAAATCTACGATGCATAATTATATTGAAAGTGAGGATTGGAAAGCAATTGTTGATTCCCTTCCTCATTATGATAATGTGCAATACCTACCGTTATTTCTATACTATGACGATTATGAGCCAAATAATGTTTTGGGATCTAGGCCTGGTGATAAAAAAATTGGCGCTTTTCTTAAAGATACCTGTCTTACCAACACATCTCAATTTAAAATTGTCGTCAATATTTCTTGCCGGTTTTGTTCACGTAAAAGATAAAAAAAATTTGGGAATCAAAGAATATTGAAACCAATTATTGCCGAGTTAAAAGAACTCGAAAATACTGGTATTTTTGTAGAACATAGAAATATTACAATAAGATTCGTAGTTTGTGGTATATTAGCAAAGCAACCTTGATTATACAAGCCATAATCTAAAAAACGAAGCTTTTATAAGGGAATTAGAAACGAGGAAAAAACCAAAATTTCCATAGTAAAACACATGAAACATATGGGAAATCACTTTTTTTCCTAAGACAAATTTGTAAATGAAAACGTTGCAAATTCTTAATTATGATTTCTGAAATATTTTCATAAATGTTTGAATTTCAACATATATAAATCTCGTTTAAGTAAATCGTTTTCATTTTCTTGTCACAATTGATTTTTTTAAACCAAAATATAAAAAAAAGTTCATAACAACAGCTTTCTGGTCAAATTAAAAAGAAAAGCTTACTACAAATCGTGTGCATTAAGTCAATATACATAGATGGCAGTGGGCAGTAAACATTTTGAAAAACCGTACCAAAAATCGCCACCTGGGGAAATTTGAGTTCAAAATTGTAGGAAATGCAAAACAAATTCTCAAAATTTTAAGAACTTGTCGTAATTTTGTGATTAAATAATTTTTTTCATATTTTTCTGTATAAATCTGAGACATCTAACGTACACTAGTAAAACTAAAGATAAATGTAGCAAGTATTATTTTAATTCGTCAGAGCCAACGTTGATGTATTTTTCAAAATGAAAGTTCGAAAAATATATTTTAGAAATAATTTAATTTTAATATTTCTGCAATTAATATTTACTTAATACCAATATACCCTTCTTGTATATTTCTGCTAAAGATATGTAGAACACTTTTGTATAAACATTTTGTAACATTTTTGCTTTTTTGAATGAAAAACTTGAAGCTAAAAAACACCATTTTTACTATGGATTCCTGTGGAAATTAGTGAAAAGTTATACCACTAAAAAAGCTTCTAAAAAATACGTCATAATGATTATGGCTCTATACTTTAGAAGGCTCTGATATTAGGCGATAATTTGGGACTCAATTCCATATTAGGATTCAATGAAAGCTTTAATTCAAGATACTTTTGCAGAATTTGTAAAACTCCTTCTGAAATTACTCAACAACTTTGCAATGATAATTTATGTGAAATTAGAACAAAAGACAATTATGTATTAGATTTACAAATTGGAAACCATCTGAAACAGGCATTAAAGAAAATTGTGCATTCAATCAAAGCAACCTTGATTATACAAGCCATAATCTAAAAAACGGAGCTTTTATAAGGGAATTAGAAACGAGGAAAAAACCAAAATTTCCATAGTAAAACACATAAAACATATGGGAAATCACTTTTTCTCCTAAGACAAATTTGTAAATGAAAACGTTGCAAATTCTTAATTATGATTTCTGAAATATTTTCATTTAATGTTTGAATTTCAACATATATAAATCTCGTTTAAGTAAATCGTTTTCATTTTCTTGTAATAATTAATTTATTTAAACCAAAATATAAAAAAAAGTTCATAACAACAGCATTCTGGTCAAATTAAAAAGAAAAGCTTACTACAAATCGTGTGAATTAAGTCAATATACATTACATAGATGGCAGTGATGTCAAAAAAAATTTTGTAAAATCGTACCAAAAATTTTCACCTGGAGAAATTTCAAGTGCAAAACTTATAGATCGTGATATTTGTTCATTTTAGTACCGCAATTGTCGCTAGTGTAAATTATCTTTTCCATAACAAATGAGATAATTTACACTAGCGCACCTAGCGTAAATGATGGCGAAGTTGATGTTTAGTACAAGTGATATACATGATCTATAGGGAAAGCAAAACATATTCTCAAAATATTAAGGACGTGTCATAATTTTGTGATTAAACAATTTCTTTTCATATTTTTCTGTACAAATCTGAGACATCTAACGTACACTAGTAAAACTAAAGATAAATTTAGCAAGTATTATTTTAATTCGTCAGAGCCAACTTTAATGTATTTTTCAAAATGAAAGTTCGAAAAATATATTTTAGAAATAATTTAATTTTAATATTTCTGCAATTAATATTTACTTAATACCAATATACCCTTTTTATATATTGCTGCTAAAGATATGTAGAACACTTTTGTATAAACATTTTGTAACATTTTTGCTGTTTTCATTGTAAAACTTGAAGCTAAAAAACACCATTTTTCCTATGGATTCCTATGGAAATCAGTGAAAAGTTATACCACTAAAATAGCTTCGAAAAAATACGTCATAATGATTATGGCTCTATACTCTAGAAGGCTCTGATTCAATTCGTTAAAAAGATTTCATGTTACAACTAATGTAACCGTTGACGTTATGCATGACTTGTTGGAAGGAATTTGTCATTATGACTTATTATTAATACTAAAATATTATGTTAAAGACATAAAGTATTTTTCTATAGAACAATTAAATTTTAGGATTCAAAATTGTAACTTTGGGGCACAAAATATAAACAAACCGCCATTGCTAAGTTCTGATATCTTAAATAAATCCAAATTTAAAATGAGTTGCTTTTGAAGGACTTTTGTAACATATTTCGGAATATTAATAGGTGATTTGATATCGAAAAGCTGTAATTTTTGGAAATTATATTTAGTTCTTCGTGAGATTATAAATTTAGCATTTTCACATGTAGTACTCAAGAATGACTATAAATATTTAAATATTCTAGTAGAAGAACATAATATGTTATATTTGAAATGGGACAATTTAAAAGGGCATACAAGAAAAAAAATTTGGCAACAAATATTAGCATCAAAAATAATAAATTGGCATCACAAATAATATTTTGGAACCACATATGAGAATACAAACAAATATTTTTGAAGGACATTATTAAATACTATGGCGACAAACATTGGGATCAAAATTAATAAATTGGCGGCAAATATAATATCTTGGAACAGAAAAAAATAATTTTTAGTAGTAAAAAAAAAATTAAAAATTCGTGACAAAAAATTAAATTTAATCGATACAAATTATTTAATATTTGATGGGGGATCGATATAAAATATTGTAGTGTCATTAATAGAATCTATATAATCCGCTCCTAGATATTTTAAAAAATATTTTAAAACTAATTTCAATTTTTTAATTTTTAATTTATTTATTTATAAATTTGTTGCCAGTTAATTATTTTTGTCGCCCGAAATGTTTATTTCTATGCCAAAAAATTATAAATGTTGCCAAATTATTATATTTTGTTCCAAAAAATTAATTTTATGATGCCAAGAAATTTTTGTTTGTTGCTCATTAATTTGTGCCGTTTTATTATTTTTTTGTATCTCAAATATTAATTTTTTGTGTGCCGGTTTATTGCCAGCGATTTGAAATTATCATGTTCACACTTAAATCCTAAATTTCACATTCTTACACACTATGGACGAATAATGCAAAAAATTGGACCCTTAGTTCAACTTAGTTCAAGCAGATTTGAATCCTATCACCAAAAATTAAAAAAAAATTATTAATATGTCTAAAAACAAAATAAATATTTTGTACACTACAGCATTTAGAAACCAAATACATAGCTTTGACTTACGAATTGATGAATTTCCTTTGTCTCGAACATGAAATAGTTCCTGGTAAATTAAAAAGGTTAACAGATAAAACTATAGCACCAAATTTTAAATTTATTTGTAACGGGCCCCGTTTTTTGAGAAAATATATAAAACTTGACAATTATTTAATAAGGAATGAATCAGTGATTCAAATTGGATTAAATGATAATGGGGATCCCAAATTCGCAATTATAAAACAAATTGTTTGTTATGAAAGTCGTTTTTTTATTTGCGTCGAAGATTTAGATGTATTGGGTTTCAACACACATTACTTTAGTTATGAAATTGAATTTACAGGGTGTTTTCATACTTCGCCGCTAACGAAAAATTTTGTAAGAAATTCTCACAGTTCACACGTGAGTGTAATATCTAATAAAAATATTTTTGTTATTAATTATTTCAAGAACCATAATTGAATTAATTGTATATATGTACTTTATTTGTAACTGCATATAAAATAAAAAAATAAACCTTGTATGCATATAGTAATTTTTAATAAAATGAAGTGTTTCTAATTTATGAATTGTATCTTATTATATCATTTGATAAAATGCGTATACTATGCATGATAATTGCCTAGTAAAATTTTATTAAATTAACCATGTTATCATAAACCCAGTGCTATTTATATTATATTTTAATTAACATTTTTTTGATATCGTCAAACTATAATTGTGGTAAATGTCAATTCAAATAATATGATAGAAATTATAATGAATTTATTAAAATAAAAATTAAAATATGATTGGGATTATTAAATTTGCTTTAGCGCATTCACTATAAATTTAGTAAATTGCATCATATTCCCGGTTGAGTGCCAATTATGTATATGATAAAAATAATCATCGTCCTATGCATTTATCATATTCGTTTATCATAAATATGATGGTCACTCTTATGATAAAATTAATCATATTTTTTTTCTGAGTGTAGGGTCCAAAGATATTGAATTTGGATTCATCCGAGAATATGACCCTACGCGAGTCCTCGGGCATTCAGTTTTCTCATTCTATTACGAATTTGAGGTTTGCGCAGCTCCCATTTTTGCTGTCAGTAATGATTTTCTCGCAGATCGACAAGCATGGATACCAAGTTCCTTAAGTCTTATTTTAATAGTAGGAGCTGAAATGGTATCGGTTATTGCTATTACTTCTCAGCTCCAAGGCCGTGGCACACCTTCGCTTAAGCGCCAAATTGGTGGAATTCGAACTGTTGGTTTTCTTCTTTGCATCAGAGCCGGCTTATCTTGCAACCATTTGATTTTCGGAACAGTGGCCTAAAATTTTCTAATTGCTGTTTGGCTACGCTAAATTATACTCCAAACTAAAGTGAATATCGGCTGGAGTTCCACAAGGTCATAGGGCTAATACTTTACATACTTTAAACCCGAGACGTACCAAGCACAAAAGGAACAAGTATTGCAACATTTGCAGATGATACTGCAAGCTTGGTAACTAGAGATAACATAGAGGAGTCAACCAGTAAATTACAAAACGCTTCTAATTCATGGAGTAATAGAATGAAAGAATGGCGCCTTCATCTCACCGAAACTAAATCTAGAAAGAGAGGCTTATCTGTATTAAAATCAATAAGATTCTTTCAGCTTTTTATGGGCAAAATATATTAATATTATCACAATAATGGCACTCACAACATTTTTCCGACTTGTTAATCAGAAAAAGTGGAGAGGTTATAATATACATTTATAATATATCTACCAAAAGAGTAAAAAATATCAAATCCTCCCCCCCCCCCCTCCCCCCCCCCGCCCTTACTTTAACCCGACAGTCATACAAAGTGTATCAAGTATAGTAAAAATGAAAACTTTCCTTGAGTTTTCTCTGTGGCAATTAGGTTTCGTACTGATAAAGTTCGCACAATAAAGTTGAATTTGACCAAAAAAAATCAAGTATCTACTTACATACCTTAATATATACATATAAACTATAGAACGTTTTTGACATTTGGCTGATGACGTGTAACTTCTGATTTTTCTGCGATATTAGTTTATCTCAACATATAAATCGGGCACGATATCCAAAATGCCTCAACTATTGTTTTTTCTCGCTCATAAGTGATGCACAAACTCAAATGATATAAGGCCTTCAGATTCGTAGTTATGCGCATTGAAATAACCATTCGTGTGGAAAGATCTTTAGCTAGCCGATGGTGTACCTTCTTCCCGCTTCTTATCACTTCTAAAATCTGTTGAGTTTGTGTCGGATTTGTGCATTTATCTTCATGAGTCCTATTAAACATTAGTGAAGAGTACACCTTTTTAATTTTCTAAAAAAACATATATTCTTAAAGTTTACCAAATAGGCGACAAATCAATTATCTAATTAAAAAAATGTTGCAAAAAAAAATTAAAAGAAATTTATCAAAATTAAATATTTCGCAGACCAATTTATTTTCATTAAGAACGTACCAAATAAAAACAGAAAATAAAATATTTCTCAAACCTACAAATAAAAAAAATTCATCATTTGTCAAATGAACACAAATAAAATAAACCATTTATCTCAAAAAGATTAATTAAGATAATTTTTTTTTGTTGAACGACAATTTTATGATTGTGTTTTGGCTTAAATAAATAAATAAAGGAAGTAAAAGCTTGGTGGTAAATAAAATCAGACCTAAAAAAATATAATTCCATCTGTTATATCTTCTAGACATTCCTAGAAAATACCATAAAGAATTATCATTTTCATCTCCTTAGTATTTTGCCTGTTTTAAATAAAAATAAGATTTATTGTTAATTAGAACGAAATATAGAAAGAAAACAAGAAAAAAAAAATTTACAGAATCTTATCAGTGATAAGTCTGTTTAAATAAAATTTTTGATGAATATTTTAATTCAAATAAAAAACTTTAACTTCGAGTAGTTAGACAAAAAAAAATTAATCTTTACTATAAAATGTCAATCCAAACTTCAATTATTATACGATTGGTTGATATAAAGTTCATCATAATTTGGATATGGAACTACTTATAATTTTGTTCATTTCACGACTCTTGCTCTCAACAAAAAATTATTTTAAAAATACCTTTAAAATCTCTTGAGATAGCAAGAGAATTAAATTCGAATAAGTGGTAATTGAGGATACATTATTGTGTACAATTTTGTAATAAAAAATGAAAATTTATAAATTGAAAAATTTCATTCCTTCTTGAAAGCTTTTAAGTTTAGTGCAATAGTAATATCGAAACAGATTTTATTGATGTAAGCAAGAATTGTAACATATGTTTTGATATTTCTTACAATATTATTATAATGACCCTATTGAACCCTTAAAAATTTTCCCGTGTATTAGTAGGTAATCTATATATGAAGATGAATAACACATTCAAAATCGCCAATTGAAATGCAAATATACTCTCTAAAAAAATTTATTAAATTATATTTGACTAATTAAGCGGTCAAAATTATGAAACTTGGCTATTAGTGAAGATAAATTTTGAAATTTTGGGCATATATAGAAAATAGAACACAGTCTAAGAGAAACCAAAAAGAAAATAGGAAACCAGGAGTGGAACACACTTTTTACACGGGTTAAAAATATAATTAAAATTTTTAATTTTTTTTTAAGTAGTATCACAAATATTAGTAGATAAAACGTATTAAATAAGTTCTTATGTGTTAGTTTTAAAAAAATTTATTTTCAAAAATGTGTCATCTTTAGCGTGCTTTGCTATAAAATTTAAATAAAAAAGAATAATTTTTTTTTTCACTTTTGCTGAATGCGTTGGAGATTATACTAACTACTAAACATCACAAAAAAAATTAATTTTGAAAAAAAAAATTACAAAATCAGTACTTTTGGCCACTTTTTAATTAATTAAACACTTATTTCATTTCGCCAAAAGAATATCAGCAGCAGTTTTTCCATCCGCATTTTATCCAGTTCTTTTTTTTCGTTTTATTCTATGCAAACTTTTCTGGGGCTCGAGGCACTCCCAACTCTTTTGCAGTTAACTTTTACTGTCCTACTTTACGCAGTAGCAGCTAAATCGAGGACGTACGGCTATACAATACACCCCTATTGTATAAACAACCAGCACATTGCATTGCTTCATAGAAGCCTAATAGTGTTAATATGAATGATGAGTCGGCTCATGGATTCTGCACACTCAACAGGGGGTCATAGTTGTGTTCATCGTCATCACCGATCGTAATCAGATGACGAAAAATCCCTTTTGAATCCCGCCCCTATCGGTATTCGAACCCGGTACCTTATTATCCAAACGCCGCAGCTTTAACCAATGTGCCATTGGGTCGGTCTTCCAGTTTTTGTGTTTCTTATTCTTTACGTGCTAGTTTATAAGATATTTTTGATACATCGACATCGATTTTTCACATATCTTGAAAATAAAAAATTACTCCGTTTTTCTTGAAAACATCACCGTATTTGTTCACAATTAATTTTGCTTTACTATAGCTTTGTTTTGCTTTCGGCATCTTACAAATAATTGAATTCTTACTTGTGTTAAAAACAGTACGTAAAACCCGAAAAGAGACACAATACGTTTGGATCTTACGGCAAATTAAATTGGCAAATTTTAAAAAATAATACACGTAATTAATATTATCTTCAGTGGCACGCTTAAATAGGAACTGTTCCAGATGTTTAGTTAAATTTCCTACATGCAAGCGATTTAAAGTGTAATAAGAATTTCATACTCATTATTTCTGCAATAGAATATTCGTTAATTACTAACATATTTAGTAAAATAGGTATTTATGGATAAATTATGTGCTAAAATGGGGAAATGTGTAAAAATATGAATTTATACAGAAAAATGTAAATATATGTTCTAACAAATACCATGCATTTCAAAATTATATGTGCAGTAAACAAATTTTTTATATCAAAAATAAAATTGCTTTCAAAATTAGATGTGGACCATATTATTGGATGAAACATCTTTTATTAAATAAACTAAAGCATGAACTTCAAAATACATAAAACAATGTTTTTGTTTTAATTTATACATAAAGAAAACTTTAATTAATTTTTTCAAAATTATCTGTATCCGGTTTCTGTTTCAAAATTATTTGTTCATTATGTATTTTGTCTTGCAACCGTTAAGTGGCCTATATTTAACCTTCTAATTGTTTAAAATAATTGTTTTGTTTTCCTGCAAACATTACTTAATTGAAAAATGTCGAAGAAATCGGAACTTAGCGGCGAAACAAGAGCAGTCATTGTGGCTGAATACAATTGAGGAATTTCGACCGATAACTTGGCCCAAAAATATGCTTGCCTTCGAATCACATTCGTAAAAGAAAATGTCTTGACTGCACGAGGTGTAAAGGTTGTCCATATGTTAACAATAAGCAACATAAAAAACCGAATTAATTTATCTTCAAAAATAATTATTTAGATTAGATAAATTAGATTGAGGCATACGTCACCCAAAATAAGCCCCATACCTCGAAAACAAAAATTGGCCCGCTTTAATTTTGCACGGGAACATTTATTAATAAACTGATTGAACTTTGGAGGAACATATTATGGACCGATGAATCTATTTTGTCGTTGGGGGGTTTTAAAAATTGTATGATTCCTAACTCTAACTAGAAAAAAAGAGGATGGTTATTGCTCCCACTCGCCATTTTGGTGGTGGATATAGTAGTATCTGGATGTACAAGCTTCAATGGTGCAGGACCAAATTCAATAATCCAAGGAACAGTTCCTCAAGTAAGGTGTTTAGAATTGCTGAACAAGATAGCGTCGATATCTGCATACAATTAATTGGTACTTCAACAGGACAATTCTCCTATACACAACGGCAAAATCGTTAAAGATTTTTTGAAAATTTTGGGTCAAACGGTATTGCCACACCAGCGCAGAGCCCTGATTTGAACGTGATCGAAAATGTATGGTCTTATATGAAAAGGAAAGTTCCATTCTAGATTGGACAGTCCGAAGAAATGACTTGGAACTCAATAGTAAATGTTTGGAGTGAAATCCCTTCGGACTTTATAAGAAACTTTATAGATTCTATGCAGAGGCGTCTCAGCAAGGTGAAAGCTAAGGGTGGGCATAAAACATACTAATAATTACATCTGCTACACGATGAGTTCAAACAGATTTTAGTTATAGAGAATTTTTTATGTTATTTTTAATTTTTCAGAAAATGCTAAAAACTTAAATAGAAAAAATATTGGGTCAATCGTCGATGGTTCGATGGAAGAGGTCGCGACTTGAGCGCGAAGTTCGATAAAAACGATATTTTTTCAATTTTTCACTTTCAAATGAACAGAAAAATGATATAAAATTTTTTCTCAGGTTCATCGGTTAACAAATAGCGACTTTTTAAATCCTGGATTTTATATTCAAAATTACAAAAAAATAAATAAATAAATGCAAATGACGTATAACAACTAAACAAGACGAATGACTGGAATTACTTGAAAAAGGATAATTTCCAATAGATGATATACCAACGTTCATATACAATTAAATAATGTGAAAGCGGAATTGTGGGTTTTCGTAGGAATGAATTGCGGCAAAGGAACATGATCGGGATGATAATAAAGAATTATTGGAAATCACTCTAATTTTTTTGGGCATGATACCAAATAATAATGGACGTTTCCGTCTGCCAGGGCCCATGAATCATGCTGGCTGGATGTCAAAAGCCATTTATGTATTTAAATTATTTATCTTTCGTGGCGAATGTCAGTTAATAGCACAAAAACAAAAGAATTTACGTGACATTTACATTTTTTTCGTACGTCGCACGTTATTTAAGTATACAGCCTCCAAGTCATCGCCGGTAAGCTCTTCGAAATATTTTAAAAAAAATTCTGTATCACGCTCACAGTTAAACCTAAAAAAATATGTATTTTATATCATACAATGGGCAGTTATTGAAAAAATAAACGAAAACAAAATTATGAACTTTTGCCCAATGAGTGTTTAATCATACATGCGTCATTTAAATGTAATATAATTTTATTTAAACAATAAACGAACTAAATGATAACCATTTATCAGACCCTGATTATTATTATTCAAGTTTATCCATTATTTACTTCAAAACAACCTATCTATAAATAATTAATAATAAATTAAATTGTCACTTACCCGCGCAGCGTCATTTTTGGTTATGTTTTTTATCCAAAATTAAATAATGAACTAAAGTTTTTTGACTAAATAATAATTAAAGAACCACCTATAAAAAACTTAAAAGAATATATTACGTTCATTGTCAAATTTATTATCAACATAACAAAACATCGTGGGTTTCGTTTTTGAGAAAATCTGTTTGGCAGTTTTCTCTTCCACTGCAAACTCCTCTTTTCTATACTCGAATGGACCTAAAATTTAACACAAACTGCTTATTACTAAAATCTATCTTTGTACCTAATTTCGACCAAAACTATCAACATTTTTGAAAATGGGAAGCAAAACAAAAATAATAAAAATGCGCGACTTTAATGACGGAATAAGGGAGACGACATTTTTCTGATTGGTATTTCGAGGGTGCTGGTACCCTAATTTGTCTAAAAATGTGAAAATCTGGAACAACATTTTTTCGCGATGACAATACTTATCCAATATATGTACACAGAAAAAAAAACGGAGTTCTCCTGACACCGAGCCGGTATCAAATAATATCCCAACGATCGGATACAATTTTTTTTATCGTAAATTAGTAATTATTTTGATCGTAATTTACTTTTATCGGATAAACATTTTAACAATAAAAAACCACAAATCACTTTTTAAGGAAGCACGCTTACACACTCGACGGATGGAAAGAATCACAAGTGAAAGAGAAATTTTAAACACATTTTCGGTTACTTGTTTTTAAGGATATGGGGTAAAATTAAAAGATTTTTGTAGTGCGAAACCACACCAATAAAAGTTATTGTGTTACTTCAATATTTAATGTTAAATAATTAATTCGTATAATTTCTAATATGCAACCAGTCTTTAGACCATTTTTAATGGGTTTTACAAATTAACACATAGAAATATTATAATATTTACGAACAACCATTCAACGAAACTGACTGATAAGAGAGGATTCTATGGTTTTTATCCCATTGGTATTTAATTTTAATGTATATGATTTGCACATGTTCCGAACAAGAGAATTTAATCTTCTCATCAGGGCGCAGCGACTGGACTGATTGTATCACAATTTACATTCTACACTACTCCAAAAAATTAAAGGAACACTAAATTTTTTCAATTTTTTTAGTGTTTTTTGAAGAGCTGTATCTTAGTAAAATACGGTCGTACAGAGATGAAAAGAAAAGCATTTTAAAGCTTCAAATCTCTAGTTTTGAGACTTTTGAACGGAGAATTTTTGTGAGATACCGTTATCACGCAATCATAAGAAAGAGCGCGAAGAAAAAAAATTGGAATTTTTTTTTTTTTTTTTGTAAGGTGCCATGGGCTCGGGAAATTTTTTTTAAGTTAAACCAATGCATAGGTCGGTTAGCCTGTTAATTAGGCGTAAATTTAATTTCATTCTGGTCTCTCTATGTCAACTTTTTGCTGAGATATCTGACTTTGAATCAAAAAAGATTCTTTTGCCTTTGATCATCGATATCTCAGCAACCAATGACTGCACAGTAAACTTTAGGGCAGCCTTAAAAACTTCAGTAAATTTCCTACAAGACCCTTTAATGATTAGTGGAGAACAAATTTTTTTTTCACCCTCAATACTGATTTGAAAAAAGTACAAAAAAACGACTTTTTAGGTTGTCTTAATAAATCTACCGTTACTTTACCGTTATTGATGAAAAGACTAATGTTGCCAGGTCATTTTACAGTTTAATGTACTCCTAATAGCCCTGTATTATTTTCAAATTGATCCATCCAACCGTTTTTTCGGACAGATTGATCAAAGTTTTACAAAACAATTAAATGAACAAGTGATCTTCAAACTAAAATAACGACCTTTTTCACATTTTGCGTTAGTTATTTGTTAACCCTTAACGATTGTAAGATTTTTTTTGTAATACTCGCCGATAAAAGAGACGATAGAAAATTAAATAAAGTTCTGCAATATGAGCAATAATTATTGAACTTGGCCATTTCTCATCCCATTTTAGTGAAATTTGGTATGCACGATGGAAATGGGATTCTAAACTGACTTTTGGATAAAGTTCTGGAATATGGCCAACTAGGATGGAACTTGCCCATTTCTTATCCGATTTTGATGAAATTTAGCATGTACGATGGAAATGGGATTCTAAAATGATTTGTGGATGAAGTTCTGGTACTTGGCCAACTAGGAAGGAAATTGGCCATTTCTTATCCGATATTGATGAAATTCAGCACGTGCCTTAGTAATGGGATTCTAAACTGATTTTTGGATAAAGTTCCAGAATTTGGCCAATTGTCATGGAACTTGGAAGTTTTATATCCTATTTTTATGAATTTCAGTATTCACGATGAAAATGAGATTCTTAAATTATTGATAAAATAAATCATTAAATACAAGGAACAACGATTTTAGTTTTTCACTTTTATAGCACATATCGAATTTCTTTTATTCGTTTAAGGAATAGGCAGGCGCCTTTCAACTTTAACATATAATTTAACCAAAAATAATTTTAGAGTTTTATTTCTATAGTACATGCTGAATTTGTTTAAAATCGGATAAAAAATGGCCAAGTTCCATCCTAATACGGCTTATTCCAGAATTTCATCTAAACATAATTTTAAAACCCAATTTTCATTACACATGCTGAATTTCATCAAAATCTTATAAGAAATGGCCAAGTTCCTACGTAATTGGACATATTCCAGCACTTTAGCTAAAATTCATTATAGAATCCCATTTCCATCGCGAACACCAAATTTCATCAAAATCGGTTAAGAAATAGCCAAGTTCCTTCCCAGTTGGCCATTTTCCAGAACTTTATCCAAAAATCAGATTAGAATCCCATTTCCATCGTGCATACCAAATTTCACTAAAATGGGATGAGAAATGGCCAAGTTCAATAATTATTGCTCATATTGCAGAACTTTATTTAATTTTCTATCGTCTCTTTTATCGGCGAGTATTACAAAAAAAATCTTACGATCGTTAAGGGTTAACAGATAACTAACGCAAAATGTGAAAAAGGTCGTTATTTTATTTTGAAGATCACTTGTTCATTTAATTGTTTTGTAAAACTTTGATCAATCTGTCCGAAAAAACGGTTGGATGGATCAATTTGAAAATAATACAGGGCTATTAGGAGTACATTAAACTGTAAAATGACCTGGCAACATTAGTCTTTTCATCAATAACGGTAAAGTAACGGTAGATTTATTAAGACAACCTAAAAAGTCGTTTTTTTGTACTTTTTTCAAATCAGTATTGAGGATGAAAAAAAAATTTGTTCTCCACTAATCATTAAATGGTCTTGTAGGAAATTTACTGAAGTTTTTAAGGCTGCCCTAAAGTTTACTGTGCAGTCATTGGTTGCTGAGATATCGATGATCAAAGGCAAAAGGATCTTTTTTGATTCAAAGTCAGATATCTCAGCAAAAAGTTGACATAGAGAGACCAGAATGAAATTAAATTTACGCCTAATTAACAGGCTAACCGACCTATGCATTGGTTTAACTTAAAAACAATTTCCCGAGCCCATGGCACCTTACAAAAAAAAAAAAAAAATTCGAATTTTTTTTCTTCGCGCTCTTTCTTATGATTGCGTGATAACGGTATCTCACAAAAATTCTCCGTTCAAAAGTCTCAAAACTAGAGATTTGAAGCTTTAAAATGCTTTTCTTTTCATCTCTGTACGACCGTATTTTACTAAGATACAGCTCTTCAAAAAACACTAAAAAAATTGAAAAAATTTAGTGTTCCTTTAATTTTTTTGGAGTAGTGTATATATCACGAATTCCACAAAAAGGTAACCCTCAAACTTGAAAAATGGAATCGATAGATAATAATAACAGCTATATTGTTTAGAAAAGAAATATTTCGACATTAAAATATGACAAAATTTTTCATGTTTTTGCACTTGCACAACGAATTGCACTTGAATAAAGAATTAAAAAATTTTCGCCATAGAAAAGTTTGTATGGTGTCACACGTACGTTATCCATGTGACATGTACGTTATTTAGTGAAAAATTGAAAAGTCAGTTAGTATTAATTTATTCTAAATGAAAACAGCACTAAAATGTTTTAGCATATCTCCCTCTATTTAGATAAAAAAATTGATTTTCAGGTCCAAACCAATTCGCAAGTAATTTTATATAACGTACACAACTCAAAATCAGAGGAAAAAATTTGTCACATGTACGTTATACGTATTTTGTTAAATATTTTGGTAATTAGTAATGCGATTTTTAAATATTTAATATATTCTAAATGAAGAGATAAATTGGTCATTATAAATCATAAAGAATTGTTTTAGAAAAAGTAATTTGTTATTAAATTTTGGTAAAAACATTCGCACACTGTCACAGTACGTTCCATGGAATTCGTGATATACAGAAGCACTGTGAAGGTTGCATTAGCGAATTTAACTAATACAGCCAAATTCTCTTACAATTTTGCTTTTTCACGACATTCACACAGCATTTTTCTGTTGGCAACGGAAACTCTAAACTTTGTGAATATTTACTCCGATAGAACTAAAATAATCTCTGGGAAGTACCTTTTAAAAAAATCCGCTGTTAACAACTTTTGCGTTTAGTCCAAACGGTGCAAAAGTGTACTGTTCGAAACTTTCGGATATTTTAAAATTGAAATATATTTTAGTGAAAATATAAGTTCGATTAATAAATTTAAAGCAGTTATGTTAAAACTAGTAACTTAGAATCAAAGTTCTTGTATACATATTGTAATTATGTACATTGTTGTATATATGTCAATTATTGTTATATTGGAAATTTAAATGTTATTATTGTTAATTTTAAGTTGTTCTATACTATTGTACATATGTGTTATGTACAAAAGCCACGGCTTATACATAAAATAAAGCATTATTATTATTCTTATTATAGTGAAACTATGTAGTTTAGTGATTAAAAAATTTTAGCATGCCTCTGTGCCCCATTATGTAAACATCGTCCAAAGGCCGACTTGCCGATTAATGGTTTTTTTTATATACATGTTTGTTTTTGTTTGAAAATATTTCAAGTGGATTGGGTCTATTTTTGGCTGTTTTGTTTTCGCTATTTTGTCAACTGAATTGGACTATTGCTTTCAGAAATGCCACGAAACAGGAAACAGAAAGAAGTTAAGGTACGCCCAACCGATTTTCGCCGACCATACGAGCGGATGATGGCATCAATAAGCATATAGTGCATCAAGCGACAGTGAAGCGGATGATGGCGACTTTGATGATGATGACACTATTGCTAATCGTGATTTTAATTTATCAGTTGAAGATTATCAAGAGATATACCTTCAGGTGGCTCATTGAGCAAGAAACACTTCAGCTGGAATTTTTGCCGATAACATAAATACGAGCCTCGATTTACCTTCCGTTGAATTTTCATCACAGACACCAACAACAGAACAACATATACAACCAGCAAAAGTTGAGGCACAGCCAGAGACCTCGTCGAAACGAAATTGTGTTTAGGGGTGACTCGAAACTTCCAGAGAGTTTTAATGATCTCAAGACGTCTTATTCCTGCTTTAATTATTTTTTTAAAGAGAGTTGTTTGAGTTGTTGGAAAAAATAGCAGAAGAAACCAACTTGAATGCTCTCCATCAGGACATTCAAACCAAATTTTCTGTAAATTATGTTGACATCAAAAAATATATCGGCATTTTGGTATATATATGTACTGAGGACAACATTCATTCGAGTCAATAAGGAATACCATGACCTCAAAGCGATTTTACGAAATGCGGCGCTATCTTTGTTTCAACAACATCACTCTTAGAAAGAAAAAAAGGCTAAGACGGCTACGACTCGCTATTTAAAATTCGGCCACTTGTTGACCATTTGAATCGCAAGTTTGATTCAATTCAAATGTGTCGTACTAAACTGAAATCGCGATTTCGTCAGTATATGTCAAACAAGCCAAATAAGTGGGGCATAAATTATTAGTGACGCGTATGGTTTTTCATATAAGTTCGAAATATATACTGGATCAATACACCAAATTTAGGGGCTTGTGCTAACATTATTATTCGCTTGTCACAGTCAATTACTGATTTTAAATATCATATCCTTTATTTTGTTAATTTTTATACGTCCCTATACCACTAGTGCTAGTGCATCTACGAAGTCGAGGAATATATTCGTTAGGCATAATTCGCACCAGTAGCATAAACAACTGCAAACTTCCAAGTGACAGAGACAAGGAGCTTCAAAGAGAGCCTAGAGGGTACTGAGAAAAATATGTGGGACGTACTTGTGGAGTTGATTTAACAGCTATTTTATGGAAAGACACAAAAAATGTAAGACTAGATACAATCGTAAAAAAAAATATATTTGGAAGTAGATTGCCCTAACATAATCAAGGAATAAAATTATCATATGGGAGGGGTAGATTTAATGGATGGGTTGCTTGGACGTTATCATATACGATTAAAGACGAGAAGTTATTCATTGCGACTATTTTATCATTTAATTGATATGAAAATAGTAAATGCCTATCTTCTCCACCGACGCTTTCACAAAGGATTCACTTCATTTGAACTCGCTGATTTTCGATCGGAAATTGCTGATGTTTTGTGTCGTTTCCAATAACAACAGAAAAAAAAAGCCATTGGAAGGCCATCTCAAAGCACGCAAAAAACATTAACTGAACATGCTGCTTCTTCGAAGAAAGTGTATACGCCACCACGTGATATTCGATTTGATGTTGTTGGCCATTGTCCTGATATGTTAGACAGAATTCGAAAAAACTGTGTACATTGCCTGGTTGTAAATCCGAGACATAAATGATTTTCATGAAATGCAAATTGAATCTATGTTTGTCGCCAGCCAAAAACTACTTCCAAATATTCCACAATGTTATATAAATGAATTGTACACAATACATAATGTATTATTTCTTTAGAAGCTTATATGAATTATTTAATTTTTTTTTTTGTATAATTTTACTAATAAAGATTTGTAAAATTAAGGTATAAATCTGTATTGTTTCTCCCGTTCACTTATCTGAATTAATTTCGCTGAGTAAGTCTGCTAGGTTCTCTGACTTAGATACAATAAAGAGAGTAGGTCCAAGAACAGATCCTTGGGGAACACCCCTATTCAATTTACCAGGTTTACTTCTGAAGTCTCCTATTTTGACTATTTAGCTCTCTGTTTGAAAGATAGGATTGGAACCAATTCGAATCAACTTCAGTAGGACCTAGTTTTTTCTACTTAATCATCAGTATTTCTGGACAGAGGCAAATGCCTTTCGAATATCCAGAAATAGGCAACCAAAAAATTGTTTATTTTCAAAAGCTCTACTTAACAAATCTGTCAAATTAAGACAAGCAGCTGCTGGGCTAGAATTCGGAGTAAATCCAAATTGGTTATCCGCATCAACATTGTTACTAAACGAACATTCACTGAGCCTTTGAAACAAAACTTTTTCAAAGATTTTTGAAACGCTTGATATTATGAAAATTGGACGATAGTTAGCCAGCTCCATCTCATTGCCAGATTTATATATTGGCGTGACCCTTGCTTATTTTATTTATTTATTTATTTATTTATTGTACTTTAACAATAATTTAGTATTAAAAGGAAAAGCACAGATGGAAACAGAGTAAACGGAACAAAAGAACAAAAATAAAATGATGAAGCTGCTTCCATTAGGCAGAAAAACCTTTTAAATTTTTTCAAACAATTTCCATCTCATGCATACACATTCTATTTTGAGCAATAGCTCATTTACAATAAAATGTACAGCAAGAGGTGAAATAATATTAAAAATTAACAATAATAACAATAACAATAATATTAAAAATAAATTTAGAAAACTACGTATTGCCCATCAATCACGCCACTCCAAAAATTTTGACTTAAATAATTTGACCGATCCTAAACTCTTAATTTCCAATGGAATTAGGGAGCTGGAAAATTGGCCAGTAATGAAAGATTGGTTTTTGATTTGAATTGAATCTTCTCCAGTTGCAGTGTTTCCTTTCAGCTCAAGTAATATATTTTTAACTTCAGCGTCACAAGTCGGGTTTAGTAAAAAGGGTACTGTTATTTGATACTGTAGATATCCAAAATCATCAATTGTTGGATTTGGAAAATTTCTTCCAATGTCAACTTTGCATTAATAAAGTAATTATATTAAATAAAATAAATTATGGTTTTAATGTATTTTATTAATTTTATTTTTAGATTCCTTCTGGTACACTCCGTGTTTACGTTGATCAAAAATTTTTTGAATATACATACATTGTTAGTTGAACAGCTTACATTGATTTACGAATTTTGTAGAATCAAATCGTAAAACTTGTTGGTTGTGGTGTTAATTTTGGTTTTATTGTTTTTGTTTTTGTAAATTTCGATTTCCTATACCATTTTGAAAAAACTGTAAATATAGTAGTATAAGTCAATCAATTCAATAGTTTCTTACCATAAATATTATATTTACATAAAGAAAAAACATTATAGAATTTAACTTTTTGTGGACCAATTGTATGAAAAAATGTTTAACATACTTTGCGTTTAATGTTCATTGGCATAGAATGCATTCCTTTTTAATTAATAAAAAAACTAAATTGGTGAATGTGGATTCGATGGAGAATGGGAAATACCGTTTTAAGTGTAATTTATGTCAATCATCATTCAAAACTTTGTTCAAATTTCGGGTCATATGATGAATCATTTAAAAGCAAAGGAAGAAATTAAATGTCCAGGCTTAAATTGTAAATGGTATTTTATGAATCAATCAAATTTTCCTGTTCACTTCGTTTAGGTTTCATAAAACATGTAATACCAAGAGGAGTTTAATTTTCGAAAGTAAAAGGCGGATAAGAAATTGACATTACCGAAAACTTCAATAAATTTATTGATAATTAATATACCGTTGCTGAAAATGCCAAAGTAGAAGAGAATAGTTTCAGTTTATTGTTTACTAATCTTAAATATAAACGTAAAATTTCAAATATAGGATTACATTTTGTACATAACGAACTACATACTATTAAATTTAGCTGAAAATTTTCAGCCGAAAGTAAAAATATTGATAATGCAGATAGTGTCTTGGCTATCTCAGCCGAAAGCTACTAGCCGAGATATTTCAGCCGAAATGTATTTAAAATAAAATGAAAAATTAACGAAACATCCTAGAAACTGGTATTTTTATGAAATGATTTTACGGCTGAATATAGGCTCATTTTGGTTTGTCACTGCATACTTTAGGAGTTATACTTTAAGTTTCATCGGAGAAGCTAAATATAAAATATAAACATTTGTATAAATTCAACCTTAAATTACCTTCTCTGGAAAGTATTTGAATAAGTGTGCCTAGAACAGTTAGCCCTAGAAAAATTAAAATCACATTTCATGTGGGGAGCTCTTGAAAATTCGTTAGAATTAAAGGCCCATAAAAAATTTGAAAATTTGTGTAAATTAAACGTTTAAAGTATCATGTCTGGAAAGTATTTCAATTGGTATGCCTGGCCAACAATTATATCCCTAGAAAAATTATCAGGGCAGGTTTCTTGTGGGGAGATGGGGAAAATTCGTTTGAATGAAAGACCCATATAAAATTTAAAATTTTTGTAAATTCAACGTTTAAAGTGTCATGGAAAGTATTTTAATTAGTGTACCTAGCGAATAATTATCCCTAGAAAAATTATCAGGGCACCTCTCTCCAAGATTTTATGTTGCCCGGAAACATAACGGGCATTGCCCCTAATTTTTTACGTAATAGGTTTTTCATTACACAGCAATGTTTCACAATTTATACCATTGATTCCTTTGATATCACGAGCTGGCTGACTCGCGTTACTTTTCAGGTAAATTATGGTTTACTACGAATATTTTAACTATTTTGCCTTGTTATAGATTAGAAAAAAAAATAGAAATAATGTAGCTTAATTCTAGAATGTAGAATAAAATGACTGATTACCGGAAACAATTTAATATTTGAATATTTTTTCTAAATTTACTAATAGATTTGTAAATTTTGATTCAGATCAATTTTTTTTTTTTTTTTTTTCGCTGGCGCTACATCCCATAGAGGGATTTGGCCGCTTCATATTGAAGTTTCGTAATAATTTTTTTAACGGATAAAGAGTGATTAATTCATTGATCCTACATTAACCAGCCGTGATTTTTTCATCACCCGCCGGGAATCGAACCCGGAACCTCCGGGGCTTAAAGCAAGCATGCTAACAGCTTCAGATCAATTGGCAAGCCTATATACTATGATAGTATATTTATCCTCTCTAATAAACGTTGTTACATTGATGAAATCTGTAAATCAATTCAAAAATTATACACATCCATTAAATTTTCACCTTGACCGAGATGTGTTAAGCTCCTGCATATAAATTGTTATGTATATACTTATATAGGCATAATAAAACCAACTATATCATTCACTTAACCTGAAAATAGAACATAAAATTTATCTTTTATTAACTAAAAATAGAATCGGGAAAATCAATATTGTAACTTTTTTATTAAAAACTGCAACCTGTAAAATGAAAAACCAGTTTAATCCATAAAAGTAAGACAAGCATGAAAATGAGAAATTTTTTACGACAACATTCTCCGTAATACATTACATTATTTATACAGGAGACGTAAAGCTAGATAAAAATAGATGCGGTTGTATAAAATAGATAGTAAAATATGCTAAACTAAACAGGAAACGAGATCTATCTCAAATCTTTTTTTCTTTCACAAAACTTTGAAAAAAAAAAAAAAATGTTATTCACGAACTTTATATTTACTCATACATCATGGTTAAACAGATATTCACAGTTATGTATGTGTGTAGTATAAAAAAACACACTCAATCGAAAAATAATGGAATAATCTGTAAAAGAATGTGAGTCAACATATGGCCAACATTTTATTTTTTTATGAGATTTTGACCTACATTTTATAAGGACTACATACTAAATTCTCCAATATTGTATACACTATTTGTACACTGCACCTACAAAAATCACAACAACAACAAAATTCTGGGAATGATACCCGAAATATGATGAAAACTCTCGAAAAATGGAAAAAAGCTTTAGTAATTTTGATTGTTGTGCTAAAAGAGAATTATTTATCATATTGTATATAGAAGTGGGGGATGATACAATCTATTTAATACTCTATCATTTTATACTATTGTATTGTGACTAGTTTTTGGGGTTGACAATATTTTGATGAAGATTTAGTTTTGCGGAAAAATAAACAAAACGAAAAATCATATGAGTATTAGTTTACTATATACTTTAATGATATTAACAATTTATTAGTATTTCAGCATGAAATGAGATTTTGTGTAGAGTACTCGAATATCAGATGTGTAATGCTTTTCATGTAAATCGATTTTTTTTTAGTGGTATATAACTTTTATATACAATGTAATCGGAGTGGCGTATCGAGCTACATTTGTCAACGAACGCATACCTGAATAAAATTGACTAAATAAAAGTTTTAAATCTTTAGTTTCAGTGAATAGTTTACAAGTTCAAATACTGCTAACGAACTTGAAAATAGCAATGTTTGGAAAGTGGACGAGCCACAATATTTATATTGTATATCTTTGTTGAACTCAGTTCAAATAACCCGTGTGCAAGTGTTTTCAAAAGTGGTGGTTAAATTTGTTACGGCTGTGTACTGTTCCTAATATGATATCAAACGATGGCTTCACGACATGAAAACGATTTTATGTAACAACATAAAGTTATAATTTCCTTCGGCCATTGACCCTAAATTTTAATAATTTTAAATCTCGATGACTTCATCTCTGCACAAATGGAATTTTTAATTGTACGTAAATACCTGGTTGCGCAAACCGTATAAGCTATATTTTTTAAGCTATGTATTGTAAGCACATACATTTTTTATACCTGGATATTACTTAATACACAAATTTGGTAGCGGGGCATGTTTATTGTATTTGCCTGTAATTATATATTGCATTTGTATGTACATACATAGGTAGAATATTTTTTGTACATTTTAGTTCTTGACTAATATACCAATTTAAATTGAGAGGCCGAAGTAGAAACATTAATTGTTTACTACGTTTTATTTTTTTGTACTTATTTGTTCCACACCATATACCAAATAAGTTTTAAAAGAAAATGTTGGTAAGTTATTCCTGCTTTTTAGCCATTCTTAAAGATGAGCTTAGTGATTTATTGTGGATTAATTGTGGTTTTCTATCTGTGCTCTATCATTAGATAAAAGTTTACATATTAGTGCTTGGTGTAAAACTAAAAGCCCTTATAGGGATAGAGGACAGGCCTCTCAGCTTTAAATCAAAAAACATATTATGTTTAAAAGTATTCATGACACCACATAGCAAAAGCTGGTCTAATTACTGAAGTAATTACATAAAACGGTGACAATGAAATATTCAGACAAGGATGCTTTAACTGGATTGCTTATCTTTGTATACAGTGGATAAATAATAATTATTCAAAATAGTGGATTGTGTAGTATGCTTGTATGTGTTAACATACGAAAAGCATTTTCTTTTTGTAATCACTAATTAATGAAAATTAATTAATTTAATTAAAGCTAGTTTAATTGGAAAAAAGAAAAGGAAATTATCTTAAAAGAAAAATTTAGTGAATAAGAAAATGTTTCATGACAAAAAAATATAATAACGGTGTTTAGTACGGTGTTAGTTGTTATAAATTTTCAACACGAGGACAGATGGTTGAGGAGCACTCTTTCAACACTGTCTGGTGAGTTTTTTTGTGTACAAGAAACTAAATTATATTTTTTTTTGATTCATGAAAATATTTAATATTAAATAATTAGTTATAAAAATTTAATTATATGGTCTATGTATAATTTTGACCGGTTTTTGTTTTGTTAAAAATTTCCTTTGCTTTATTAAAGAATGGTTTTAAGTTCAAAATGAAATAAATTTATTATTTATTGGTAATGATGATGTCTGAAGGGCGAAACATTTGCAGCAGTTTAAGCTTTCTTAAAAGCACGTACTTTTTGGTTTGTTCTTTCATAAAAGAAATATAAGTGACAAAAAACCCTCCAAGCCGTTGAACCTACCCGAGATACTCAGAAACATGCAGTCACTTATAATGGAAGGTTAGAAAATGACACCGAAACAGGGACCCGAAGGTCATTTGAATGATGTATTAGCATTTCAAGACAGGGTTATGTGAATAGAATCATTTTCTGATTAATAGGAATAATTTTTAAGGTAGAACAAATTTACAGGTTGTCCTAATAAGACATCCAAACAGCTTCTCTGTTCAATGGATCTAACCTCAAGTACCGTTTATTTAATTATTGTTTTATTTTTCTAAATTATGTAGTTACCATCAAAATAACTAACGAAAAATGTGAAAAAGTCGTTTTTTTATGCTGATGATCACTTGTTCCTTTAATTGTTTTGTAAAACTTTGATCAATCTATCCGGAAAAACGGTTGGATGGCTCAATCTGAAAATAATACAGGGCTATTAGGAGTACATTAAACTGTAAAATGACCTAGCAACATTAGTATTTTCATCAATATTTGTAAAGTAACGGTAGATTTACTAAATCAGTATTGAGGGTGAAAAAAAAAATTGTTCTCAACTAATCATTAAAGGGTCTGGTAGGAAATTTGCTGAAGTCTTTAAGCTGCCCTAAAGTTTACTGTGCAATCATTGGTTGCTGAGATATCGATGATCAAAGACAAAAGGATCTTTTTTGATTCATTGTCAGATGTCTCAGCAAAAAGTTGATATAGAGAGACCAGAATGAAAATCAATTTACGCCTAATTAACAGGCTAACCGAGGTTTAACTTAAAAAAAATTTCCCGCGCCCATGGATCCTTACAAAAAAAAAAAAGTCAAATTTTTTTATTTCGCGCTCTATCTTATGATTGCGTGATAATAGTATCTCAAAAAATTTTCCGCTCAAAAGTCACAAAACTAGAGATTTGAAGCTATGAAATGCTTTTCTTTTCATCTTTGTACGACAGTATTTTACAAAGATACAGCTCTTCAAAAAACACTAAAAAAATTCAAAAAAATTAGTGTTCCTTTAACTTTTTGGAGTATTGTATTAAAAAATGATTTTTGAAAAACTGATGAAATCTCATGCATCCCCCCGTTGTGAAATTATCAAGAATATATTCAAAAATGTTTTTTGAAAAACTGAAGAAATCTCATGCATCCTCCTGTTGTGAAATTATCAAGAATATATTCAAAAATGATTTTTGAAAAACTGAAGAAATTTCATGCATCCCCCCGTTGTGAAATTATCAAGAATATATTCAAAAATGTTTTTTGAAAAACTGATGAAATCTCATGCATCCCCCCGTTGTGAAATTATCAAGAATATATTAAAAAATGATTTTTGAAAAACTGATGAAGTCTCATGCATCCCCCATTGTGAAATTATCAAAAATATATTAAAAAATGTTTTTTGAAAAACTGATGAAATCTCATGCATACCGTTGTGAAATTATCAAGAATATATTAAAAAATGTTTTTTGAGAAACTAATGAAATCTCATGCATCCCCCCATTGTGAAATTATCAAGAATATATTAAAAAATGTTTTTTGAAAAACTGATGAAATCTCATGCATACCGTTGTGAAATTATCAAGAATATATTAAAAAATGTTTTTTGAAAAACTGATGAAATCTCATGCATCCCCCCGTTGTGAAATTATCAAGAATATATTAAAAAATGTTTTTTGAAAAACTGATGAAATCTCATGCATACCGTTGTGAAATTATCAAGAATATATTAAAAAATGTTTTTTGAAAAACTGATGAAATCTCATGCATCCCCCCGTTGTGAAATTATCAAGAATATATTAAAAAATGTTTTTTGAAAAACTGATGAAATCTCATGCATCCCCCCGTTGTGAAATTATCAAGAATATATTAAAAAATGATTTTTGAAAAACTGATGGATCTCATGCATCCCCCCATTGTGAAATTATCAAAAATATATTAAAAAATGTTTTTTGAAAAACTGATGAAATCTCATGCATACCGTTGTGAAATTATCAAGAATATATTAAAAAATGTTTTTTGAGAAACTAATGAAATCTCATGCATCCCCCCGTTGTGAAATTATCAAGAATATATTAAAAAATGTTTTTTGAAAAACTGAAGAAATCTCATGCATCCTCCTGTTGTGAAATTATCAAGAATATATTCAAAAATGATTTTTGAAAAACTGAAGAAATCTCATGCATCCTCCGTTGTGAAATTATCAAGAATATATTAAAAAATGATTTTTGAAAAACTGATGAATCTCATGCATCCCCCCATTGTGAAATTATCAAGAATATATGAAAAAACGTTTTTTGAAAAACTGATGAAATCTCATGCATCCCCCCGTTGTGAAATTATCAAGAATATATTAAAAAATGATTTTTGAAAAACTGATGAATCTCATGCATCCCCCCATTTTGAAATTATCAAGAATATATGAAAAAACGTTTTTTGAAAAACTGATGAAATCTCATGCATCCCCCCGTTGTGAAATTATCAAGAATATATTAAAAAATGTTTTTTGAAAAACTGATGAAATCTCATGCATCCCCCTGTTGTGAAATTATCAAGAATATATTTAAAAAAGTTTTTTGAAAAATTGATGAAATCTCATGCATCGCCCTGTTGTGAAATTATCAAGAATATATTTAAAAATGTTTTTTGAAAAACAGAAGAAATCTCATGCATCCCCCCGTTGTGAAATTATCAAGAATATTTTAAAAAATGTTTTTTGAAAAAATTGATGAAATCTCATGCATCCCCCCGTTGTGAAATTATCAAGAATATATTAAAAAATGTTTTTTGAAAATTTGATGAAATCTCATGCATCCCCCCGTTGTGAAATTATCAAGAATATATTAAAAAATGTTTTTTGAAAATTTGATGAAATCTCATGCATCCCCCTATTGTGAAATTATCAAGAATATATTAAAAAATGTTTTTTGAAAAACTGATGAAATCTCATGCATCCCCCCATTGTGAAATTATCAAGAATATATTAAAAAATGTTTTTTGAAAAACTGATGTAATCTCATGCATCCCCCCATTGTGAAATTATCAAGAATATATTAAAAAATGTTTTTTGAAAAATTTATGAAATCTCATGCATCCCCCTGTTGTGAAATTATCAAGAATTTAAAAATGTTTTTTGAAAAACTGATGAAATCTCATGCATCGCCCTGTTGTGAAATTATCAAGAATATATTTAAAAATGTTTTTTGAAAAACAGAAGAAATCTCATGCATCCCCCCGTTGTGAAATTATCAAGAATATTTTAAAAAATGTTTTTTGAAAAAATTGATGAAATCTCATGCATCCCCCCGTTGTGAAATTATCAAGAATATATTAAAAAATGTTTTTTGAAAATTTGATGAAATCTCATGCATCCCCCTATTGTGAAATTATCAAGAATATATTAATAAATGTTTTTTGAAAAACTGATGAAATCTCATGCATCCTCCCATTGTGAAATTATCAAGAATATATTAAAAAAAGTTTTTTGAAAAATTGATGAAATCTCATGCATCCCCCTGTTGTGAAATTATCAAGAATATATTTTAAAATGTTTTTTGAAAAACAGAAGAAATCTCATGCATCCCCCCGTTGTGAAATTATCAAAAATTTATGAAAAAATATTTTTTGAAAAACTGATGAAATCTCATGCATCCGTTGTGGAATAATCAAGAATCCATTAAAAAATCTTTTTGAAAAACTGATGAAATCTCATGCATCACCCCATTGTTAAATTATCAAGAATATATTAAAAAATGTTTTTTGAAAATCTGATGCATCCCCCCGTTGTGAAATTATCAAAAATATATTAAAAAATATTTTTTGAAAATCTGATGAACTCTGATGCATCCCCCCGTTGTGAAATTATCAAGAATATATTAAAAAATGTTTTTTGAAAAACTGAAGAAATCTCATGCATCCTCCTGTTGTGAAATTATCAAGAATATATTCAAAAATGATTTTTGAAAAACTGAAGAAATCTCATGCATCCCCCCGTTGTGAAATTATCAAGAATATATTCAAAAATGTTTTTTGAAAAACTGATGAAATCTCATGCATCCCCCCGTTGTGAAATTATCAAGAATATATTAAAAAATGTTTTTTGAAAAACTGAAGAAATCTCATGCATCCTCCTGTTGTGAAATTATCAAGAATATATTCAAAAATGATTTTTGAAAAACTGAAGAAATCTCATGCATCCCCCCGTTGTGAAATTATCAAGAATATATTAAAAAATGTTTTTTGAAAAACTGATGAAATCTCATGCATCCCCCCGTTGTGAAATTATCAAGAATATATTAAAAAATGATTTTTGAAAAACTGATGGATCTCATGCATCCCCCCATTGTGAAATTATCAAAAATATATTAAAAAATGTTTTTTGAAAAACTGATGAAATCTCATGCATCCCCCCGTTGTGAAATTATCAAGAATATATTAAAAAATGTTTTTTGAGAAACTAATGAAATCTCATGCATCCCCCCATTGTGAAATTATCAAGAATATATTAAAAAATGTTTTTTGAAAAACTGATGAAATCTCATGCATCCCCCCGTTGTGAAATTATCAAGAATAAATTAAAAAATGTTTTTTGAAAAACTGATGAAATCTCATGCATCCCCCCGTTGTGAAATTATCAAGAATATATTAAAAAATGATTTTTGAAAAACTGATGGATCTCATGCATCCCCCCATTGTGAAATTATCAAAAATATATTAAAAAATGTTTTTTGAAAAACTGATGAAATCTCATGCATACCGTTGTGAAATTATCAAGAATATATTAAAAAATGTTTTTTGAGAAACTAATGAAATCTCATGCATCCCCCCGTTGTGAAATTATCAAGAATATATTAAAAAATGTTTTTTGAAAAACTGAAGAAATCTCATGCATCCTCCTGTTGTGAAATTATCAAGAATATATTAAAAAATGTTTTTTGAAAAACTGATGAAATCTCATGCATCCCCCCGTTGTGAAATTATCAAGAATAAATTAAAAAATGTTTTTTGAAAAACTGATGAAATCTCATGCATCCCCCCGTTGTGAAATTATCAAGAATATATTAAAAAATGATTTTTGAAAAACTGATGGATCTCATGCATCCCCCCATTGTGAAATTATCAAAAATATATTAAAAAATGTTTTTTGAAAAACTGATGAAATCTCATGCATACCGTTGTGAAATTATCAAGAATATATTAAAAAATGTTTTTTGAGAAACTAATGAAATCTCATGCATCCCCCCGTTGTGAAATTATCAAGAATATATTAAAAAATGATTTTTGAAAAACTGAAGAAATCTCATGCATCCTCCGTTGTGAAATTATCAAGAATATATTAAAAAATGATTTTTGAAAAACTGATGAAATCTCATGCATCCCCCCGTTGTGAAATTATCAAAAATATATTAAAAAATGTTTTTTGAAAAACTGATGAAATCTCATGCATACCGTTGTGAAATTATCAAGAATATATTAAAAAATGTTTTTTGAGAAACTAATGAAATCTCATGCATCCCCCCATTGTGAAATTATCAAGAATATATTAAAAAATGTTTTTTGAAAAACTGATGAAATCTCATGCATCCCCCCGTTGTGAAATTATCAAGAATATATTAAAAAATGTTTTTTGAAAAACTGATGAAATCTCATGCATCCCCCCGTTGTGAAATTATCAAGAATATATTAAAAAATGATTTTTGAAAAACTGATGGATCTCATGCATCCCCCCATTGTGAAATTATCAAAAATATATTAAAAAATGTTTTTTGAAAAACTGATGAAATCTCATGCATACCGTTGTGAAATTATCAAGAATATATTAAAAAATGTTTTTTGAGAAACTAATGAAATCTCATGCATCCCCCCGTTGTGAAATTATCAAGAATATATTAAAAAATGTTTTTTGAAAAACTGAAGAAATCTCATGCATCCTCCTGTTGTGAAATTATCAAGAATATATTCAAAAATGATTTTTGAAAAACTGAAGAAATCTCATGCATCCTCCGTTGTGAAATTATCAAGAATATATTAAAAAATGATTTTTGAAAAACTGATGAATCTCATGCATCCCCCCATTGTGAAATTATCAAGAATATATGAAAAAATGTTTTTTGAAAAACTGATGAAATCTCATGCATCCCCCCGTTGTGAAATTATCAAGAATATATTAAAAAATGTTTTTTGAAAAACTGATGAAATCTCATGCATCCCCCTGTTGTGAAATTATCAAGAATATATTTAAAAATGTTTTTTGAAAAATTGATGAAATCTCATGCATCGCCCTGTTGTGAAATTATCAAGAATATATTAAAAAATGTTTTTTGAAAAAATTGATGAAATCTCATGCATCCCCCCGTTGTGAAATTATCAAGAATATATTAAAAAATGTTTTTTGAAAAAATTGATGAAATCTCATGCATCCCCCCGTTGTGAAATTATCAAGAATATATTAAAAAATGTTTTTTGAAAATTTGATGAAATCTCATGCATCCCCCTATTGTGAAATTATCAAGAATATATTAAAAAATGTTTTTTGAGAAACTAATGAAATCTCATGCATCCCCCCGTTGTGAAATTATCAAGAATATATTAAAAAATGTTTTTTGAAAAACTGAAGAAATCTCATGCATCCTCCTGTTGTGAAATTATCAAGAATATATTCAAAAATGATTTTTGAAAAACTGAAGAAATCTCATGCATCCTCCGTTGTGAAATTATCAAGAATATATTAAAAAATGATTTTTGAAAAACTGATGAATCTCATGCATCCCCCCATTGTGAAATTATCAAGAATATATGAAAAAACGTTTTTTGAAAAACTGATGAAATCTCATGCATCCCCCCGTTGTGAAATTATCAAGAATATATTAAAAAATGTTTTTTGAAAAACTGATGAAATCTCATGCATCCCCCTGTTGTGAAATTATCAAGAATATATTTAAAAATGTTTTTTGAAAAATTGATGAAATCTCATGCATCGCCCTGTTGTGAAATTATCAAGAATATATTTAAAAATGTTTTTTGAAAAACAGAAGAAATCTCATGCATCCCCCCGTTGTGAAATTATCAAGAATATTTTAAAAAATGTTTTTTGAAAAACTGAAGAAATCTCATGCATCCTCCTGTTGTGAAATTATCAAGAATATATTCAAAAATGATTTTTGAAAAACTGAAGAAATCTCATGCATCCTCCGTTGTGAAATTATCAAGAATATATTAAAAAATGTTTTTTGAAAAACTGATGAAATCTCATGCATCCCCCCATTGTGAAATTATCAAGAATATATTAAAAAATGTTTTTTGAAAAACTGATGTAATCTCATGCATCCCCCCATTGTGAAATTATCAAGAATATATTAAAAAATGTTTTTTGAAAAATTTATGAAATCTCATGCATCCCCCTGTTGTGAAATTATCAAGAATTTAAAAATGTTTTTTGAAAAACTGATGAAATCTCATGCATCGCCCTGTTGTGAAATTATCAAGAATATATTTAAAAATGTTTTTTGAAAAACAGAAGAAATCTCATGCATCCCCCCGTTGTGAAATTATCAAGAATATTTTAAAAAATGTTTTTTGAAAAAATTGATGAAATCTCATGCATCCCCCCGTTGTGAAATTATCAAGAATATATTAAAAAATGTTTTTTGAAAATTTGATAAAATCTCATGCATCCCCCTATTGTGAAATTATCAAGAATATATTAAAAAATGTTTTTTGAGAAACTAATGAAATCTCATGCATCCCCCCGTTGTGAAATTATCAAGAATATATTAAAAAATGTTTTTTGAAAAACTGAAGAAATCTCATGCATCCTCCTGTTGTGAAATTATCAAGAATATATTCAAAAATGATTTTTGAAAAACTGAAGAAATCTCATGCATCCTCCGTTGTGAAATTATCAAGAATATATTAAAAAATGATTTTTGAAAAACTGATGAATCTCATGCATCCCCCCATTGTGAAATTATCAAGAATATATGAAAAAACGTTTTTTGAAAAACTGATGAAATCTCATGCATCCCCCCGTTGTGAAATTATCAAGAATATATTAAAAAATGTTTTTTGAAAAACTGATGAAATCTCATGCATCCCCCTGTTGTGAAATTATCAAGAATATATTTAAAAATGTTTTTTGAAAAATTGATGAAATCTCATGCATCGCCCTGTTGTGAAATTATCAAGAATATATTTAAAAATGTTTTTTGAAAAACAGAAGAAATCTCATGCATCCCCCCGTTGTGAAATTATCAAGAATATTTTAAAAAATGTTTTTTGAAAAAATTGATGAAATCTCATGCATCCCCCCGTTGTGAAATTATCAAGAATATATTAAAAAATGTTTTTTGAAAATTTGATGAAATCTCATGCATCCCCCCGTTGTGAAATTATCAAGAATATATTAAAAAATGTTTTTTGAAAATTTGATGAAATCTCATGCATATTGTGTGCATGAGATTACATCAGTTTTTCAAAAAACATTTTTTAATATATTCTTGATAATTTCACAATGGGGGGATGCATGAGATTTCATCAGTTTTTCAAAAAACATTTTTTAATATATTCTTGATAATTTCACAATAGGGGGTATTGTGAAATTATCAAGAATATATTAAAAAATGTTTTTTGAAAAACTGATGAAATCTCATGCATCCCCCCATTGTGAAATTATCAAGAATATATTAAAAAATGTTTTTTGAAAAACTGATGTAATCTCATGCATCCCCCCATTGTGAAATTATCAAGAATATATTAAAAAATGTTTTTTGAAAAATTTATGAAATCTCATGCATCCCCCTGTTGTGAAATTATCAAGAATTTAAAAATGTTTTTTGAAAAACTGATGAAATCTCATGCATCGCCCTGTTGTGAAATTATCAAGAATATATTTAAAAATGTTTTTTGAAAAACAGAAGAAATCTCATGCATCCCCCCGTTGTGAAATTATCAAGAATATTTAAAAAAATGTTTTTTGAAAAAATTGATGAAATCTCATGCATCCCCCCGTTGTGAAATTATCAAGAATATATTAAAAAATGTTTTTTGAAAATTTGATGAAATCTCATGCATCCCCCTATTGTGAAATTATCAAGAATATAATTATAAATGTTTTTTGAAAAACTGATGAAATCTCATGCATCCTCCCATTGTGAAATTATCAAGAATATATTAAAAAATATTTTTTGAAAAACTGATGAAATCTCATGCATCGCCCCGTTGTGAAATTATCAAGAATATATTAAAAAAAGTTTTTTGAAAAATTGATGAAATCTCATGCATCCCCCTGTTGTGAAATTATCAAGAATATATTTTAAAATGTTTTTTGAAAAACAGAAGAAATCTCATGCATCCCCCCGTTGTGAAATTATCAAAAATTTATGAAAAAATATTTTTTGAAAAACTGATGAAATCTCATGCATCCGTTGTGGAATTATCAAGAATCCATTAAAAAATCTTTTTGAAAAACTGATGAAATCTCATGCATCACCCCATTGTTAAATTATCAAGAATATATTAAAAAATGTTTTTTGAAAATCTGATGCATCCCCCCGTTGTGAAATTATCAAAAATATATTAAAAAATATTTTTTGAAAATCTGATGAACTCTGATGCATCCCCCCGTTGTGAAATTATCAAGAATATTTTAAAAAATGTTTTTTGAAAAACTGATGAAATCTCATGCATCCCCCCATTGTGAAATTATCAAGAATATATTAAAAAATGTTTTTTGAAAAACAGAAGAAATCTCATGCACCCCCCCGTTGTGAAATTATCAAGAATATATTCAAAAAAGATTTTTGAAAAATTTATGAAATCTCATGCATCCCCCTGTTGTGAAATTATCAAGAATATATTTTAAAATGTAAAAACAGAAGAAATCTCATGCATCCCCCCGTTGTGAAATTATCAAGAATATTTTAAAAAATGTTTTTTGAAAAAATTGATGAAATCACATGCACCCCCCCGTTGTGAAATTATCAAGAATATATTAAAAAAAGTTTTTTGAAAAATTGATGAAATCTCATGCATTCCCCTGTTGTGAAATTATCAAGAATATATTTTAAAATGTTTTTTGAAAAAATTGATGAAATCTCTTGCATCACCCCGTTGTGAAATTATCAAGAATATATTAAAAAATGTTTTTTGAAAAACAGAAGAAATCTCATGCATCCCCCCGTTGTGAAATTATCATGAATATTTAAAAAAATGTTTTTTGAAAAATTTGATGAAATCTCATGCACTCCCCCGTTGTGAAATTATCAAGAATATATTAAAAAAAGTTTTTTGAAAAATTCATGAAATCTCATGCAACCCCCTGTTGTGAAATTATCAAGAATATATTTAAAAATGTTTTTTGAAAACTGATGAAATCTCATGCATCGACCCTGTTGTGAAATTATCAAGAATATATTTAAAAATGTTTTTTGAAAAACAGAAGAAATCTCATGCATCCCCACGTTGTGAAATTATCAAGAATATATTTAAAAATGTTTTTTGAAAAAATTGATGAAATCTCATGCATCCCCCCATTGTGAAATTATCAAGAATATATTAAAAAATGTTTTTTGAAAAACTGATGAAATCTCATGCATCCCCCCATTGTGAAATTATCAAGAATATATTAAAAAATGTTTTTTGAAAAACAGAAGAAATCTCATGCACCCCCCCGTTGTGAAATTATCAAGAATATATTAAAAAAAGATTTTTGAAAAATTTATGAAATCTCATGCATCCCCCTGTTGTGAAATTATCAAGAATATATTTTAAAATGTAAAAACAGAAGAAATCTCATGCATCCCCCCGTTGTGAAATTATCAAGAATATTTAAAAAAATGTTTTTTGAAAAAATTGATGAAATCTTATGCACCCCCCCGTTGTGAAATTATCAAGAATATATTAAAAAAAGATTTTTGAAAAATTGATGAAATCTCATGCATCCCCCTGTTGTGAAATTATCAAGAATATATTTAAAAATGTTTTTTGAAAAACAGAAGAAATCTCATGCATCCCCCATTGTGAAATTATCAAGAATATATTAAAAAATGTTTTTTGAAAAACAGAAGAAATATCATGCACCCCCCCGTTGTGAAATTATCAAGAATATATTAAAAAAAGTTTTTTGAAAAATTTATGAAATCTCATGCATCCCCCTGTTGTGAAATTATCAAGAATATTTTAAAAAATGTTTTTTGAAAAATTGATGAAATCTCATGCATCCCCCTATTGTTAAATTATCAAGAATATATTAAAAAATGTTTTTTGAAAAACTGATGAAATCTCATGCCGTTGTGAAATTATCAAGAATATTTAAAAAAATGTTTTTTGAAAAAATTGATGAAATCTCATGCATCCCCCGTTGTGAAATTATCAAGAATATATTAAAAAATGTTTTTTGAAAAACTGATGAAATCTCATGCATCCCCCCGTTGTGAAATTACCAAGAATCTATAAAAAAATGTTTTTTGAAAAACTGATGAAATCTCATATATCCATCCGTTGTGAAATTATCAAGAATATATTAAAAAATGTTTTTTGAAAAACTGATGAAATCTCATGCATCCCCCCGTTGTGAAATTACCAAGAATATATTAAAATATGTTTTTTGAAAAACTGATGAAATCTCATGCATCCCCCCGTTGTGAAATTATCAAGAATACATTAAAAAAAGTTTTTTGAAAAATTGATGAAATCTCATGCATCCACCTGTTGTGAAATTACCAAGAATCTATAAAAAAATGTTTTTTGAAAAACAGAAGAAATCTCATGCATCCCCCCGTTGTGAAATTATCAAGAATATATTAAAAAATGTTTTTTGAAAAACTGATGAAATCTCATGCCGTTGTGAAATTATCAAGAATATTTAAAAAAATGTTTTTTGAAAAAATTGATGAAATCTCATGCATCCCCCGTTGTGAAATTATCAAGAATATATTCAAAAATGTTTTTTGAAAAATTGATGAAATCTCATGCATCCCCCCGTTGTGAAATTATCAAGAATATATTAAAAAATGTTTTTTGAAAAACTGATGAAATCTCATGCATCCCCCCGTTGTGAAATTATCAAGAATATATTAAAAAATGTTTTTTGAAAATCTGATGAACTCTGATGCATCCCCCCGTTGTGAAATTATCAAGAATATATTAAAAAATGTTTTTTGAAAAACTGATGAAATCTCATGCATCCCCCGTTGTGAAATTATCAAGAATATATTAAAAAATGATTTTTGAAAAACTGATGAAATCTCATGCATCCCCCCGTTGTGAAATTATCAAGAATATATTAAACATTGTTTTTTGAAAAACTGAAGAAATCTCATGCATCCCCCCGTTGTGAAATTATCAAGAGTATGTTAAAAAATGATTTTTGAAAAACTGATGAATCTCATGCATCCCCCCGTTGTGAAATTATCAAGAATATATTAAAAAATGTTATTGAAAAATTGATGAAATCTCATGCATCCCCTGTTGTGAAATTATCAAGAATATATTAAAAAATGTTTTTTGAAAAACAGAAGAAATCTCATGCATCCCCCCATTGTGAAATTATCAAGAATATTTCAAAAAATGTTTTTTGAAAAAATTGATGAAATCTCATGCCGTTGTGAAATTATCAAGAATATATTTAAAAATGTTTTTTGAAAAACTGATGAAATCTCATGCATCCCCCCGTTGTGAAATTATCAAGAGTATGTTAAAAAATGATTTTTGAAAAACTGATGAATCTCATGCATCCCCCCGTTGTGAAATTATCAAGAATATATTAAAAAATGTTTTTTGAAAAATTGATGAAATCTCATGCATCCCCTGTTGTGAAATTATCAAGAATATATTAAAAAATGTTTTTTGAAAAACAGAAGAAATCTCATGCATCCCCCCATTGTGAAATTATCAAGAATATTTCAAAAAATGTTTTTTGAAAAAATTGATGAAACCTCATGCACCCCCCCGTTGTGAAATTATCAAGAATATATTAACCCATTTGTGTCCCATGTATCATTTGCGCAACACCAAACACCAACATGATTTTTTTCGTTTATACAATTCCGACAAGAATTTTCCTGTAAATTTATTTACCGTTATTCTAATAGATATATAAAGGAATGCAACGAACAACATTTTAACATTTTTGTGTAATCGTTTAACGCGTGACGAAATAAAAAAATAAAAAATTAAATCTGTGATAGTGCTAAAATGGATCCCGCCACTAAAAGATATTGGTAAGTTTGCTAAAAAACATTATTATTACAACTTATTATTATTTTATATTTAAAATACATTAAAGATTCTAATGAATTCTAAAAAATATAGTATAGTGTAAAAATATGCATTTTAGAATCCATTTTGTAGAGGTGTTGCGCAAATGCATCAATAGTCACTAGATGATAATTCATTTTCTTTTTAGGAAAACTCAGCTTACTGTTGCTGAAGCTCTAGAAGCATTTGAAAATATGCCAGATGATATTGAAATGCCTACCGATCTATTTTTGGAACCTCCCGAATTTAACGTAGAAAGTGATGAAGATTCCGGCGAAGAGGAGGAAGGGAATCCTGATCGATTTTCTACACGTCAGTTGCAGGCCGGAGTAGAGATTAGATTTGGACGATCGGCTGCTTTAGATGAAATAATAAATTATGCAACTGAATCAGTTCCACAATCGACTCACACACGAGTTCAGCAAAACTGGGAACCGGGAAACGAAGAAAAATTTCCATTATCCGCGAAAATGTTTAAATCTAATTTATGGGAAGGATCCAAAATTTATCCATTGAGCTTGAGTGCACAGTCGAACGCAATTGATTTTTTTGAGCTGTTTTTTCCGAAAACGTTTATTGATTCAGTGATACTTCACACAACAAACTACGCACTAAAAAAGAAAAATAAATCAATCAATATCGTCGCAGATGACATTTACGCATTTTTCGGTACCCTAATCTTATCCGGCTACAACGTCTTACCACGCCGACGGATGTATTGGGAAAACGATGAAGATGTTGGCAACACACTTATTTCAAAATGGATACGGCGAAAAACATTCGAGGATATTTTCACAAATATTCATTTTTGTGATCTTGATCAAATCCTTTCAACAAATGATCGATTTGCTAAAATTCGACCATTCATCGACCATTTAAATGATGTTTTTCTTAAATATGCACCTGCTGAAATGGATGTATCAATAGACGAATCAATGATTCCCTATTATGGACGACATCCTTGCAAACAATTTATAAGGAATAAACCGATTCGTTTTGGATATAAAGCTTGGGTAGCAGCCAGTCGTTTAGGATACTGCTACCAGTTTGATGTTTATCAGGGGCGAAACCAGCAGCGCGATCCAAATTTGGGTTTGGGTGAATCAGTAGTTCTGGGGTTTGCTAAAAAAATGCAAAAGCGATTCCCAGATATCATGTTTTCTTTCTATTTCGACAATTTTTTCACCGGGCCGAACTTAATTAGTGCTCTGAACAACATAAATTCTGCGGGAACTGGAACAGTGCGTGAAAATAGGTTAAAAAATATACATATGAAGCACAAAAAGCTTTTGAACAAGAAGCCCAGAGGGTTTTATGAGAACTACGTTGACACAGGCAATGAAATAATTTTGACAAGGTGGAGGGATAACCAAATAGTGTCGCTATTATCAAACCATTTTGGAGAACATCCAGTAGGCGTAGTTCGTCGATATGTGCATGCTGTGGGCAAAAAAACGGATATACCACGACCGAACGTCGTGAAAATGTACAACCGGAAAATGGGTGGCGTGGATTTAATGGACAGGCATATATCCAACTACCGAATTTGTATTCGCGGCAAAAAATTGTATATGCCTGTAATACTTTGGATGCTAGATGTAGCAGTAACAAATGCTTGGTCTCTAGCTAAGTCATACAACATCAACCTAGATCAGCTAAAGTTTCGACGTCAGTTAGCTACTGCTCTTCTAACCCGCTATGGAAAATTGGCGTCTATAGGCAATAAAACACCAAAAAGCTCCAAATTTTTAGCCAAAGGCGCACATACTTGCGTGAAAGGAGTAGCTCGGTTGCGCTGTAAATATTGTCACTCACAAACCATATATAAGTGTTCCACTTGCAATATTGCACTTCATACGAAATGCTCAAAAGATTTTCATAGCCAGCTAATGTAAGCGAGATAGCCCAAAAATAATGATTAAACACTATTTTTAAGCATGACATTTTATGAGGCTAAAATATTGCGAACTAATTTTGTATTTTTTTATTTTAATTTGATGAAATATATAGTAATAATAACTGAATTAATGAAAAACCGAAAACATTTTATTTTCGTTAGCGTGTGCCCGTTGATGCATTTTCGCAACGCCCCTTTTCTTTGTTTCTGGAATCTCTACAACATTTTTTAATCAATTTTATACCTATTTAACCCATAATAAACCATAAAATATAAAAACAAGTGAAATATTTAAAAAAAAAAACCTCGGTCACAAATGGGTTAAAAAAAGTTATTGAAAAATTGATGAAATCTCATGCATCCCCTGTTGTGAAATTATCAAGAATATATTAAAAAATGTTTTTTGAAAAACAGAAGAAATCTCATGCATCCCCCCATTGTGAAATTATCAAGAATATTTCAAAAAATGTTTTTTGAAAAAATTGATGAAATCTCATGCATCCCCCCGTTGTGAAATTATCAGGCATATATTAAAAAATGTTTTTTGAAAAACAGAAGAAATCTCATGCATGCCCCCGTTGTGAAATTATCAAGAATATATTAAAAAATGTTTTTTGAAAAATTGATGAAATCTCATGCATCCCCCCATTGTGAAATTATCAAGAATATATTAAAAAATGTTTTTTGAAAAACTGATGAAATCTCATGCATCCCCCTGTTGTGAAATTATCAAGAATATAATTTAAAATGTTTTTTGAAAAACAGAAGAAATCTCATGCATCCCCCCGTTGTGAAATTATCAAGAATATTTCAAAAAATGTTTTTTGAAAAAATTGCTGAAATCTCATGCACCCCCCCGTTGTGAAATTATCAAGAATATATTAAAAAAAGTTTTTTGAAAAATTGATGAAATCTCATGCATCCCCCTGTTGTGAAATTATCAAGAATATATTAAAAAATGTTTTTTGAAAAAATTGATGAAATCTCATGCATCCCCCCGTTGTGAAATTATCAAGAATATATTAAAAAATGTTTTTTGAAAAAATTGATGAAATCTCATGCATCCCCCTGTTGTGAAATTATCAAGAATATATTAAAAAATGTTTTTTGAAAAACTGATGAAATCTCATGTATCCCCCGTTGTGAAATTACCAAGAATCTATAAAAAAATGTTTTTTGAAAAACTGATGAAATCTCATGTATCCCCGCGTTGTGAAATTATCAAGAATATATTTAGAAATGTTTTTTGAAAAACAGAAGAAATCTCATGCATCCCCCCGTTGTGAAATTATCAAAAATATATTAAAAAATGTTTTTTGAAAAACTGATGAAATCTCATGCATCCCCCCGTTGTGAAATTATCAAGAATATATTAAAAAATGTTTTTTGAAAAATTGATGAAATCTCATGCCGTTGTGAAATTATCAAGAATATATTAAAAAATGTTTTTTGAAAAATTGATGAAATCTCATGCATCCCCCCGTTGTGAAATTATCAAAAATATATTAAAAAATGTTTTTTAAAAACTGATGAAATCTCATGCATCCCCCCATTGTGAAATTATTAAGAATATATTAAAAAATGTTTTTTGAAAAACTGATGAATCTCATGCATCCCCCCGTTGTGAAATTATCAAAAATATTTTAAAAAATGTTTATTGAAAAAATTGATGAAATCTCATGCATCCCCCCGTTGTGAAATTATCAAGAATATATTAAAAAATGTTTTTTGAAAAACTGATGAAATCTCATGCATGATGCATCCCACCGTTGTGAAATTATCAAGAATCTATAAAAAAATATTTTTTGAAAAACTGATGAAATCTCATGCATCCCCCTGTTGTGAAATTATCAATAATATATTTAAAAATGTTTTTTGAAAAATTGATGAAATCTCATGCATCCCCCTATTGTGAAATTATAAAGAATATATTAAAAAATGTTTTTTGAAAAACTGATGAAATCTCATGCCGTTGTGAAATTATCAAGAATATTTAAAAAAATGTTTTTTGAAAAAATTGATGAAATCTCATGCATCCCCCGTTGTGAAATTATCAAGAATATATTAAAAAATGTTTTTTGAAAAATTGATGAAATCTCATGCATCCCCCCGTTGTGAAATTATCAAGAATATATTAAAAAATGTTTTTTGAAAAACTGATGAAATCTCATGCATCCCCCCGTTGTGAAATTACCAAGAATCTATAAAAAAATGTTTTTTGAAAAACTGATGAAATCTCATGTATCCATCCGTTGTGAAATTATCAAGAATATATTAAAAAATGTTTTTTGAAAAACTGATGAAATCTCATGCATCCCCCCGTTGTGAAATTACCAAGAATATATTAAAAAATGTTTTTTGAAAAACTGATGAAATCTCATGCATCCCCCCGTTGTGAAATCATCAAGAATATATTAAAAAATGTTTTTTGAAAAAATTGATGAAATCTCATGCATCCCCCCGTTGTGAAATTATCAAGAATATATTAAAAAATGTTTTTTGAAAAATTGATGAAATCTCATGCATCCCCCCGTTGTGAAATTATCAAAAATATATTAAAAAATGTTTTTTAAAAACTGATGAAATCTCATGCATCCCCCCGTTGTGAAATTATCAAGAATATATTAAAAAATGTTTTTTGAAAAATTGATGAAATCTCATGCATGATGCATCCCAACGTTGTGAAATTATCAAGAATCTATAAAAAAATATTTTTTGAAAAATTGATGAAATCTCATGCATCCCCCTGTTGTGAAATTATCAATAATATATTTAAAAATGTTTTTTGAAAAACTGATGAAATCTCATGCATCGCTCCGTTGTGAAATTATCAAGAATATATTTAAAAATGTTTTTTGAAAAACAGAAGAAATCTCATGCATCCCCCCGTTGTGAAATTATCAAGAAAATTTTAAAAAATGTTTTTTGAAAAAATTGATGAAACCTCATGCACCCCCCGGTTGTGAAATTATCAAGAATATATTAAAAAAGTTATTGAAAAATTGATGAAATCTCATGCATCCCCGTTGTGAAATTATCAAGAATATATTTTAAAATGTTTTTTGAAAAACAGAAGAAATCTCATGCATCCCCCCGTTGTGAAATTATCAAGAATATATTAAAAAATGTTTTTTGAAAAACTGATGAAATCTCATGCATCCCCCGTTGTGAAATTACCAAGAATCTATAAAAAAATGTTTTTTGAAAAACTGATGAAATCTCATGTATCCACCCGTTGTGAAATTATCAAGAATATATTAAAAAATGTTTTTTGAAAAACTGATGAAATCTCATGCATCCCCCCGTTGTGAAATTATCAAGTATATATTAAAAAATGTTTTTTGAAAAACTGAATAAATCTCTTGCATGCCCCCGTTGTGAAATTATCAAGAATATATTAAAAAATGTTTTTTGAAAAATTGATGAAATCTCATGCATCCCCCCGTTGTGAAATTATCAAGAATATATTAAAAAATGATTTTTGGAAAACTGATGAAATCTCATGCATCCCCCCGTTGTGATATTATCAAGAATATTTAAAAAAATGTTTTTTGAAACATTGATGAAATCTCATGCATCCCCCCATTGTGAAATTATCAAGAATATATTAAAAAATGTTTTTTGAAAAACTGATGAAATCTCATGCATCCCCCTGTTGTGAAATTATCAAGAATATAATTTAAAATGTTTTTTGAAAAACTGATGAAATCTCATGCATCCCCCCGTTGTGAAATTATCAAGAATATTTTAAAAAATGTTTTTTGAAAAAACTGCTGAAATCTCATGCACCCCCCCCGTTGTGAAATTATCAAGAATATATTAAAAAATGTTTTTTGAAAACTGATGAAATCTCATGCATCCCCCGTTGTGAAATTACCAAGAATCTATAAAAAAATGTTTTTTGAAAAACTGATGAAATCTCATGTATCCACCCATTGTGAAATTATCAAGAATATATTAAAAAATGTTTTTTGAAAAACAGAAGAAATCTCATGCATCCCCCCGTTGTGAAATTATCAAGAATATATTAAAAAATGTTTTTTGAAAAACTGATGAAATCTCATGCATCCCCCGTTGTGAAATTACCAAGAATCTATAAAAAAATGTTTTTTGAAAAACTGATGAAATCTCATGTATCCACCCGTTGTGAAATTATCAAGAATATATTAAAAAATGTTTTTTGAAAAACTGATGAAATCTCATGCATCCCCCCGTTCTGAAATTATCAAGTATATATTAAAAAATGTTTTTTGAAAAACTGAAGAAATCTCATGCATGCCCCCGTTGTGAAATTATCAAGAATATATTAAAAAATGTTTTTTGAAAAACTGATGAAATCTCATGCATCCCCCCGTTGTGAAATTATCAAGTATATATTAAAAAATGTTTTTTGAAAAACTGAAGAAATTTTATGCATGCCCCCGTTGTGAAATTATCAAGAATATATTAAAAAATGTTTTTTGAAAAACTGATGAAATCTCATGCATCCCCCCGTTGTGATATTATCAAGAATATTTAAAAAAATGTTTTTTGAAACATTGATGAAATCTCATGCATCCCCCCATTGTGAAATTATCAAGAATATATTAAAAAATGTTTTTTGAAAAACTGATGAAATCTCATGCATCCCCCTGTTGTGAAATTATCAAGAATATAATTTAAAATGTTTTTTGAAAAACAGAAGAAATCTCATGCATCCCCCCGTTGTGAAATTATCAAGAATATTTAAAAAAATGTTTTTTGAAAAAATTGCTGAAATCTCATGCACCCCCCCGTTGTGAAATTATCAAGAATATATTAAAAAAAGTTTTTTGAAAAATTGATGAAATCTCTTGCATCCCCCCGTTGTGATATTATCAAGAATATTTAAAAAAATGTTTTTTGAAAAACTGATAAAATCTCATGCATCCCCCGTTGTGAAATTATCAAGAATATATTAAAAAATGATTTTTGAAAAACTGATGAAATCTCATGCATCCCCCCGTTGTGAAATTATCAAGAATATATTAAACATTGTTTTTTGAAAAACTGAAGAAATCTCATGCATCCCCCCGTTGTGAAATTATCAAGAGTATGTTAAAAAATGATTTTTGAAAAACTGATGAATCTCATGCATCCCCCCGTTGTGAAATTATCAAGAATATATTAAAAAATGTTTTTTGAAAAACTGAAGAAATCTCATGCATCCCCCCGTTGTGAAATTATCAAGAGTATATTAAAAAATATTTTTTGAAAAACTGATGAAATCTCATGCATCCCCCCGTTGTGAAATTATCAAGAATATATTAAAAAATGATTTTTTGAAAAACTGATGAAATCTCATGCATCCCCGTTGTGAAATTATCAAGAATATATTAAAAAATGTTTTTTGAAAAACTGATGAAATCTCATGCATCCCCCCGTTGTGAAATTATCAAGAGTATATTAAAAAATGTTTTTTGAAAAACTGATGAAATCTCATGCATCCCCCGTTGTGAAATTATCAAGAATATATTAAAAAATGATTTTTGAAAAACTGATGAAATCTCATGCATCCCCCCGTTGTGAAATTATCAAGAATATATTAAACACTGTTTTTTGAAAAACTGAAGAAATCTCATGCATCCCCCCGTTGTGAAATTATCAAGAGTATGTTAAAAAATGATTTTTGAAAAACTGATGAATCTCATGCATCCCCCCGTTGTGAAATTATCAAGAATATATTAAAAAATGTTTTTTTAATAACTGAAGAAATCTCATGCATCCCCCCGTTGTGAAATTATCAAGAATATATTAAAAAATGATTTTTTGAAAAACTGATGAAATCTCATGCATCCCCGTTGTGAAATTATCAAGAATATATTAAAAAATATTTTTTGAAAAACTGATGAAATCTCATGCATCCCCCCGTTGTGAAATTATCAAGAATATATTAAAAAATGATTTTTTGAAAAACTGATGAAATCTCATGCATCCCCGTTGTGAAATTATCAAGAATATATTAAAAAATGTTTTTTGAAAAACTGATGAAATCTCATGCATCCCCCCGTTGTGAAATTATCAAGAGTATATTAAAAAATGTTTTTTGAAAAACTGAAGAAATCTCATGCATCCCCCCGTTGTGAAATTATCAAGAGTATGTTAAAAAATGATTTTTGAAAAACTGATGAATCTCATGCATCCCCCCGTTGTGAAATTATCAAGAATATATTAAAAAATGTTTTTTGAAAAACTGAAGAAATCTCATGCATCCCCCCGTTGTGAAATTATCAAGAGTATATTAAAAAATGTTTTTTGAAAAACTGAAGAAATCTCATGCATCCCCCCGTTGTGAAATTATCAAGAGTATATTAAAAAATATTTTTTGAAAAACTGATGAAATCTCATGCATCCCCCCGTTGTGAAATTATCAAGAATATATTAAAAAATGATTTTTGGAAAACTGATGAAATCTCATGCATCCCCCCGTTGTGAAATTATCAAGAGTATATTAAAAAATGTTTTTTGAAAAACTGATGAAATCTCATGCATACCCCGTTGTGAAATTATCAAGAGTATATTAAAAAATGTTTTTTGAAAAACTGATGAAATCTCATGCATCCCCCCGTTGTGAAATTATCAAGAGTATATTAAAAAATATTTTTTGAAAAACTGATGAAATCTCATGCATCCCCCCGTTGTGAAATTATCAAGAATATATTAAAAAATGTTTTTTGAATAACTGAAGAAATCTCATGCATCCCCCCGTTGTGAAATTATCAAGAATATATTAAACATTGTTTTTTGAAAAACTGAAGAAATCTCATGCATCCCCCCGTTGTGAAATTATCAAGAGTATATTAAAAAATGTTTTTTGAAAAACTGATGAAATCTCATGCATCCCCCCGTTGTGAAATTATCAAGAGTATATTAAAAAATGTTCTTTGAAAAACTGATAAAATCTCATGCATCCCCCGTTGTGAAATTATCAAGAATATATTAAAAAATGATTTTTGAAAAACTGATGAAATCTCATGCATCCCCCCGTTGTGAAATTATCAAGAATATATTAAAAAATGTTTTTTGAAAAACTGAAGAAATCTCATGCATCCCCCCGTTGTGAAATTATCAAGAGTATATTAAAAAATGTTTTTTGAAAAACTGATGAAATCTCATGCATCCCCCCGTTGTGAAATTATCAAGAATATATTAAAAAATGATTTTTTGAAAAACTGATGAAATCTCATGCATCCCCGTTGTGAAATTATCAAGAATATATTAAAAAATGTTTTTTGAAAAACTGATGAAATCTCATGCATCCCCCCGTTGTGAAATTATCAAGAGTATATTAAAAAATGTTTTTTGAAAAACTGATGAAATCTCATGCATCCCCCGTTGTGAAATTATCAAGAATATATTAAAAAATGATTTTTGAAAAACTGATGAAATCTCATGCATCCCCCCGTTGTGAAATTATCAAGAATATATTAAACACTGTTTTTTGAAAAACTGAAGAAATCTCATGCATCCCCCCGTTGTGAAATTATCAAGAGTATATTAAAAAATGTTTTTTGAAAAACTGATGAAATCTCATGCATCCCTCGTTGTGAAATTATCAAGAGTATATTAAAAAATGTTTTTTGAAAAACTGATGAAATCTCATGCATCCCCCCGTTGTGAAATTATCAAGAGTATATTAAAAAATATTTTTTGAAAAACTGATGAAATCTCATGCATCCCACCGTTGTGAAATTATCAAGAATATATTAAAAAATGATTTTTTGAAAAACTGATGAAATCTCATGCATCCCCGTTGTGAAATTATCAAGAATATATTAAAAAATGTTTTTTGAAAAACTGATGAAATCTCATGCATCCCCCCGTTGTGAAATTATCAAGAGTATATTAAAAAATGTTTTTTGAAAAACTGATGAAATCTCATGCATCCCCCGTTGTGAAATTATCAAGAATATATTAAAAAATGATTTTTGAAAATCTGATGAAATCTCATGCATCCCACCGTTGTGAAATTATCAAGAATATATTAAACATTGTTTTTTGAAAAACTGAAGAAATCTCATGCATCCCCCCGTTGTGAAATTATCAAGAGTATGTTAAAAAATGATTTTTGAAAAACTGATGAATCTCATGCATCCCCCCGTTGTGAAATTATCAAGAATATATTAAAAAATGTTTCTTGAAAAACTGAAGAAATCTCATGCATCCCCCCGTTGTGAAATTATCAAGAGTATATTAAAAAATGTTTTTTGAAAAACTGATGAAATCTCATGCATACCCCGTTGTGAAATTATCAAGAGTATATTAAAAAATGTTTTTTGAAAAACTGATGAAATCTCATGCATCCCCCCGTTGTGAAATTATCAAGAGTATATTAAAAAATATTTTTTGAAAAACTGATGAAATCTCATGCATCCCCCCGTTGTGAAATTATCAAGAATATATTAAAAAATGATTTTTTGAAAAACTTATGAAATCTCATGCATCCCCGTTGTGAAATTATCAAGAATATATTAAAAAATGTTTTTTGAAAAACTGATGAAATCTCATGCATCCCCCCGTTGTGAAATTATCAAGAGTATATTAAAAAATGTTTTTTGAAAAACTGATGAAATCTCATGCATCCCCCGTTGTGAAATTATCAAGAATATATTAAAAAATGATTTTTGAAAAACTGATGAAATCTCATGCATCCCCCCGTTGTGAAATTATCAAGAATATATTAAACATTGTTTTTTGAAAAACTGAAGAAATCTCATGCATCCCCCCGTTGTGAAATTATCAAGAGTATGTTAAAAAATGATTTTTGAAAAACTGATGAATCTCATGCATCCCCCCGTTGTGAAATTATCAAGAATATATTAAAAAATGTTTCTTGAAAAACTGAAGAAATCTCATGCATCCCCCCGTTGTGAAATTATCAAGAGTATATTAAAAAATGTTTTTTGAAAAACTGATGAAATCTCATGCATCCCCCGTTGTGAAATTATCAAGAGTATATTAAAAAATGTTTTTTGAAAAACTGATGAAATCTCATGCATCCCCCCGTTGTGAAATTATCAAGAGTATATTAAAAAATATTTTTTGAAAAACTGATGAAATCTCATGCATCCCCCCGTTGTGAAATTATCAAGAATATATTAAAAAATGATTTTTTGAAAAACTGATGAAATCTCATGCATCCCCGTTGTGAAATTATCAAGAATATATTAAAAAATGTTTTTTGAAAAACTGATGAAATCTCATGCATCCCCCCGTTGTGAAATTATCAAGAGTATATTAAAAAATGTTTTTTGAAAAACTGAAGAAATCTCATGCATCCCCCCGTTGTGAAATTATCAAGAGTATGTTAAAAAATGATTTTTGAAAAACTGATGAATCTCATGCATCCCCCCGTTGTGAAATTATCAAGAATATATTAAAAAATGTTTTTTGAAAAACTGAAGAAATCTCATGCATCCCCCCGTTGTGAAATTATCAAGAGTATATTAAAAAATGTTTTTTGAAAAACTGAAGAAATCTCATGCATCCCCCCGTTGTGAAATTATCAAGAGTATATTAAAAAATATTTTTTGAAAAACTGATGAAATCTCATGCATCCCCCCGTTGTGAAATTATCAAGAATATATTAAAAAATGATTTTTGGAAAACTGATGAAATCTCATGCATCCCCCCGTTGTGAAATTATCAAGAGTATATTAAAAAATGTTTTTTGAAAAACTGATGAAATCTCATGCATACCCCGTTGTGAAATTATCAAGAGTATATTAAAAAATGTTTTTTGAAAAACTGATGAAATCTCATGCATCCCCCCGTTGTGAAATTATCAAGAGTATATTAAAAAATATTTTTGAAAAACTGATGAAATCTCATGCATCCCCCCGTTGTGAAATTATCAAGAATATATTAAAAAATGTTTTTTGAATAACTGAAGAAATCTCATGCATCCCCCCGTTGTGAAATTATCAAGAATATATTAAACATTGTTTTTTGAAAAACTGAAGAAATCTCATGCATCCCCCCGTTGTGAAATTATCAAGAGTATATTAAAAAATGTTTTTTGAAAAACTGATGAAATCTCATGCATCCCCCCGTTGTGAAATTATCAAGAGTATATTAAAAAATGTTCTTTGAAAAACTGATAAAATCTCATGCATCCCCCGTTGTGAAATTATCAAGAATATATTAAAAAATGATTTTTGAAAAACTGATGAAATCTCATGCATCCCCCCGTTGTGAAATTATCAAGAATATATTAAAAAATGTTTTTTGAAAAACTGAAGAAATCTCATGCATCCCCCCGTTGTGAAATTATCAAGAGTATATTAAAAAATGTTTTTTGAAAAACTGATGAAATCTCATGCATCCCCCCGTTGTGAAATTATCAAGAATATATTAAAAAATGATTTTTTGAAAAACTGATGAAATCTCATGCATCCCCGTTGTGAAATTATCAAGAATATATTAAAAAATGTTTTTTGAAAAACTGATGAAATCTCATGCATCCCCCCGTTGTGAAATTATCAAGAGTATATTAAAAAATGTTTTTTGAAAAACTGATGAAATCTCATGCATCCCCCGTTGTGAAATTATCAAGAATATATTAAAAAATGATTTTTGAAAAACTGATGAAATCTCATGCATCCCCCCGTTGTGAAATTATCAAGAATATATTAAACACTGTTTTTTGAAAAACTGAAGAAATCTCATGCATCCCCCCGTTGTGAAATTATCAAGAGTATATTAAAAAATGTTTTTTGAAAAACTGATGAAATCTCATGCATCCCTCGTTGTGAAATTATCAAGAGTATATTAAAAAATGTTTTTTGAAAAACTGATGAAATCTCATGCATCCCCCCGTTGTGAAATTATCAAGAGTATATTAAAAAATATTTTTTGAAAAACTGATGAAATCTCATGCATCCCACCGTTGTGAAATTATCAAGAATATATTAAAAAATGATTTTTTGAAAAACTGATGAAATCTCATGCATCCCCGTTGTGAAATTATCAAGAATATATTAAAAAATGTTTTTTGAAAAACTGATGAAATCTCATGCATCCCCCCGTTGTGAAATTATCAAGAGTATATTAAAAAATGTTTTTTGAAAAACTGATGAAATCTCATGCATCCCCCGTTGTGAAATTATCAAGAATATATTAAAAAATGATTTTTGAAAATCTGATGAAATCTCATGCATCCCACCGTTGTGAAATTATCAAGAATATATTAAACATTGTTTTTTGAAAAACTGAAGAAATCTCATGCATCCCCCCGTTGTGAAATTATCAAGAGTATGTTAAAAAATGATTTTTGAAAAACTGATGAATCTCATGCATCCCCCCGTTGTGAAATTATCAAGAATATATTAAAAAATGTTTCTTGAAAAACTGAAGAAATCTCATGCATCCCCCCGTTGTGAAATTATCAAGAGTATATTAAAAAATGTTTTTTGAAAAACTGATGAAATCTCATGCATACCCCGTTGTGAAATTATCAAGAGTATATTAAAAAATGTTTTTTGAAAAACTGATGAAATCTCATGCATCCCCCCGTTGTGAAATTATCAAGAGTATATTAAAAAATATTTTTTGAAAAACTGATGAAATCTCATGCATCCCCCCGTTGTGAAATTATCAAGAATATATTAAAAAATGATTTTTTGAAAAACTTATGAAATCTCATGCATCCCCGTTGTGAAATTATCAAGAATATATTAAAAAATGTTTTTTGAAAAACTGATGAAATCTCATGCATCCCCCCGTTGTGAAATTATCAAGAGTATATTAAAAAATGTTTTTTGAAAAACTGATGAAATCTCATGCATCCCCCGTTGTGAAATTATCAAGAATATATTAAAAAATGATTTTTGAAAAACTGATGAAATCTCATGCATCCCCCCGTTGTGAAATTATCAAGAATATATTAAACATTGTTTTTTGAAAAACTGAAGAAATCTCATGCATCCCCCCGTTGTGAAATTATCAAGAGTATGTTAAAAAATGATTTTTGAAAAACTGATGAATCTCATGCATCCCCCCGTTGTGAAATTATCAAGAATATATTAAAAAATGTTTCTTGAAAAACTGAAGAAATCTCATGCATCCCCCCGTTGTGAAATTATCAAGAGTATATTAAAAAATGTTTTTTGAAAAACTGATGAAATCTCATGCATCCCCCGTTGTGAAATTATCAAGAGTATATTAAAAAATGTTTTTTGAAAAACTGATGAAATCTCATGCATCCCCCCGTTGTGAAATTATCAAGAGTATATTAAAAAATATTTTTTGAAAAACTGATGAAATCTCATGCATCCCCCATTGTGAAATTATCAAGAATATATGAAAAAATGTTTTTTCCAAAATCTTGAGATCTCTTTTATCGGCATAGTGAAGGGACAAGCACTTTTTAATGGATGCCCAATCGTCACTGAAGATATTGTATGATATTAAGGCTGCGTCGGCTCTCTCTCTAATTTTCTGCCTTATGCTCTGTAGTATTGATAGGTACAACGGTTTGTTTTTTACGATTTCATAGTCCCTTAAAATTTGTTCTACAATGTGAATCCAGGATATGTATTTCGTTGGATTCCCATCAAACGTTTGTAGTTCCTTCACGCAATCCTGGAGCCTACTGATGTCAGTTATATCTTGTTCTGTTTTTGGTGCAGCTTGTATTTCTGTTTTCGTGATAATCGGGTTTTCGATTTTAGATATGCGCTGTTCTAGTTTTCTTGTTAGTTCTATTTGGCCGTTGACTGCTCCAGTGAGTTGTTTTTCAAATGTTATCGTCTAAATTTGTATATTGGCGTTGTGTATAGAGAAGTTAATTTAGAACGTTGACTTGTGCAACACGTTCCGTTAACACAGCACTTGTGGTATGTGGTATGTTACTATATCAAAAATAGGTTTCAAATTATGTTTGGGAATTCGGTTGATGTAGTGTTTCTAGTGTATAGCAATATAGTATGTTGCTAACTTATATGTTGGTTAAAATAGAAATCAGTACTGTCAAAACGATAACACAAACTTTATGACACAGGTGACAGGTGAACGCTATCCCCATAAAAAACACCAGAAACCCGAAGCTCTAATCACCTCTTGAGGTTTCAGCCCTTTATATTTCTTATTTGAGTTTCTACGGGTTTTCGCTTTCAAATTCCTGACGTTTAGGGGGAATTCTAGAGTGAAGTTCAAGGTTAGTTTTAGAGAGAGTTGCAAATTTGGGGAACATTTTTGATGAATTTGATGGAGAATTTGGATTGAATTTGGGGTGAATTTTAGGATGAACTTTATGGCTGGGTTGTACGGTGAAGTTTAAGGTGCGGTTTAATGTGAATTTTTATTTAAGAAAACTGTATATGTGGTATATTTGGGAATGAATTTTATATCGAATTTAGGTCACTTTAGGGTGAATTCTACAGTGAGTTTTACGATGATATCTAAGGTGAAGTTTATAATAATTATAGGGCATATTTTAAGATGAATTTTACTATGGTAAAGGCTTATTTATTTTATTATATTAACTTGTTGTTTTGTATCTTTAATTTAAATACAGTAAATATATTAAATTAAATAAATTCTCTTTAGGATTAATATGTTTTGGATAAATTTGAATTTGATTTGGATAGAGACGAATTTGATCTGGAAAAGGATGCCTGCGTTTTGTAAAAGGTTGAATTTGGAGTGTAAAACTAATATATTCAACAATAAAGAATAGTATCCGATAGGTTAGGTTATGTTAGGTTGAGTGGTTGCTATCGCACTCTTAGGCCAGCAGTGGTCCGTTGTGATACCACAGGATCCCATCTCCCCATTACTCCCATTGAAACCAACCAAAGCTATTTATATAGCGTAAGAAATTTCGCACTCCACAGTCCGCGAGTTCTGAAAGGCTGTCCATACCGTACACACCCAAATACTTATGCCTACTGTAAGATAGCGCCGGACATGAGCATAGGAAGTGTTCGGCGATTGCCTTTTTACTGAGCGCCCATTTTAGCACTGCCATAGGCCTCCCCAGACTTGCCATTTCCGGCTGCATCTGGAGAGTCGTACCGTACCTAGCTAGTTCGTCCGCCCTGCAGTTCCCCATGACGTCCGATTATCTGGATGCTGAAATACTCGCTCATCTAATTAAGAGATGATCGGAAGTCCAGCGCCACCCGCGACTTCAGACAAACTGCCCCAATTGACTTGACCGCTGCCTGACTGTCCACATAAATTGCGATATCCCTCACGGATACCACATTATGCTTCAACCATGTCATGACTTCCCCGATCGCCACCACTTCAGCCTGGTACATGCTGCAGTAGTCAGGGAGACGATCAGAAATATTAACATTAAGTTTATCACAGAAGACTCCGGCTCCTACCTTTTCGTCTAGCTTCGAGCCGTCCGTGAAAAATTGCACTGCCTCGTTTTCCAGTATTGATCCGTCTCTCCAGGATTCGCTTGAGGGAAAGATGGTCCGGAAACCTTTATCGAAGCACACCGTTGGTATAATATAATCCAGATTCGCCCGTTCTTCGCCAGCGAATCTACCTATCGTCGTCCCACCTGAAGACACTTCCACTGAGAGACAACCCAGAGTCTCGTAGCCACATTGGCTGCCATCTGTTTACCATGAAGGTCGATTGGAATAAGGTGGAACATAACCTCTAAAGCGCGAGTAGATGTTGTCCTAAGCGCCCCGCTTATAAGCATACAGGCCGTTCTTTGCACCTTCTCCATCATACCTCTATATGTTACCTTATCTAAAGCTGGCCACCAAACGCCCACCCCGTACATTAGCACAGGTCTTACCACGGCGGTATAGAGCCAGTATACCAGCTCCGGTTTCAAGCCCCATATCTTACCTATAGCATTCCTACACGAGTATAAGGCTACATTAGCCTTATTCACCATTTCCAAAGTGTTAGGCTTCCAGCTGAGCTTACTATCAAAGATTATGCCCAGAAATCTCGCTCGGTCAGCAAAGTCTAGTCCGCTGCCGTTTATGATAGGAGGGCTAACCACCGGAATTTTATTTTTCTTATTAAAAAGTACCAGCTCTGTTTTGGAAGGGTTAATCCCCAGTCCACACTTGCTGGCCCATTTCGTAATGATCAGGAGTGCATTCTGCATAACATCCCTAATCGTATCTAGATATTTGCCTGAGACAGCTATCGCTACATCATCAGCATATGCTACAACCCCTATCCCCTCTCTCTCTAGTTCCAGCAGCAATCCATTAATCACTGCACTCCAGAGAATGGGGGACATTACACCTCCTTGTGGGGTTCCTCTAAATAAATCCTCTGTTAACGACAGTAACATCGAAAAAGTGATGAAAACTGTGCTCGGAAATTGTAGTGTTGACATTAGAGAGATATCAGAGACTTTTAACAACTCTTATGAATCGACTCAACACAGTTTGGTTTATGTTTTAGTTATGAAACGCATTACTGCTCGGCTATCTAGTGCCGAAAGACCTGAATTGTTTGCAAAAAGAATGTCGAGTAGAGGTCACAAAAGGAATGCTTGCCAATGCAGCTGATGACCCTGTATTCATCAAACGGATTATTACTGGTGACGAGACGTGATTTTATGATGACGACGTCGAAACTGTCCAACAACCTAGCAAATGGCGCGAGTTACGACATCCCGGATGTCGCACAATAACAACAACAACACCGATCATCAACCATGCTAAATAATTAACTTTATTTTAATCATATTTCATAAATTTATATAAATGCATTTTTTACTTTTTCATAAGAAAATTATTCATATTTCAAATATTTTCTCACAGTTAAAATTGTTAACGTAATCAGAAAACCAAATACTTATAGAAATAATGTTTTATTAGGGCAGATTGTTTTTACATGTTGTCGAGGGCATATCGGCAATAAAGTGTAGTACATCTTTTAGTTAAGTTAAAATAAAAAAAGTAATAAGAATTATAAAAATCAAAAGTGTAACTAAGAAAATTGAAAATAAAGAAATAAATAAAATAGATAATATAATAAAGTTCAATAAAGTTAAATACAAATTCGTATTAATAACCTAATTGGCGCAGTTGATAGGATTTCCTATTTCAATAGGATCCACAAAAGTTAAAATTAACTAAATAAAATTTTGCAACACTGAAAATTAAGTTAAGAAAAGAAAATAATAAAAAAGTAAAGAAATTTTTTTTTAAATAAATAAGTTGTAAGTTTCTTTCACTCAAAAAATTTTTTTTGTATCAAGAATAAAATAATTAAGTAATTAATAATTAAATGTGAATTTTATACAACAATAAAAATAATTGTGAGTGTATAAAACATAAAGGAAAATTGACTGAAAAGTATTTGAAAACGTGAAATATAAAAATAAACATAAAAGTGGAAACAAAAATATTGCGCATCGTATCATTTGTGTATCGGCATCAATATACAAAAGTGGTGAAGACATCCGAGGGAATATCGGACAGACAAGCCAAAGATCATGCAGCTACTGTACTTATTCTGGTAAGCGACAATATTTTTCCAAAATTATATTTATTGAGTATTCCTTTTCATGTCCTTTAAATTCCGAATTTTAAATAAGTGCAATTCTCAGTCTACAGAAGAAACATATAGCTTTAGAGATTTAGTAGATATTAAATTAAATTACCCAAATAATTTATCCAAAAATGAATGTGAAAGAACAATTAGATCAACTTAGAATACCGGATGCGATCAAAGACTTACCGCATTTCGACGGTAATAGTCGGACATTATTCGACTTTATAGAAAACGTTGAGGAAATTTTAGCGTTAGTCAAAAATCTAGATGGTACGCCAAACGGAAAAATTATTCTTAGGGCAGTTAGAAACAAAGTAATAGGAGAGGCCAATGAAGTGTTAAATATGTATGGCACTCCATTACAATGGGAAAACATAAAAACTAATTTAGTGAATCATTACAGTGATAAAAGAAACGAGACTAGTTTAGTGAAAGATCTCCATAGACTTAGTCAGGGATTAGACTCAATTGAATTTTATTATTCAAAAATTATCGACATTTATTCAACAATCATGAATAATATCAAAGTAAACGAGAAAGATCAGAACGTACTAAGTTCTAAACAGGCATTATACGAAGAGATGTGCAGGAATATATTCGTTTCTGGTATTAGGGAACCTTTAGGGTCTACAGTAAGGGCAATGCGACCCACATCATTAAGTGAAGCTTTTTCTTTCTGTTTAAAGGAACAGAACATTAGCTATTTGAAAATCCCAAATTACAATAAGAATAACACTCCAATAAGGAAACCCTTGCATATTAAACCTCTAATTATATCACAACCAAACACATATTATAGAACTAATCCACCCACAAATTTACCAAGTGCTTTGCAGCCTAGATTTAACCACAACCAATTTAATCCTCATAGACCTAATTTCCAACCGAACTTTAATACATTCAGGCCTAATTTCAATCAAGTAAGACCACCATATATTCAAAAAAACAGCACAAAATAACTATCCTCAACCTATGGACACATCGAGTGGCTATTCTAAATTTAAAAATCCGATTAGAAATAATAATAATAATTATAACAATAATGGCAATAACAATAATTTCCTTCGACCAACGGGTCAACCAAGATTTCATGTAGAAGAGTTATTTACGTTAGAAAATAATTCTCCAAATAACTCACGAGATGAGGGTAATCATATTCAGGAACATAACTCTGAATATGCATACTATAATAATTATCCAATTGAAAATAATCCACAACCCGATTTGCAGAGTGAACAATATTGCCCAGTAGAAAACGAAATAGATGATCAGGAGTTTCCTACACCTACCTCGGAACCCAACTCGGATATTTAGACATTAACAAACATCAATCATCGCTTCTGCCATACATACATATAAAAGGGCCAAATAATCAACTTTTCAAATTTTTAATAGATACAGGAAGTAATAAGTCCTTCATTAAGCCTAATCTTGTAAATCCGGACCTCGTTAAAATTATCGATCCCGTCAAAATTAAAACTGTATTTAATACTCATTCTCTAAATAAGCAGATAATTGTAGAAGGGCTAGACGAATTTAGAACAAAAGAAAACCTTCAATTCCTACTATTCAATTTTCATAATTACTTCGATGGGCTAATCGGTTTAGAGCTCATGCAACAATTACAAATAAAACTTGATTTTCAAAATTCAACTTTAGAAACCAAAGATGGGATAAGAATTCCATTAATTTTCAAGCCAAATTTTATGTCAAAACCATATAAAATAGAATCTGAAAGTAAATTAATAGCACACTTACCTGTCGACGTACAGAGTGGCGACATTTACATCAAACCAGTAAAAATTAAAGACCAGTTAATAATTCCCGAAGGTATATACCATTGTAAGAATTGGTATGCATACGTTGAAGTAATTAATTTTTCCAACGTTCCCCAAACCTTCATTATCGACCAACCTATATAGATGGAACCTCTTAAAAATAATAGCCAAGCTGAAATTCATAATTTCACAGTAAATAATTTCAATAATGTCAATGACTTTGAAACACCGAATAAGGATATTTTAGACTTAATTCGAATAAATCATTTAAATAACGAAGAAAAGAAAACAATAGCTAAATTATGTAAAGATTTCGAAGACATATTCTATAAAGACGGACAAAATTTATCTTTTACCAATAAAATCAAACACTCCATTCAGACAATCGATAATATTCCTATCTATAGCAAATCATACAGATATCCTTACGTACATAAAAAAGAAGTTCAAAAACAAATTTCAAAGATGTTAGAACAAGGAGTTATAAGGCCAAGTTTCTCACCATGGTCTTCCCCAATTTGGATTGTACCAAAAAAATTAGACGCTAGTGGAACACAAAAATGGAGACTCGTAATTGACTACAGGAAACTTAATGGTAGAACAGTAGATGACCGATATCCTCTTCCAAATATAAACGAAATTTTGGATAAATTAGGAAAGTGTATGTATTTTACTACACTAGATTTAGCCTCAGGATTTCATCAAATAGAAATCAAATCCGAGGATATTCCAAAAACAGCATTCAATGTAGAAAACGGTCATTACGAATTCGTTCTAATGCCGTTTGGGTTAAAAAATGCACCGTCCACCTTTCAACGGGTCATGGACAATGTTTTGCAAGACCTACAAGGCAAAATTTGCCTTTGTTATATGGACGACATAATCATCTTTTCAACCTCACTCCAATAACACCGAGAAAGTCTTGCAAAAGTATTTACAAAGCTTAGAGAAGCTAATCTGAAAATCCAAATTGATAAATCAGAATTCCTCCATAAAGATATTTCCTTCTTAGGACATCTAGTAACAAAAGAAGGAGTTAAACCTAACCTAGATAAAATAAGAGCGGTAAAAAATTTCCCTCTACCCCGTACGGAAAAACAAATTAAATCCTTTTTAGGATTGTTGGGATACTATAGGAAATTTATTAAAGATTTCGCCAAGATTACAAAACCAATGACTGAATGTTTGAGGAAAACAAACAAAATAACTTTCAACAAAATAAGATTCCAAATACATCGAATGTTTTGAAACATGTAAGAATTTATTGTGCAACGATCCCATACTACAATACCCAGACTTTTCTAAACCTTTTAATTTGACAACGGACGCTAGTAACTTTGCTCTAGGAGCCGTATTATCTCAAGGACCAATAGGATCCGATAAACCCATTTGCTACGCAAGTAGAACCTTAACCCAGACTGAAACAAACTACAGCACCATAGAAAAGGAGCTTCTAGCCATTGTATGGGCTACCAAATACTTCCGACCGTATTTATATGGAAGGAAATTCAAAATCATAACGGATCACAAACCACTAACATGGTTAATGCCACTAAAAGAACCAAATTCAAAGTTAATACGTTGGCGATTAAAACTTGAAGAATTTGATTATGAAATTGTCTATAAAAAAGGTGTTCAAAATACGAATGCAGATGCATTGTCACGAATAGAAATACATTTAAATGAAACTAATAATTCCACACAAGATAACAGTAATGATGAAACAATATCATCAATGAGTTCAACCGAAGAAAATTCAACCAGAGAACTGCCGATATCAAGTAGACCGCTAAATGAATTTACGCACCAACTAGTTTTAGAAAGAAGTGATAATTTAAACCCAGATATAAAATTAAAAATATTATTTACAAATAAAAGAAGATATACAATAAAACAGAATAACTTAGATAACGAAGACGTTATAACGGATATTGTAAAAAATTATACTTTGCCAAAAAAGGTAACAGGTATCTTTACTGATGATGACACATTTAAAGTAGTTGAATTAGTATATAATAATTTTTTTAATAACGGTATTTTTAAGTTAGTTAGATGTAAGTTACTATTAGAAGATGAAAGCAATAGGGACAAACAAGAAACTATTATTCGAGATTACCATAATAGATCAAACCATCGAGGAATAAATGAAACATGGTTACATTTGAAACGACAATATTATTTTCCCAAAATGAAAATTTTGATAACAAATATCATTAATAATTGCGATATTTGTGCTAAATTTAAATACGAAAGGAACACAAAACCTCTAAAATTCGAACTAACAGAAACTCCAGCTAAACCTCTGGAAATTCTACACATAGATATTTATTCGGTACATAACGAAAACTTCCTAACCATAATTGATAAATTTAGCAAATTTTCCAGTGCTTACTTACTAAACGGTAGAAATAGTATAAACATTATAAATTCACTAAAACATTTCTTTTCACACCATGGGATCCCCAAAAAAATAGTTGCAGACAATGGGGCCGAATTCGTTTCAGTAATTTTTCAAGATTTCGTTAAATTGTATAAGATTCAATTACATTACACCTCAGCCAAGAATTCAACCGGAAATTCTCCCGTAGAGAGATTTCACTCTACGCTAACAGAAATCATTAGGATAATCTATAACCAAAATAAAACTAAATCGATAGGGGAAATAATGAATGAAGCCATCATAACATACAATAATTCCATACACTCTACGACAAAACTGACTCCCTTTGAACTAATATCAGGTCATGTTAACGAACTTAACCCAATAACTACACCAACCAACATATTAAGTGGACAAGATTATCTTCAAAATCACATAAAAAATTACGAAAATTTAACCAAACTGGTTCATGATAGGAATTTGGAAACCAAACAGAAAATAATAAACAAATTAAATGAAAACCGTGTAGATCCCCAAGACTTTATATCCAACGAACAGATTTACGAATTAGAAAATAGAAGAAATAAGTTAGCCCCTAGGTTCATGACACATAAGGTATTAGAGAATAACAAAATTACATTAATTACAAATAGACGTAAGGTTTACAAACAGAAAATTAAGGGAAGGAGGAAATTTCAAAACAATTTATTAAGTAGAAACAATAACTCAACCGAGCCTAACTCCAGTGAGTAGGTGAAAATGTCGCAATACTAATATTGAGGATGTGTGATAAGTCGTGTTCCAACCGCAATGCGAATAATAATAATACATAAATATAATTTCAGGTTCACCCTCTTCAAAATAACGCAAGGACAGAAAATGGAGATACATGACTTAACAAATAACAGAGGACTGTTTCTGTTACCATTAAAATTAGGCGATGCTAGAGTCATCGAAACTTATTCAAAATTAGTACATATAATAAATATAACTGACTACGACTTTTTAGAATTAAGCGCATATTTTAACCAATCCAATATAATCTTCATTGCCCAAATACCTACCTTTCATCCCGAATCATTCTTATTCTATAGATTAAAACAATTACCTATTAATAATACTTACACCCTAGAATTGAAATCCCAATTCCTTTTGCTCAATAAATATTATTATCAATATGTCGAAGAACCATGTACGAGAATTGAGCAAACAAGATATTGCTCCAAAACAAAATTATTAAAAAATACACGAGAAGGATGCATAGCAAATTTGATCAACAATAAACCAGCACATTGCAGTATGATTGAAGATACAATTGAAGACACCGTCGAACCAATCGAACAAAACTACTTGTTCGTACTTACTCATGCAGAAATCGTAATGGAAACCACATGTAATAATTACCCACAAAATAAAGTCCTAAAGGGAATAGCGTTAATATACTTCGAAAACTGTACAATAAAGATAAACAACATTCAATATTCCAGTAAATATGCAACATTCTGGGATTCTGTACAGATAATCTCAACATTATACAACGAAATTAATACATCAATAACAACGAGAAATTTAACATTGGATAAGTTAAATTATTTATGGACAACGAAAACACAGAAGCCATTAATATAATAAATTTAAGAAATAATAATAATCATATTTCCATTATAGGAGCATTATGCGTTACATTTTCAAGTATAATAGGAATCATCATGATGATACAGCTGATCAATAAGAAAAGAGTAAGGGAACCAGTTACAGATCCACCAGCCACCTTACCACAACCGATTCAGCTCAGTTGGCCTTCGCTTCATTCTTAGGGGGGAGGAGTTACGACATCCCGGATGTCGCACAACAACAACAACAACACCGATCATCAACCATGCTAAATAATTAATTTTATTTTAATCATATTTCATTTTTTTTTTTTTTTTTTGTTAAAATAAATTTTATTTATTTATTTAATGTTATTACAATATAGTCTCCTGGACTAATGAGCAATTTGTTTCTGACTTAATTTCTAGACTTAAGTCTGGTAAATTGAATTAAACCACTTCTTTGTAGTGGGCTTTACACAGCACAATGCTGTTTAAGCTAACAATTACACCAACTCAAAAGGTTTGGTTCTTTTAAGTCTACGTATTAAATTCGTGTTGCTTAGAAGCTGAGTTGCCTCAATGTTCACATGATGCCGGAGCCTCTCTTCATGTCTCCGCGCTTTCTCCTGAATTGCATTTACGATGAGGTTCACTTTAAGGTCCCTATGGAGATCATTGTTCCTGACATACCAAGGTGCATCAACGATGTTCCTTAATACCATATTCTGAAATCTTTGGATGATATTTACGTTGCTCTGTTTGGTACAACCCCAAAGTTGAATACCATACGTCCAAACGGGTTTCAATATTTGCTTATAAAATAGCAGCTTGTTGTATGTTGATAAAGAAGAGTTCCTTCCCATCAGCCAATACATCTTTCTGTATTTAATTCTTAGTTCTTCATTTTTCTTCTTGACATGTGCTTTCCATCGCAGTTTAGCATCCAGGGTCATGCCGAGATACTTAGCTGTGTTCGCATACGGTACTATTTCTTGATTTATGGTAATCGGGATATGTTCGAATCGCCTGTTTGTAAAGTTGATGTGAACTGATTTAGTTTCATTTAGTTTTATTCGTCAACTTTTTGTCCATTTACAAATTTTAGTTATTGCTGTTTGTAACTTTTGTGTTGACTCTTCGTTGCTTGTGCCAACAGCTAAGATCGCCGTGTCATCTGCAAAAGTCGCCACTGTATTGTTTTCTAATGCAGGAAGATCATAAGTGTATATTAGGTATAAAACCGGCCCTAATACACTGCCCTGTAGAACTCCTGCGTTGATTTCTTTCAATTCAGAGAAAGTGTCATCTAACTTAATCCTGAAGAATCTATCTTTTAAGTAAGATTCCAGTATATTATGATAGCAAATTGGATTGGTAGAAGATTTCTTAATTTATGGTTAAGTCCTTCATGCCACACTCTATCAAATGCTTGGGCAACGTCTAGAAATATTGCTGAACAGATTTTTTTCTCCTCTAATGCTTTCTCAATTATACTGGTTATTCGATGAACTTGATCAATTGTTGAGTGTTGGTTTCGAGAACCGAACTGATGATTTGGGATTAAGTTTTTACTCTTGATTATCGGATTTAACCTTTTTACCAGAAGCTTCTCAAAGAGTTTGGACATGACTGGCAATAGCGAAATTGGCCTATAAGATGAGGTTATGTGTGGTGGTTTCCCAGGTTTTGGGATCATGATTACTTCTGCAATTTTCCACAAGCTTGGTACATATTTGATTCTAAATTCTGCATTTATAAGATTGGTGAGCTTTACCAGAGCTTTCCTTGGCAGTTCTTTTAAGATTTCTGCTGTAATAAGATCGTAGCCAGGAGCTTTTTTCATATTCATATTAGTTTTTATCCCACACGCGACTTCTTTTGGTGTTGTCGGTAGGATTTCTTTACTTTCTTGCACAGCTTGTTCAGATATTATCTCGGCTTCTAATGTTTCATCTTGATGTGGCTGGAATATTTTTTCAAGATGTTCAGCAAATTCTCGAGCTTTGTCTTCATTATTCCTAGCCCATTTATCACCTGCTACTCTTATTGGAGGGTTCTGTATTATTGGTCTTTTAATTCTTTTGGTTGCTTTCCAAAGAGAATAATCAGTACTGCTATCATTAGTTAATTTTCTTAAATAGTTGCTGACTGATTCATTTTTCAATTCTTTGATTTCTCTTCTTAATTGTTGAGTGAGATTGTTCAAATTAGTTTTATCTTGAGGGGCCCTTGTTTGTTGCCATACTCTTCTCGCTCTTCTTTTTTCTGCTAGGAGTTCCCTAATTTCCAAAGGGTAGTTGTTTCCCTTGATTTTCTTTTTAACCTCAGGGGTATTTTCCCAAGCTGATTGCTGTATATCGTCTACAAATTTGTGAACTTCTTTGTATAATTGCTCCTCGGTCTTTAATGGAACCATTAAGTTAATTTTTTCTTCTAGCGATAGTCTAAAGCATTCCCAATTAGTGTGATTATTTACTAGAAAAGGGTTCCTTTCTTTCTGAATAATTTTTTCACTTAACGTTAAAAGTATCGGTGAATGATCAGAGTTTAGGTTGTGGCTTTCATCTACTTGTATATAATTTACAGATATCTTCTTTATTATAAAGAAATCAATCAGATCTGGTACTTTATTTGGATCAGTAGGCCAGTAAGTTGGTTTTCCAGTTGAGAGAGCTTCACAACTGCATTTCCTAATGGCTTTTAGGAGTTCTTTACCCTTAGTTGTTGTTAATCTGGAGCCCCAGTGGACATTTTTGGCATTAAAGTCTCCTCCAAGTATAAACCGTTTTCCTAATTTACTGAGGAACTCGAGATAATCCTTTTCTTTCAACGAGTGCTTCGGTGGGCAGTACACACCAGCAATACAAATAGAACCATTTTTGGTTTTGACGTTAACAGAATGGATGCTATTTCTGATTATAACCGCACTACCTTCTTTAGCAGTGTTTTCCGGATGAATGGTATGATATATATGATAATTTTTAAATTTAATGATTGTTTGTCTAGTGAAATGTGTTTCAGTGATGAGACATACATCGATTTTTTCTGTGTCCAGGACCACTTGCTATCATATTTCATAAATTTATATAAATGGATTTTTTACTTTTTCATAAGAAAATTATTCATATTTCAAATATTTTCTCACAGTTAAAATTGTTAACGTAATCAGAAAACCAAATACTTATAGAAATAATGTTTTATTAGGGCAGATTGTTTTTACATGTTGTCGAGGGCATATCGGCAATAAAGTGTAGTACATCTTTTAGTTAAGTTATCATAAAATAAAAAAAGTAATAAGAATTATAAAAATCAAAAGTGTAAATAAGAAAATTGAAAATAAAGAAATAAATAAAATAGATAATATAATAAAGTTCAATAAAGTTAAATACAAATTTGTATTAATAACCTAATTCGCGCTAAAAATGAGCCAAAACCGATGAAACCACGTCAAAGTCGGTCGAAAATCAAGGTAATACTCATCGTTTTCTTGGATTACCGTGATGTGGTTAACCATGAATTCATTTCAGAGGGTCAAATGGTCAATAAAGCTTATTACTTGTTCATTTTGAGGCGCCTACGAGAAGCTATTCGTCGAAAACGGCCGGATTTGTGGGCAAGGTTAGGTTAGGGTTAGAGTGGCTGTCCTAAGGGACCGGCTTAATTAAAAAATGGTCCGAAGCCACAACACGTACAATTATCTTGGCTCTACTCACTGAACCATCCAGCGCTTACAACAATGCGTTGAATGCACCTGACATCCATCACATTGAGATCCGCCAGGTCACTGAGGGGAGGAGCTCCCAAGAATTTCCATCTGCTTAACGCTAGACGGGGACAAGGGCAGAGAAGATTGAGTACATTTTAATCCTCCTCTACATCTTCACAGCTTTTACAGTAATCATTCGATGAGACTGCTAGTCTCCGCACATGTTTACTTATGAGACAGTATCCTGTCCCACGACCATACTAATATGGCGACGCCGAAGTGTTAACAGCTGTTGAGTTCTTGCCTGATCTAGTTCCTTGATGTTCGAAAATGCTATGTGGTGTGTGTATTTATAGACTGCATGATGTTGATATTCCAATGTTGATGACTTCTACATAACTTGCCTTATCCAAACCTTTTAATTATGAGGGGGGGGGGGGGATATTTATAAGGGAATATTGATTTTGTTCGGAAAACTATACGCATGTAGATAATCCCTTAGTAATTTCGTCTTGTTTTGGTCTTGATATTTTAGTTGATGAACCTACCAGGATTTTTAAAACCTCGGCTACCTGTATTGACAATATATTTCTTAGGGCTGACCACAGATATTTTCAAAATATTTCATACAAGGCCATGTTTCAATGTTTTAATGCTTTTTTATATCATCAGCGGGAACAACTTTGTCCATTATTTGGTCTATAATCTTCGTTTGAATTTTAAATGTATAAAGTATGTCTCCAATGTTAATTTAGAGTTTCGTAAACGTTTTTTCAGTGTGGCTTCACCTTCTATTTATAACAACTTACCGTTGGAAGTACAAGTGTACATACATCAGCGTTTCCGCTTTCTCTAAAGCTTTCAAAATATGATTGAAACTAAACAAAGCAATTGAGCGCTGAAGCACTGAACGTAATATAGTAGAATAGTACTAACTATAGTTGGAGTATTGGATTGTTTCGAACATGAATTTGTTGTACAATGCTTCTTTAATCTGAGTTGCCATATTTGACCAATAGAGTGCAATGCAATGGTATTCATGATACTATTAAAAAATATAGCAATAAACGATCAAGTTCGTTTGTATTTATATGGAAAAGTTCATCATATCAGATGACGAAACCACATACACATATCGTCTTCAGAATCGAATGGGCAAAAAGAGAAAACCCATTCGACGATTTAGAAGTTTCAACCGTAATGATGGTTGTATCAGTTTTTGTTAATGGAAGTATCATCCAGATCTATATATACAAAGGTACACTGATTTTAAAAAAATTAAAGATGAATGGGAATTCATCATGAATTGATGTTGAATTTCATTCCACCTCTCATCATGGGAAGCCAAAGCCGATGTAACGTAACAACCGAAACAAATACAACACATTTGTAATCACATTTAGGAATTGCACATTTATAATCAATTCAAAAAAATTCGAGTCTTACGCATGCGGGAAAGTGACATAGAATAAATTCAAGGAACACTTCATAATATACAAATTATACGTCAAATGATAGAAAAACATGATAACTCCGTCATCAATCAAGAGAACATTAAAAAAAAAAGAAATAGTTAAGTAACATTTACCTAGCACAAATAAACCACCAGAAGTAGAATTGGACGTTGTCCGGCACATCTTTATATATGATTTTGTAGGCGTCTTGCCACGAATTGTATAGTTTATATTTATATTAATAAATTACCCCATAAGTCTACGAACCATGAAACATCGATAGCACTTCTAACATATTTTTCGAGCTTAAGCTGGTACGACTAATGGCCAAAACTCTCGCCGGACTGATTCAGGCAGCTGTTGAAAGCCAGCATGGGAGGGAACGACTTTAACTTTTAGCAGCCTAGTGGACTAGTTTGCAGCACTTGTAGATCATTGGCGAACGAAATAGCTCGGATATGGATTTTAACACTTTGATATTAATCTAGTGTTAACGTGCCGTACCGTCTGGGAGTTAAACAAAAAAATAAATTAAGATTCATTCCTTTAGAATATACCTACTATAATTTGAGTTATCTCTTGTTAGTTATTTCCAACTAAAGCATTGGTAATTACTATCATCGTTAGTAAACAAGTTGATCGAACAAATATGTAGCATACAAAACTCATTTTAAAATTAATAATAATTTCTATTCATCTGTTGCACAATTCTATGATTTTTTCATACTAATAATTCTTTTCACTACATAAGTACAAATTTTTGAACATTACAAAAAGCTTTAGAATGCAAGATAAAAGTGATTTACTATGCCAACCAAAATAGTATAAAATACTCTTGTACCAATGTCTTGAATCAAAAGAGAACCAAATTCTTCGTTTTCAGACGAAAATGCATATACACTCGAAAAATGGAAGCATAACTATATGATGGAAAAATGAAATATTTACTTTTTATTTTTTACCTAATAAGCTTTCGGCTTTGTAAATTTTATTTGCGCTTTTTCTTTCTTACAGAGAATCATTTTCATTATGCTTAAGAAACTAAAGATTGTGATTGTTCATTTAGTTGGTTATTTCGGCTTCAAAAACGGATGGTAAATGTAAATTTTATGTTCGTATTTGAAACTGAATGGTTTGTTTATAATTTATTAGCTAAATATTAAAGATCCTAAAATAAATGTTACACATGGATGCTTCATTTTGGAAAATATACCTTATACATAAAAATATATAGAATCGAATTACATGAACAGACCTAAGGATATTACGTATACCAATTGTTTATTTAGTAAACATTTGGACAACAATAGAATATGTTTTGTGATGTTTATATAAAATATTTATCTGGTACATACATATCATACCATTCCACCCACAAAAATTTCTTCCATAAACTATAGTACAGCAAATATCAAATCGATCAATATTCATTACAAAATCGAAATGGAACAAAAAACTAAATTAAAATTTCATGATTCATTGAGTTTAAATAAATAAAAATTATAATATTTAAAAAATAATTAAAAAATAGTTTAAATAAATAAAAATTATAATTATTAAGTCATATGCCTGTACATAACCGATATGGCAAATTTAATTATACTATTAAGATCAAGTCATATCGAGTAGGAGGGTACAATGATATGCATTGAAGTGTTTGGTGTAAGCCTGCATGGAGCTGTCATTGGCACAGATCTTGGTGGTAGTAGCAAATAATCGAATGAGATCTTGGAGGACTGATGTGGAGAAGGGTTTCGTGTGAACAGTGATTGATCACGAGTTAGTCGGTCCTAAGCTCTATGCGAAAGCTGTGGTAAACTAGTTATTTTTTTTTTAAAAAAACTTCAAGCAAAACTGTATGGGGAGGCCAAACACCTTAAAACGACACTTGGTTTTCGATACTTGTGGGTAAAAGACAACAGGATACTGCTTAGGAAATCGAATGATACAAATATTTACGGGATCCAATCATTAAATGATCTCAACTACCTAAATAATTTATTTCGAGCTTCTGTTGAAGGTGAGGATTAAATACTACAAAATTAAACTTTATTTCTTGCAGAGTGAGTTCTGTATTGTTAATTTTTTACTTAATTTCTTAATTTTTTACTTAATTTTCTTCTTAATTGTGATTTTTTCAAACTATAAGTTTATTATTTTTTTTTTGGATATTATGGTTTTCTCATCTTTGACAGATGTGGTATTATCAATGTTTTTAATTAACTTTAGGTTGTTAAATGTAGGATTATATAATATATGTTTTAGTTACCATAAATATTTTATTTTATTTTCAAATTGGGTAATTGAACCTTATAAAAGGTATTTTGGAATTATTACATTAGCATTTATTTTGTTTTATCATAAATTCCATTTTTTTATATTTAGCTTAAATTTGATATACTGTTATTGTAAATTTTCTTTATTAATTAAACTAAAATTGTATTTTATTTTGATTGTATTTGAATACTTGTTTTTTGCATTAACATTGTTGTACATGAGGTGTTACTTCGGTATTTGTATTGTGTTGTACATGTATAGGAATGGAGCGAAGGTATAATATCTGTGAAAATACTGATGACGAATCGATTGTTAATTTTTTGAATAAGAATATGAAAAGGTCCGTTGATCATATGAATATATGTCATTTGAATGCACGTAGTATTCCTGCTCATATTGACGAATTATCTCATTTAATGGCATCTACTAATTTAGATATTGTGGGAGTTTCAGAAACCTGGCTTCGTGAGGGTATGCCTAGTTGTGTATTCCAGGTACCTGGTTTTTCACTTATAAGGAATGATCGTGCTGATGTCAGGACTAATATTGGGGGTGGGGTTTGTATATATGCACGGGATAATCTGAACTTTAAACTGGTTACTAAATCGAGTCAGGAGCGATTTGAAGCACTTTTTGTGGAAGTGATGTTATGCACGGGAAAATTACTAGTTGGTGTTATGTATAATCCTCGGGTTTGTTCTATAATGCAGGCGGATGAAATGATTGAATTTATATCCTCTTCAGTGGATGAATATTATCGTATTATCATTATGGGTGATTTTAATTTGAATATGGCAGACCCGGTAGGTGCGGCCAAGCACTTTGTGGATTCCATGATGTCACTTGCCGTTGATATTTTACCATTTTCTAATACAAGGTTAGGGTCTACATTGGATTTAATGATGGTTTCCAGCGTAGATTCGGGCAATATAGTTAGTCTTGGACAAACGGCTATACCTGGGATCTCGGATCATGATTTGATTTGTGTAAGCTTCAGATACCGATATCCTCGTTCTAGGATTAAATATGAATATGTTAGAGATTTTAGCAAGGTTAACGAGGCTGCATTGTTAACTGATAGTGTATCGCAGAACTGGTTTAGTATATATATGTGCTCTGATATTAATAGTAAAGTTAATTATTTTAATTATATTTTTCTTAAACTATTTAATGATCATGTTCCAATTAAGCGCAAAGTATGTAGAGGTAAGTCAGCGCCATGGTTCAATAATCACATTTTAGAATCAATGAAAAAACGGAATCGTGCATTACTCGTCTGGCGCGGGAGTAGAAACCCTGGTGATTGGTTGACCTTTACTAAACTACGTAATAGAACCACTTGCCTTATCCGTGATGCTAAAAGGAAGTATTATTTTGATAGATTGAACAATGGCCATAAGAAGGGCAACATTTGGAATATTATTAGGGGATTGGGAATGATGCCAAATAATGATTGTGCAGCTAAATTCTCTGCGGATGAATTTAACAAACAATTTGCCAGTATAGCTGTGAAACCTGTGGTTTTGCCCTTGAATCATTTGAAGGACGACTCCACAAATGATACAAATGAATTTAATTTTACTGAATTTAGTGAAACTGAGGTTGCGTTGGCGATCAACCATGTTAAGTCGAATGCTACCGGCCATGATAGTGTAGTACCTAGGTTGGTTAAAATTTTACTACCAATAATTTTACCTTACTGTACTCATATTTTTAATTATATATTAACAACCTGTAATTTTCCGGATTCGTGGAAGAAGGCTATAGTAATTCCTGTTCCGAAAGTGACAACGCCATCTCTAATATCAGACTATCGCCCAATTAGTATTTTACCTTATCTTTCTAAAGTATTTGAGATTATTGTGTGCAAACACATGAAGAAATATCTTTGTGATAATAATTTTTTAGATCCATTTCAGTCTGGTTTTAAGAGTAATCACTCTACTATTACCGCTCTAGGTAAAATACATTATGATCTGCTGCAAAGAATGAATCAGTCTCACGTTTCTGTGTTGGTATTACTTGATTTTTCCAAAGCGTTTGATTGCATTGATCATGTTTTACTTGCGCAAAAGCTTAGGCTTTACTTTAAGTTTTCCAAGTATTCTACTCGCCTTATAGTCTCCTATTTGGCAAACAGACACCGTGTAGTTAAATATCAAGGATTATTATCAACGCCAGTGTTGATAACATCAGGCGTACCGCAGGGTTCTGTGTTGGGCCCTCTGTTATTTTCATTATACATCAATGACTTACCGGAACGCATTAAACACTCGAAGTATCATGTGTATGCAGATGATTTACAGTTGTACATATCTGGCCCAGTGAGTAGCGTGCAAGATATTTGTGGTAATTTGAATCATGATTTAGAGTCAATTTCTAGCTGGGTCGAGTCAAATGGTTTAATTTTGAATGCGGCGAAGTCTCAAGTTCTACCAATTTATAAAAGAAAGGTTAATATTGAATTGCCCCCTATAATGATCAATGGTGAGAGGTTAATTGTATCTGATGCTGTTCGTAATCTTGGGGTGATATTTAACAGTACGTTGACATGGAATGCACACATTAATCAGATTTGTCGTAAGGTCAACTTCGTGTTGTACTCTCTCAGGAAACTGAGTGGTATAACTCCTGCTCCACTCAGGTTACTGTTGGTGAAAAGTTTGATTATGCCCTTGTTTACCTATGGAGGCATATTTATATATAATGCAGACTACCAGTCCAGGTGCCGTTTAATGTTGGCTTTTAACTCATGCATTAGGTACGTTAATTCCTTAAGGAAGTTTGATCATGTATCAAGTGTTCAGGATTCTATACTTGGTGTGACATTAATGACATATCTTCGAATTAGGGCTTTGTGTTTTATATTTAAGTTATTGCATATTAAGCATCCCGCTTATTTGTATACATTGTTATCATTTAGTTCATCACCGAGAGTTTTTCGAATTACGTCGTTATCATCAAGATTTTCATGTAATCAGTTTTCGTCATCCATTTTTGTACATGGAATAATTCAGTTTAATGCCCTGCCTGAAGCGGTGAAGCTTTCTAAATCCGTCAAACAATTTAAAAGAGCGTGTACTGAATTTTATGTAAATAAATAAATTTATTTGTATTTTATGATGTTAATGTAATTAGAATTAGTATATTTTATTATTGTAATATTATTAGTATAACTTTATATTGTATAAGTGTATATTTTTATTATCTACATTGTTTTCGTTGAATACAATTTGTAATGATTTGTTTGGTGATATTGGGGCATGCATTGATAAGGCCTGTGGCCTTACGTGCCTTGATTGAATGAATAAATAAAAAAATAAAAAAAAAAAAAAAAAAAAAAAAAAAAAAAAAATTCGTAAACTAAAAATGACATGAATTTATACAAGTAAGGACAAACTTGGAAACAAGAAAACAAACACAATGTAATGAATGTTGAACAAAGGAAAAAAACTGAAAACTTGAATTGATTAAATGAAGATAACGACAATGAAAAACAAAAATGGGAATAGAAAAAGCGGGAGATGAAAATTGGACATAATCAAAAGGGAAATGAAAATTTCACAAATTTGTTGACAGCTACATTGTCCTTTTATTTATTTTCTCTCTATTTTTAATTATCGTTATCATCGTCGTTTTCCTTTTTAGTATTTCCGTTTTTTTTTTCTTTTTTTGTTTTTTGTTGCGACATCGGGATTTTCCTCAAAGTATTGCTTACTACTGTACACAGTCAATCGAATAAAATTAATGATCGTGTAAATTAAAAATGTGATAATATTGGTAATGAGTTGGTATGTATCGTTTGTGACAAACTTTAGGTTAAAGTGTTAACGGGTACTCTAAAACTAATAGGAAAAACACTTTTCAGTAGGCATAAAATAAAGTGCTACGACTTAGTCCTAAATTGTTTTTTTTTAGACGAAATACATATAACAGCTATAAATAATTTTTGTAAAAAAATTGTGTTACTCTATTTTAATGCATGGCATTTAACATACGAGGTCTTTTTTCGGTTATCCAGAAGTTCTTCCAAAGTGAATACTCAAACTTTATTGATATTAGATCCCATCCCATAGGTCGCCATTCCGTAATAGCCCTAATAGCAGACATCGTAAGTCTGATGTATATTAAGCCAGCTCGAGTAAGTGCCAGTGCGTGAGAAGATCGAATTCCTAAGTGTCCTTCAACAATCCCTTACTGTTTATGTCGGCCCAAAACCGTTTGTGGCTTTTCCCAAACGTACTACTTCCTCCAATAAGCTTAAATGACGCCGAAATTGTCCCAATTACTCCGCCTGTACTGAGTTGCAAATTACAATTTTATCATGCGTGTCAGCGCGGAATGCTCTGCCGATTATAAAACTGGATTTTGTTTGACTGCATTTTTTCATTGATGATTATTGGTTTTTGGCTTTCATCTTCTTGTTTTCGTTGTCGAATCAACAGGTAGCCATTTACCTTCTCTTTCTATTTCCGTAATGATTTGCTGACTAAATATTTTATTACTCAATTAGTCCTTCACGCAGGAAAACTAGCAGTTCAAAACGCGCTATAAACAAGGTATAACAATGCTCTGATTTATTTTTTATCAGCCAAATCAAAATGTGTGCTTTCAAGCTGATATTTCTGCATTACTATGGAATAGCGCCAGTATCAGATGGATCTCAAATTTATTTCTAGCGATGATGATTTCAAATTGGTTACATCCACTGGTTCCACCCTTGGTTTTAGGTCCAAGGTTTGTCGTAGTTATCTGTGTTCGTAAATAGCATCTTTTGCAGTAATTAAAACGAAAACTTGCAATCTTATGTCATTATTAAATGTTGAATCGCGGCATGAACGGCGACTATTTGGTGTGATGTCGGCCGTTCCAAATAACATTATTTTAAAGCTGTAGTTTTATATACGGACTTGGCTAAAGAAGTTTAAGTGGCTGACAATACTGAAAGCACTGATTATGACACATTACGTAGCATTTTTTTTAGATAGCGTAACGTACATATACGCTTATTGACTGCAATTCTTAAGGTTTTTACTACATTTGTTTACAATATCCTCTCCTTTATTCAGTGTTGTAAACAACTGTAATAATTTCTCTTTCTAATAAAATCAACTAAAACAATTTTAACCAATGAATAGGAAGACATTTTAGAGCAGTGGACAACTACTTCTCAGAAAAAGGGATTTCCTAAAAGAAAAGAGGACTTAATGAGTACAGTAAAGGAATTCCGAGATCGTGATAAACGGGTGCATCCATTTGGGCCAAATAATATGCCTGAAAATGGATGGTTTCGGGCATTTTTAAAAAGGCACCCATCGATATCTCTAAGAACGCCAGATCCTGTAACGGCAGCTAGTGTCACTGTGGCAGCAAATGATATTCAAGGTTGGGTTTCCTCAATTGAATTTTATTTAAAAGAAAATCAATTTTATGATATTTTAAATGACCCAACAAGAGTTTTAAATGGCGATGAGACCAATTTTTGTGATGCCCAAAAACTAGGTCTGTCTTACCAGCTAAAAGAGCCAGAAATATTTACGAATTCGATAGGATAATGGCTAAAACTAACCTCATAGTAATGTTTTCATTTGATGCTTCAGGTGTCTTATTTCCTTCTATGGTCATATACCCTTATAAAATGGTAGATGAAGACATTAATCAATCGCTGCCTAAACGTAGGGGATTGGCAATTAGCGACAACGGGCGGATGACGAAGGAAGTATTTTACAAATACATTTCTAAAGTACTTCATCCACACCTCGTTAGTATTGGTACCCAATTCCCAGTAATTTTTTTGTAGATGGCCATAGCACCCATCAAACTCTTCAAGTTATCAAACTATGTGTCCAGTTAGGCATAGTACTAATCGCATTATACCCAAACGCGACACGAATTTTGCAACCAGCGAATGTTAGTGCTTTTAAGGGACTTAAAAATAGTTGGAACAAGAGTGGCGAAAAACCAAACGATACTATATAGAGTGTCACATATTTAAAAATTACATACACTTGGTATTGTATTTATTGCTATAGAAAAAAACTAATTATCCGAAAATTATAAAGTTGGGCTCATTTTACAGATAAATAGATAGGGATTATAAAATAATTATAAAAATGGTACCATCTTTCATTTGTTATTTTTCAAAATGGCCGCCTAAACAGTTTTTTCAATTTTCTCAAAATTGCATCCTTTTTTTATATTATTTTTTTATCTTTTTCGCCACTTTGTCTCCTAAACATACTAAAAAATCAGCGCAATATCTCATTTCGGTTTCTTGCAAAATTCGTTTACGTACGACAATCTACACATTTTGTATACTTAAACGTATTTTGCAAGAAAATGAAACGAGATGTTGCGCTGATTTTTTAGTATGTTTAAGAGATCTAAAGGGGGAAAAAGTTAATTAAAAAATAAAAATTCAATTTCGAGAAAATTGAAAAAACTGTTTCGTATAGCAATAAATACAACACCAAGTGCATGAAATTTTTCAGTATTTAACACACTGTATCTTAAAAAACAACAACAACAAAATTATTTTCCGTAAATGTTTTGTTTAACTAACTAGCGACACATCTATATTATATAACATACAAGAATGTTCAACATTTTCTTAAGCTATAAATTTTCATTTTATATATCAGTTATTAAGCATAGTTCGATAGCTCATGTGTTAGAGCGATGCGCTATGAAGTTAAAGGTTTCGAGTTCGATTCGCGTTAACTTAGTCTTTGTATTTTTTTTTTTTTTCAATTTAATGTAATTATTTTTTTTTATCAGATTAATGTTGGCCTTTATTATGTTTACATAAATAATAAAATTGTGCAATTGCACAGGGGTCCCCTAGTCCAAAATATATAAATGATAAAACTCAAACATGACTTCTGGTCCCATATAAATAATATGTGATTGGACGTATTTTTCATTATATACTACATACATATGTATGTATATACCAAGTCAATTGTAGTACATTTCGATGAGTATTATTTGAATATAGTAAACATGTCGTGATAATTGATGCTGTTTTCTCTTGTATATACTCATTGTTTATTTTTATTTTATTTAAAGTAACTAATAAAAGGTTTATTTAAAATGAAAAACCCAAAAATTACAGTATCTCTTATGACTGAGCCGGGAGTGGGAGTGGCTTTCCAATAAAAGAATTCACAGTTTTTTTTAAATTGTGCTTTTATTTTAAACAGCTTATAAAAGGTTAATTTTTTTTCGTATTCCTTTTATAAATTAAACAAAGGTTTTTATTTAATCGTAAGTTACTAGTTAGTGACCCGGGGCATGCTGCAGCTATCGGGGGGGTCACAGGTGGTGGATAGTGGACGGCCTAGCGATACTTAGGTTAGCGGTGAATTAAATAAGCCGCCCCCAACCGCAGCCCTGCTGGGAGGAGAGTCTCAGGAAACTGGGGAGTGGTTAACCTTAGTTTAATAAATTCTGAGTGCCTATGATACCCGGTGTGGAATGGCGAACTGATGGCGCCATAAAACCATCAACTAATAACCACAGGCAAACTGCGCGTCACATTTTCCGGGGTCTCTAAGTAGTGAGTGAGGGGCCCATTTAAACGGGTTACCCTCTTGAATGGAATGGGTCCTATTGGTTTGGGATATCCATATGGATGGGTGAATGGTTGGGTGGAAGATGGATGGGAGCGGGGGTGCTGGGAGGGGATGCTTTGTGAGCCAATGGGCTGGATTAAGGTGTTATGCGATCCGGGCTGATGATCGGCTAGGCTGGGGGCCCATTTAACAAAGCCCAGTCGTTAATGGAGCCCTTTGGATATCTGGCTACCTCCAGTTATATTTAGCTTTACCTGCGTATACGGATCTCTGCGCAGGTGGACCAGTATTTCTCTGACACTCATGGGAATACTATGGAAGATGCAATAAATAAAAATAAGGAAGCCGGTACCCTTGAAAAACCGGAAAAATTGAAGGAAGAAAGTGGCTCTTACCTTAAAGGTGGAGCTACCTTATCAGTGGCAGGAGTACGTAGTACCATGGCACCAAAGCCAGGAGTCAGCGATACCATAATGCCAGGCAAGAAAGCGGGGGATCGGGAAGGATCCCTCCTGCAAAGCGACGATACAGGGAGAAACGGTCGGAGCATAAAATTCTGGATAAACTGGCTGCAACCCCTGAGGGGCAGCTTACAGTAGAACAGATGCAATCTGTGGCTTGGGCGAGGGAGATTGTCGGCCGCGATAGCTCGGATAGGGTCTTTGTGCCTAAAAGGTAGAGGTCCCAGGATAAGCTCGAAGTGGGCGGCAACAAACGAGCCAAGACGGTCACAGGATCAGCATCGGCAGATCCCAAGGGAAAACCGAAATTGTTCAGCGAAATCCTAAAGGAGGACGTACTGGTGCTAGCCGTAATTGACAGAAGTCAAGAAGATGGGAACATCACGGCAGAGAGGAGAGGAGGAAGTGGAGGGAGTTGGAGGGAAGTGTATAATGCACTAAACTCCATTTTCATCAAAGTCCTGAGAGAAAATCCAGGACCTCCTCCGTTCTGTAGAGATGCGGGATGGCACCAAGGGCGCGTAAAGTTAACTGCGAGCTCGCATCAAAGATCGGTGGATCTTTATAAAAAGGCAATAGCCGAAGTAGATAAGGTGTGGATAGGCGTGAGGCATGATGGAGTTCGCAAGGAAGAAATTCCGAGTAGACCAAGGGCACGCGTCTGGTTACCAACCAAACCAGACAAGCCAGAAGAGATCCTTCAGATTATTCAAGCAAGTTATCCAGATCTTCCAACGAAATATTGGAAGATTGTCAAACCGTAGGAGGCTAAAGGGGGCTTCAGAATGGCAATCATGCTACTCAATAAGGAGTCCCTTACTCCCCTGTCAGAGACAAAGGGAGTGATCAGCTTCGGTTTCGGGTCGATCACTCTCAACGTTTTTAAAAAAGATGAGGTAGGCATGCGCTCGGGGGACGGGCTGGGGGTGGACGTCGGACGGAGCCAGCGGCAGACAGTCGAGCAAGCGCATGGGGTTACAATAGATAATGACGTGGAGCTGCTATTGGAGAAAAGCAGCCTTCTCTCGCATGGATCCGCTGGGGACACCCTGTCGGAATCTGCACGAAGAGTAACTGGGAAAGATTCTCAATGCAGCGAAGAGTTAACTATAGGGGGTGACACGGCGAATACCAGCGAGCCCCCGGGGGAAGGTAGCGTTAGCCTGAAACAGGGAATGCATGAAGTGGTAAGTGAGATAATGCATGTTGATTAATGTTGTGCAGATTAATCTTCACCATACGAAGGCTGCTTCGCCGGCTTTCGTTCTCAGACTAACTAGATCAGGAGAGGAGCTAGTGTTAATCCAGGAACCTTGGATCAACAAAAACAGGATCTGTGGCCTTAAGGTGAAAGGGTATACAACTTTGTACTCAAGTAACTCTGAGAAGATAAGATCTTACATTTTAGTGAAAAATACTTTAAAAATTTTTCTACTTTCTCAATACAGTAGTGGTGACGTTACTGCAATCAGTGTGGAGGTTGGCATAGACAAGTTTTGTCTCAGCTTATATGGATCGGGAGAAGGAGATCTCGCCGGATAATCTGGGGGACCTGATAAGCAAGGCAAAATAGGATTGGTGTGGTACTCGGATGTGATGCAAACGCGCATCACACAATTTGAGGGAGCACTGATATTAATGAGAGGGGTGAGTTATTTTTTGATTATTTATTAAATACTAACCTTTCAGTCTGTAATGTTGGGCAAGAACCAACATTTCGTCACCCAAATATTAGTTTGGTCCATCAACCATTTATCTGAAACTCGAGAAAATGGACTTCTTTGTTTAAAGTTAAATAAAACTAAAAGTAGCCGATACAATTTTTCGATTTTTTTAGAATAGAGTTATTAGACATTTAGGAGTTTCTATTCAAACTTTTATCAAAATTTGGCCAATTTTTTATGAGCAATTTAAATTTTCCTAAATATAGAAATTTTAAAGTTTGGTCCATATCCACCGTTTCAGCACTAATTTTCTTCCTTTCTAGGATATGGACCAAATTGATTTGGATATGGAACAGTCTAGTTCCAAGTTCTGATTAAAAATCATGGAACAAACTAGATTTGAAAAAAAATTAAATAAATAATTGTTCCAGGTAATATTTAATGTGCTTTTGTACCAAACTAATCGTAACAATTTTTATTTTGCAAAATACATTAGATTTTTGCTCCATGCGCCAAAAATCTGGAAATGGCCCAAACTGAAATTATTAATTATTAAAAAAGAGGACATGGAACAAACAGAATACGAAATATCTCAGCAACTATTATGATTTAACAAAAACTGACAGTTGATTCTGAAAGGGGGGGTTTTATAACCATATTCTACATTTTCAGGTCAAAAAACACAAAAATGGCGTATGGACCAAACTAATATTCGGCTGACGATATTATCTTTGCATAATATACAGGTTGCGACGGCTTCAAGTATCAGAACCTTACATGATACTATCATCGAGATGATGCACAACATAAAAAATTTGAAGTTGGAAAATCCATTTGAAACTCTCATCGCGCACATTGTGATGAAGAAATTAGATGTGGATACACTGCAGCGATACGAAACCAGTCTGGAATGTCCACGCGAGGTTTCAAAGTTAGACACATTCCTGGATTTTCTAATGAGGAGGTTTCAGTCATTGGAAGCATCAGGCATGCATAAGCCATCCAGCATGCGAGCAGCTAAGCCAGAACCTGATGCTCAACGAAGAGTACTTCTAAATACGGAAAAGGAGTACAAAGGAGACACCGTTCCGAAATCCACAAGCACATGTCCATATTGCAGTGAGAACGGGCATTTGATCAACCGGTGCCACCATTTCCGCAATCTAAGTACAAAACGGCGGATTGACTACATCAATCGGGCAGGAATTTGCACTAACTGCCTTGTACACAGCAAGAAAATTGTGTGCACGGAAAAGCCAGCATGTACGGTGTGTCGCGACAGGCATCACCAGCTTCTACACCAACCTTACCAACAACCGGAAAAAAAGGTATCGGTCAGTACATCGGACAATAATCAAACCACATTATTAGCAACAGCTGTGGTGAAAAGCACAGCCATATGTGGAACATCAACCGAATTGAGAGCCTTAATAGATCAGGGGTCACAAGTATCGTTGATAACGGAAGAAGCAGTCCAACGCCTCGGGTTAACATTACATCAAACCACCGTCAACATCTCAGGAATTGGGGCGCATACCACCAACACGGCTACTGCTTTAGTGCAAGTATGTTTTCAACCACATTTCGCATCGCCATTTCGGTTAAACATTGAAGCATACGTATTGCCAAAAATTACAACGGAGGTTCTAGAGCGTCAAATCAAACGAGAATCAATCAACAACCAGTGGAATAGGTTAACCTTGGCTGACCCGATGTTCGACACCCCTGCCCCGATTGACCTTTTATTGGGAGCAGACGTTTATGGAGATTTCATCTGTAACCAAGTGAAACGGAGCAAGCCAAGCGCCATTAAGACCAGCTTCGGCTGGGTGATTTCAGGGCCAACAGAAATCGCAACCCAGCTTCACGTAGTGAAGGTCCATAGCGGAACCAAGGTGGAAGCGAATATGAACCGATTTTGTTAATTAGAAGAACCCAAGAGCAATAACATCGTGGAATCTCCTGAAGACATCATTTGCCAAACCATCTTTCAAGCGACCACCAAACGAGATCCAGATGGACGATATGTGGTACGACTACCATTCAAAGAAAATCAATTGGATCAACTAGGGTGTTCCAAGCAACGAGCACTACAACGTTTTCTACAGCTCGAGAAGAAATTGGATTCTAACCGAGATCTAAGAGATTTGTGCATCAAATTTATGACAGACTACCTCAGCATGGGTCACATGAAGAGAGCACCACCACGCGCAAGCAAATATTATTTACCCCATCATGCCATAGTAAAGACAACACCAGAATCCACTAAAATACGAGTGGTTTTTGACGCTTCTATGAAAACATCGACGGCAAGAGCCTGAATGACACCATGTACATTGGGCCTCCATTGCAAAACGATTTATGGGCCATACTATTAAAATGGAGAAAACATCGAATTGTTTTTTCCGCGGACATCGAGAAAATGTATCGGCAAATTAAGATACATGAAGAACATCAACCATATCAAACAATCTTCTGGAGAGAAAGTAAATATCATCGTTTACAAGAGTATCAATTAAAAACGGTTCCATATGGGACATCGGCCGCTCCGTACTTGGCCATTCGGACTCTGAATCAATTGGCTGACGATGAAATCAATAATCATGCCGAAGATTATCAAAAATGATTTTTGTTACTTCGTAAGGGCGGAATGGAATTAGGAAAATGGGCTAGTAACCACGCAGACCTTTTAAAGGGAATAAATCAGGAAAAGTTCCTCATAGGCAACCTTACCTTTATAGATGAACAATCAGTTAAAACCTTGGGAATACATTATAGTATACAACCCAGCTGATTGTGCATCTCGTGGCGTGACATCGAAAAAAATTAACATCCAAGAACAGCTGGTGGACCGGGCCAATCTTTTTGATGAATGTGGAAACAAACCATGAAGAAGCATTCTTCGAAACATCGGAAACAACGGTCGGAACACATGTTCAAAGAATAGAGACAGAATCATTAATTCAAAACTTAATCAATCGCCAGTCGTCTCTCAAACGCCTCGTAAGAGTAACAATCCAACTATTGAGATGGCGAACAAAGCAGCGGGGTGTCATACAACTGCAAGAATGGGAACACGCCTTAGCAGTATTAGTACGTACAGTACAACTGACGGAATTCCAAGAAGAACACTTCACACTGCAGAAAACAAAAGCCGTCCTCAAACACAGCAGCCTACGGTCATTGCATCCGTTCCTCGACAAACATAACATCATCAGAGTAGGAGGGCGATTAGAAAATTCGCAGCTAACATATGAAGAGAGACATCCAATGATTTTACCATATAAGGGGCAACTCACCAAGTTAATTTTGGATTGGGGTCACCGAGAAACATTACACGGAAGTAATGCATCAACACTAGCGCATATCCGGAAGTGGTATTGGATCATCAAGGGAATTCAAGCAGTAAAACACCATAACCATCAGTGCTTACGATGTCATCGGTTTAAAAACAACATGTCAGAACAACTGATGAGGAGTCTACCTAAACCTCGAGTCATCACGTCACGACCATTCACTCACACAGGAGTCGATTATGCGGGACCCTTCAATATACGGATGAGTAAAGGTCGGGGAAACAAGTATTACAAGGGTTATATTTGTATCTTTATTTGTCTGACCACCAAGGCTATCCACATCGAACTATCATCCGATCTGACAGCAGAAGGATTCGTCAGCGCCTTCCGAAGGTTTACGGCCCGGCGGGGAAATGTCTCCCATATGTACAGCGGCAACGGGACCAACTTTGTAGGTGCCAGTAAACTATTAGAGCCAATAAATTGGCACTTTATCCCACCATCAGCACCACATTTCGGTGGACTTTGTGAAGCAGGCGTGAAATCCATCAAAACTCATCTGAAGAAATGTGTAGGGGATACAAAGCTCACCTATGAGGAAATGAGCACCTTGCTATACCAAATAGAAGCATGTCTAAATTCCAGGCCATTGTGTCCATTAAACGAGGATCCGGAATCACTGCAGGTACTAACACCAGGGCATTTTTTAATTGGGAATGCGCTAGGGGCCCCACCGGAAAAAGAATGTTTAGGACAAAACAGAAACCTCATGTTGCGATGGAAGGTAGTACAGAACATGCGAACTCACTTCTGGCAGAAGTGGATGTCAGAGTATTTACATCGCCTACAACAACGTCCGAAATGGCATCAAGAGAGGATAAACTTAGAACAAGGGAACATCGTTTTAATCCGAGACGAGCTGCAACCACCCACTAAATGGAAATTAGGAAGAGTCATCGAGTTACATCCAGGGAATGATGGGCTCACACGTGTCGCAACGTTAAAAACCGTCGATAATCCTAGCATCAAGGGACCGATCACCAAGTTGTCACCATTACCAATACAGAAACCAATTTTAGACAAGGGTAAGGATCAGATAGATGCTTCTCCAACAACGCATCAAAGGCAACAGCCGAATCGACAAGTAAAACAATTAAAGGCATTCCACATTAAAAAAGAATCTATCAAAGAGCTGAGCTCAGCGATGCGACTGATACTTTTGATCATCGGAATAGCACAATGCTTTTCACCCCGGTTTCAACGCTAACCACAATAGAGCCGCTGCCATCCGATGCAGGAATCTATTTTCAAAATATCAGAACTATCAATTTAATAGCATTGCGATGGAAACACATCATAAATTACAATTTAACCGGATATTGGGAAGACATCAGATCGCTAGAACATTATATAAAGTATTTAGATGAGGTCTGTCAAAAGGGATGGCAAGCAGATAACCGCTTGAAAATGTGTGATGTCATCTCACAACAACTGAATGAACACATGCAGGAAATTACCTCACAAAATAGCCTTCTCACATCAACCAACAAAGAGCACATACGAAGAAAGCGGGACATTGGCAATACGATAGGATACATATTGGGAGACGCGTTTGGCATTATGAATCAAAGAGATGCTTCTCACATAGAACTACAGCTTGAGAAGGCAGAAACTAATGAAGAACATTTATTAGAACTCATCAAGAACCAAACATCGATCATAGATGCAACAAAAAATATATTAAAACACGAAAAGGAAGTCAACGACAAGAATTTCCGAGCTATCGCCAAACAATTCCTGTACCTCGAGAAAATAATCGCCAGTGAAGCTGCAGACAGTGATCATTATAACAGAGTACAGACTCTCACAACTTTCACGATCCAAATAATGTTGGTCATGAGGCGGATAGCAGAAAAGCAGAGAATCATTCTCGACGTGATCCTTAGCTCTCATCAAGGCCATTTTCATCCAGCCCTGTTGACCCCACAACAACTAAAGGAAGAGATCATCCGCATTCAAGAGTACGTTCCAGCAACGATGCAAATTCCGGAGGGAGATAATAATAACGAGCTGGGACATATTTACAAAATGTTAACGGTTCCCACCAGAGTGACAGCAAACAACATTATATTCCTTATAAAGATACCATTAGCGTACACACACGTTTACCAATTATTCAACATAATTCCCATCCCCACAATAGGAGACGGGCAACTGCACAGTATAGTACCTACAACGGAACTGCTGATGATCGACTTACCACGCGAACATTTCGCTAGTTTAACGAGTCGAGATCTACAACGATGCATCGAATTAAAACAAAATGATTATTTGTGCGATATTTCACCTATTTATACCACACAATCTCAACAGTCAAAATGTGAAGTAAATCTGTTGAAGCACGTGAGCCGGAGTCGAGCAAACTGCACTATAATCAGCATAAAAAGGCAGATCTTTTGGACTCAGATAGGCGTCAATCAATGGACATTCACAGTAAGCAAACCTCAAACCATCAACCTAATCTGTAATCGTGAAGTAAACACGATGGTTCTAGACAAATCAGGAATTATAACGTTAGATCCGAAGTGTATCTTAAAACATGACAGTTCCAGTTAACAGCCATTGAGGAAAGATCACATCGGACCAACACTTCAATAATCAAGTCAATCAAAATTCACTATGGCGTGGAAAAACCATCGACACCCCAATTACCTATTCCAACGAAACCTCCAGCAAAAGAAACGGCCGACAGCTTCACCAAGGAGATTGAAGAATTAGAAAAATCCATCATGCTGCAGAAAAGCAACGAAGCGAAGTTGCCGGACGTCATTGATACATCCCATTACGGACATCATATTCATCATTATGTGTCAATCTACGCATTACTTACTCTAGGGTTCGCAATGAGTCTTTTGTATATTAACCGGCGTAGAACCCGTCAACAGCCAGCAGTCATGGACCGGCCAATGCAACAACCACCGATACCACAGCTACGATCTTTGAATTTGTTGGCCCCGCAGTATGTTCAATCTCAAGTCTAAACATAGATAAGAACACATAGGAATGTAAACACCTACGCATTCATCATTTATATTTTTTTATTACTCGACACATTTCTATTGTGCATCATACATATTTATATGTGTATAAATTGCATTATATTAAATGCTTAAGTAAGCATATTATTAGTATATAAATTGTAAAATTCATATAATAAAGACACTGTTATTAAAATTAAACACCAGTCAACATCGTTTTATCTCACAATCAGTCGGGCCCCACCAGTGGTAACCTGACAAGCTATAAACAATAAAACGAAAAGAATATCTATACTAACGGCTAGCCAAGTTATCTAGTCATTAGTATAGCCCTTAAAATAAATCCGACACTAGTTCAAATTTACGACTTGAGCGTTAACGTGTGAGATTTATCAGACTGTTTGGTGGTCGTCAGCCGGCATTATCCACTACAGCTTCTTGAATCCTGGCGAAAATATCATAGCAGAGAAATATTATCAACAAATTGACAAAATGCACAAAGAACTAAAACGTCTGCGTCCAGCATTAGTCAAAAGGAAGGGCCCAATTTTTCTGCACGATAATGCTCGACCACATGTTGCACAACCGACGGTGCAGAATTTGAACCAACTTGGCTACGAAGCTCTCCCTCATCCACCATACTCACCAGACCTCTCGCCAACCGACTACCACTTTTTCAAGCATGTCGACCACTTCTTACAAGGAAAAGTATTCAACGACCAAACAGCCGCAAAAGATGCCTTCGAATAATTCGTCGCTTCCAGAACATCAGAATTCTATGCAACTGGAATTAATAAACTTAACATAAACGTGTAGATTCTAATGGTTCTTATTTCGATTAATAAAATTTATTCTAAACTGAGATATGTCGTTTTATATAAAATGGTTGAAAACCTGCATTAATTTTTGAACAACCTAATATTTGTTAAAAATATAAAAACGGTGTTAAATATGGTCACACCGAAAAAGGTTAAAAAATTTTTGATCCGGTGCCAAATTTATTATCCTAAAATATATTTATATGATCAAAACATGAAAAAACAAACGGATAACATTTAGGAATATCCTATCGGTGAGATCGTATAGAATACCCAATCGGTATTGTGGTGACCTTTTTTTTGTGTAATTATTCAATTCCTAACTCCCCTAATCTTATTTTCTAATTTTTATATATTTCAGTAAGAACAACCTTCCAACTTCCCATTACTAGCCCGACATACTTATTTTTAAATTTTTCTATTCCACACTATTTCAATAAGCACCTAACGTGGGAAATGCCCAGCCATAAAAAAAAATGGCATTTTCATACGCATCGACGTGTTGAATTCTCAGATTGAGAAGAAAAAAAAATCAAATTTTTCTAATATGATTATCTCCGTGAGATCATTTTGTTTTCGGATCATCTAGTATTTCATAAACAAGTGGATTTGGTTACTTAATATCTTCTATTATTTTATTATCCAGCAGTTGAATCAGATTCTATGTTAAAAAAAAAAATGAAATGATATTTTTTTTTCTTATCAATTTTTACATAATTATTGTTAACATTTTTTCTCTTTTTATTCTTTTTTCCCAATTACGAATTTAAAACAAATAGAGATGAGTACTGGATGCGAAAAAAATATATGATAGCAAGAAGGGAAAGGAAAACCTAAAACCCACGCGACCGTCCTACCTACCCTAAAACCTACGCGACCATCGAACCAGCCCGCCGCCGCGCCGTATTACCAAAATCGTTACACATTATGGGAAATGTGATATTATTAAACCGGAACTGTTAATCTTAATCCTTTTTCATAAAGTTGTATTCTCAAGGCACGTGTTTATATGATCTATATTACAACTTAAATTTACTAGTTAAAATGTCAATAATTTTAAAAATGTAGACTATAAAGTTACTTTTTAAGCTACGAAAAATCGTTACCATTGGAGATGATGAAAATGTATAATTTAACTCGGTTCAACAATTTAGAATTATTATTTTCATCTTCATATAAATTAAACTTCGTTTTGAAGCCCTACATGAAGGATATTCGGAGATTAACAATCGTACATATTCGAGTATGTGCACACAACAACTGCTCAATTTTATTTTCTGGGTATTTATCAAATTTTATATTTATTTTTAAAATGTTTTGTATTACCCTCATCCATATAAAATATTCATATTTACAGTATTTAGCTGCTAGCTCTCGCCGTACGGTGGCAAAAGTTATATAACAAACGCAAAGATAATGTACGAGTATAACAATCACAATTATATCCGTCATAATTATAATCATAATGATAGTAATAATAATTATTATTATTCAACATTTTGTTTCCTTAGTAGGTATACAACCAACAACAAACTTATTTTTTATAATTTAACGTTATATTTCAAGAAGTTTTTCAACAATTTTATTCGGCTGCTTATTTTCTCGTTATAAAAAATTAAAAATGTTAAAAAAACATGAATTTTTGAATGTAATTGTTAAAGTAAATTGAGTAGCATAAATATGTTGTGCGAGGGTGAATAATTTCATTTTTTTTGTAACAAGAAAATTATTTCTCTAGAATTTATTATTTAGGCACAAAAAAAATCGTAGATTATTAATTACATTCCAAGGATTCACAAACATCAAATAAACACCTATTATTGTTATTTTTTTATATACAACATATTTTCTTGGTATTTATGTTTTCCTTAGCATCTTCTATCCAATTAAAATAAACGCGAAAAAACAGAAAAATATTTAGATATTTCTTCAGCCTTAAAATTGCCTAGACAAATATTATACGTGTGATTTGAGGCACAAATTATTCAAAATAAATTTTATAAATTGATGCTAATCCATGCTTGAATCATTAGTTAGCCAGATCAATGTACCAAAAGCTAAATGATGAAAAGTGACTTTCCTAGAGATGAGAGTTTGAAAATAATAGTTGAAAAATGTTTTCATTGCAAAAGATTTTTGGCTAGATATTAAGCACAGTAATTTGAATCACTAGAAATCTCAAGTTATATCATAATAAAGTACGCCTCAAGGTTACTCTATTTTCTCTTTTTGTATAGCTACAGTAGTGTCTAAAATAATAGGACACTCGGTGATTTTTTGCAATTTCCTAATTAAGAAAAAAACTTCTTATCAATATTCAATTATATCAGTTAGGTTAGGTTATGTTAGAGTGGCTGCTATCGCACACTTAGGCCAGCAGTGGCCCGTTGTGATACCACAGAATCCCATCTCCCCATTACTCCCGTTGAAACCAACCAGAGCCACTTATATAGCGTAACAAATCTCGCACTCCACAGTCCGCGAGTTCCGAAAGGCTGTCCATACCGTACACACTCAAATACTTATGCCTTTTGTATGATAGCGCCGGACATGAGCATAGGAAGTGTTGCAAAGTCTCCTCCTCCTCTTCGTCCATGCAACTTCTACAAAAGTCATTCGTCTGTATCCCCAGCCTTCTCGCATGCTCCCCAAAAAGGCAGTGACCTGTCATTATCCCTATGACCCACCCTACTTCTTGTCTTCCCAGGGAAATTAATACTTTGGAGCGCCGCAAGTCCAGTCTTGTCCAAACCTGCTTTGCTGCCCTGCACGTGAGAGTGGTCATCCACTTCTCATTTGTCAAGGCGATTGCCTTTTTACTGAGCGCCCATTTTAGCACTGCCATAGGCCCAGACCAGCCATTTCCGGCTGCATCTAGAGAGTCGTAGCGTACCTAGCTAGTTCGTCCGCCGCAGTTCCCCGTGACCCGGGACCCAGATTATCTGGATGCTGAAATACTCGCTCATCTCGTTAAGAGATGATCGGCAATCCAGCGCCACCCGCGACTTCAGACAAACTGCCCCAAGTGACTTGACCGCTGCATGACTGTCCACATAAATTGCGATATCCCTCACGGATACCACATTATGCTTCAACCATGTCATGACTTCCCCGATTGCCACCACTTCAGCCTGGTACACGCTGCAGTAGTCAGGGAGACGAACAGAAATAGTAACATTAAGTTTATCACAGAAAACTCCGGCTCCTACCTTATCGTCTAGCTTCGAGCCGTCCGTGGAAAATTGCACTGCCTCGTTTTCCAGTATTGATCCGTCTCTCCAGGATTCCATTGAGGGAAAGATGGTCCAGAAACCTTTATCGAAGCATACCATTGGTGTAATATAATCCAGATTCGCCACTTCTTCGCCAGCGAATCTATCTATAGTCGAGTGTCCCACCTGAAGACACTTCCACTGAGAGACAGCCAAAGAGTCTCGTAGCCACGTTGGCTACCATCTGTTTACCATGAAGGTCGATTGGAATAAGGTGGAACATAACCTCTAAAGCGCGTGTAGGTGTTGTCCTAAGCGCCCCGCTTATAAGTATACAGGCCGTTCTTTGCACCTTCTCCATCATACCTCTATATGTTACCTTATCTAGAGCTGCCCACCAAACGCCCACCCCGTAGATTAGCACAGGTCTTACCACGGCGGTATAGATCCAGTATACCAGCTCCGGTTTCAAGCCCCATCTCTTACCTATAGCGTTCCTACACGAGTATAAGGCTACAATAGCCTTATTCACCCTTTCCAAAGTGTTAGGCTTCAAGCTGAGCTTACTATAAAAGATTATGCCCAGAAATCTCGCTCGGTCAGCAAAAACTAGTCCGCTGCCGTTTATGATAGGAGGGCTACCCACCGGAATTTTATATTTCCTAGTAAATAGTACCAGCTCTGTTTTGGAAGGGTTAATCCCCAGTCCACACTTGCTGGCCCATTTCGTATTGATCAGGAGTGCATTCTGCATAACATCCCTAATCGTATCTAGATATTTGCCTGAGACAGCTATCGCTACATCATCAGCATATGCTACAATCCCTATCCCCTCTCTCTCTAGTTCCAGCAGCAATCCATTATTCACTGCACTCCAGAGAATGGGGGACATTACACCTCCTTGTGGGGTTCCTCTAACTACCCGTCTTCTAATCTTTGACCCTCCCAGCTCCGAGGTAATAATCCTGCTTACCAGCATCTGATTTATTAACCTACTTATAGAGTAGTCCACCTTCAAAAAAGACAATCCTTCCATGATCGCCTTCGTTTTTACATTATTAAAAGCACCCTCAATATCGAGAAATGCTACCATGCAAAACTTATAGTTAGGTCCAGAAATTGATGTTCACCAATTAATTTAATAAAACTTTAAACACTAACTATTATTTTATTTTCATTTATTTTAATTTTATTTTTACATAACCAGAAGTTGATGAGATGACTTCTGTAATCGATATAATTATTTTTTGTTTTTATTTCAAAATCCTAAAGATACAAAATTTGTTTCCCACCAAAAGTTAACCCATACCAAATAATAATTTATACATAATATTTAATATTTACATTGATAAGAAATGAAAAGGATAGATACAAAATAGATCATCGAAACGAGATTTCATTGATAATTGCTTTATGTACGCATCACAAGCACAATAGTATTTCGATCATGATATTGCTTTATGTTTGTGTGGAGATGTATTTGCATACGGAATAATATTTTGTTATATTTTGATTACGGAGTATTGACGTTAAACATTATATAAATTATAGGGTGCAGGTAGGTGAAATTGGAAATTTTACTAATGATCTGAAATAAAACGATTGTACACATATTTTGTGTGAACTATAATAAAACTATAATTTTATTTAGTTCGCTACATTCACTCACCCCGCAGTGAAAGCGTTGCGAAAAATAAAGTGTAAATTAGTTAACAAAATTGACTTTTCTATTAGAGGTTGGCGCAAATGGTAACTCATCGCGCAAGGAGTCCGTCATGTATGCCGGTTTAAGTCGGTCTATGGAGATAGATACGTTCTTAGCATTCATATCTATAATGAAATACTTTCGAAGTCTTTTCACTACTTTAAATGGCCCCTCGTATGGAGGAGTTAAGCCCGTCTTAACTCTGTCCACTCTGATGAAAACATGGTCACAGTCCGTCAAGTGCTTGTGTATAAAAATATCCTTTTGAGGGGGACTTCGAGTGTTTTGTGGTACGACGTTACGCATCGACTGTCTTAAGCGATCGACCAGTGAAGTAGGATCTATCGATGACGTAGGGGTAGAATGCATTACTAGTTCTCCAGGGACCTTTAGTGATTGTCCGTAGACAAGATCAGCTGGAGTACATCCGAGGTCAGGTTTGACCGAAGTTCTAATACCAAGGAGAATAAATGGTAGCTCTGTGCTCCAGTTCAGGGTGTTTTCTCTAGCATACAGTGAGGCTTTTAAGGAACGATGGAATCATTCCACCATTCCATTTGCCTGTGGATGATAAGTCGTAGTCCGTAATCTGTGTGAACCTAACAATTTGTTAAATTCCGGAAAAAGATTACTTTCAAACTGACTGCCTTGGTCAGTCGTTATCTCGAGCGGTACACCGAATCTCGAGATGTACTGGTCTACGAATGCTCGCACTACTGTGGCTGTTCGCATATCCACCAACGGAATAGCTTCTGGCCAACGAGTAAATCGGTCTATAATGGTTAGTATATATGAATAACCGTTTGAGGGTGGTAGTGGTCCCACCAAGTCGACGTGAATTTGCTCAAATCTACCAGAAGGAATGTTAAAGCGTCCGTGTTCGGAACGTGTATGGCGATTCACCTTCGATTTCTGGCAGGCGAGACACGTTTTGGACCAATATCCCGTATCGACATTCATACTGGGCCAGAAGTATTTTGAAGCGACCTACTTACGCGATGTCCGTATTCCAGGGTGTGATAAACCGTGAAGTTTTTGGAATACTTGCGAACGTAATTCGAGTGGAACATATGGACGATTTGTGCCCGTTGATGTTTCACACCATACTTTTAGATTGGAGGCCGGATAACGAATAAGTTCAAATTGATATTCATATTAAAAATATTTATATTGATTGTGGATTATTTCACTATTTATAATTATATTAAATAAAATAAATTATGTTTTTAATTGTATTTTATTAATTTTATTTTTAGATTCCTTATTGTGAAATTTGATTTGATTTTTTACCTTGCGATCAAGATCGATTTCGATATTAAAATATCATCGTCAGTTGGTAATTACTTTTTCTATACTACAAATATAACGGCTATTTTTTCTTCTTTATATACAGAAAAAACATTCATACTCCGTGTTTACGTTGATCAGAATTTTTGAAATAATACACTTTAGTTGAACAGCTTACATTGATTTACGAATTTTGTAGAATCAAATCGTATAACTTGTTGGTTGTGGTGTTAATTTTGGTATTCAATAAATATCTGTTGTTTTTGTTTTTGTAAATTTCGATTTCTTCCAAACGATCCATTGCATCCCCTTTTTTTAATCTAAACATTATTTCCATATTCGAATCCAAATTTATGTAGTTGTGTTGTGTTTCATTTATGTGCTGTGCGAAATTCGAATCGGTTCTGATCTTTCCTATACCTGTTATATGCTCATTAAACCTTTGTTTAAACGATCTACCAGTTTGACCAATATAGAATGATGGGCAATCAGAACAAGTTAATTTATAAATACCGGTATCTAAAATTGTGTTGTCCTTAAGTTGAATTTTTTGTTCTAAAGAATTTCGGTTTTTGAACGCAATTTTATAGCCATAACTTTGGAATATTTTTTGTAAATGTTTACTGGAATTTTGATCGTATTCTACGCTGATATACCTGGTATCCTGACCACCATCGCCGAAAATCAACGTGGTAAACTGTTGGTATTCAATTTTGCTCCGATATGCCGCATTCATGCTATCAATTTTATCAGGTTGATAACCGTTCTGGCTAGCGATCAATCTGATAACCCTCAGTTCATCATTATAATCCTGTTCGGACATCTTAATACTATTCAATCTTCGAATCAAATGGTTGTAAGCTGCAATTTTGTGAGCATATGGGTGATTGGAATTTGCATGGATGGTATGACTGGTCTGCGTAGGTTTTCGATAAATTTTAAATTTATGTTGATTGAAAGAATTTTCTATGTTTAAATCCAAAAAATTTATATTTTTGTTTTCCTCAATTTCCAAAGTGAATTTAATTTTTTGATGAACACCATTTAAGAAATTTAGAAAATTATCCAACTGTCTGGAAGTACCTGAATATAAAACCAGAATGTCATCTACATATCTGTGCCAGTATTTAACATCTTCGTAAAACTTATTTTTGTTGTTTAAAACGTAACTATTTTCGAAATGGTTTAGATAAATATTGGCCAAAGTACCTGATAAAGGGCTACCCATAGGGAGACCATCAGTCTGAATGTAAAATTTATTCTGAAATTTGAAATAATTTTGACTGGTAATTTCTTCTAGTAATTTGATTAACTCTTCTATGATCCGAACATCTACATTGTTGTTTACTAGTATTTTTCTAGTGATTTCCAAAGTTTCGTTAATTGGTATATTGGAGTACATATTCGTAATATCAAATGAGGCAAATTTAGCATTGGCTGGTATTTGTATTCCCTCTATTTTATTCACCAGTTCCATATTATTTTTTACTGAGTGGTCGTTATCGATTTTGATATTACTAAACATCCATTTGTTTACCAATTTCGCGATTTTGTACGTCGGAGCCGACGTAAAATTCACGACTGGTCTTAAAGGCATGTCGGGTTTGTGTATTTTTGGCATCCCTCGGATTACTGGTGCTGTTGGTTTAATCATCTTAGACAATCGTATTTCTCTGCTGTTCAATAAGTGTTTGGATTTCGTAATTACGTCTTTTATACTTTTATTATATCTTTCAGTAGGATCTTCATCAAGTGTCTGTATGTTGTTTTTACTTATGAATTCTTCTATCTTGTTGTTGTAAGTATCCGTATTCAAAATCACAATGGTGTTTCCCTTATCAGCTTTGGTGACTATGGCGTTATTGTCCGTTATTTTCTTCTTTAAGCCGAGTATCGTTTTATTTTCGTTGTTACCATTATTATCATTACGTACAGATTGATTCGTGTTTTGCATTTTGTTCACCACCATCGTCCTTATATCTGCCTGATGTTCTATGTTAGTTTTGGTGATGGCATTTTCGATATCCATTAGATGTTTATTTTGGCTCTTTCTATCGTTATTTGGAGTTGTACTATATTTCAATCCTTTGTTCAATAGTTCCGTTTCTTTGTCGTCAAATTGGATACTGGTATGGTTTTCGATTCGATGATAAAATTCGTGTGCGGCCGTTGTTGGATTTGAAATGGTTTGCGTGTTATTAATTTTATTTTGTATTAGCGTTACCAATTTTTTATTTATTTTGATTCTTTTTGGTATTAATTTCCTTTCCACTTTTATGTTGACTTGTTCCAAAACTTCCAGATATTCTAGGTAGTGGAAGATTTTCGCCATTTGTAAATGTAAATAGTAAAGTTTTATGGTTAGCCTATTAATTCAAATTTGAACTTAGAACCAGCCTGTGTGTAGGTTTGTAAATTTTTGAATTCGTCGTCGGCTTCTTGAAGGGAAACGAGCTTTTCCATGTCTAGGCCTGTGTGATATATAGGCGAAACTTCGTGTTCGTTTGATCGGGATAAGGTGTCTGCTACTACATTACTTACACCTTTTATATATTGTATGTCCGAAGTAAACTGCGAAATGTAGTCTAATTGACGATATTGGCGGGGACTCCGCTCTGCCTTTGACGCCATGGCAGTAGTCAGGGGTTTATGATCGGTTAGGATGGTAAATACCCTACCTTCAACGAAGTACCTGAAATGCTTGATGGCGCAGTAAATTGCAAGCAATTCTCGGTCGAAGGCAGAATATTTACGTTCGGGTGGGGAAAGCTTTTTGGAGAAAAATCCCAATGGTTCCCAACATCCTCTGTTGTACTGCTCCAATACAGCTCCGACCGCGGTATTCGAAGCATCAGTGGTTATCCTGAACTCTCCACGATCTAGGGGGTGTGCTAGTAGAGTCACCTCAGTCAAGGCAGTTTTGGTTTTTGTCATCGCCGCTTGGCATTCAGGTGGCCAAATAAAAATTTTCTTTTTGTCTTTCTGGATTATTGAGAGTTGCGTATGCATTGGAGCAAGTAGTTCGGCCAAGTGAGGAATGAATCGGTGATAGTAGTTAACCATTCCGATAAAGCGCTGCACTTGCCGTATGGATGTTGGTTGGGGGAAATCGTTTATAGCCACGATTCTCTCTGAAGAAGGGCGTATTCCGGCCTCAGATAAGTTTAACGAGGTTGCACCGAACACACACTTCGAGGGTTTTAAGATGATGCCGAAATCTGTGAGGCGTTGGAATAAGATGCGAAGGTGTTCTAAATGTTCGGACTCTGACCGGCTTGCCACCAAAATATCATCGATGTAAGCGTAGACGAAACTCAACCCTTTCGTCACTTCGTCCATAAAACGTTGAAAGGTCTGTGCCGCGTTCCTTAGACCATAAGGCATCCTCATAAACTCAAAGAGTCCAAAAGGAGTTGTGATAGCGGTTTTAAAAATATCCTCGGCGGCAACTGTATTTGGTGGTAAGCTCGAACCAGGTCTATCTTTGAAAAGATAGTACAACCCTGCAAGTTTAGGGAAAAGTTATGTATATGGGGTAGAGGATATCTATCTGGTACTGTCACTTTGTTCAATCTACGGTAATCTCCGCAAGGTCGCCAATCGTTACTGTCGCGTTTGGGAACTAAATGTAAAGGCGAAGATACTGATGATGACGATTGTCCGCATAGTCCCAATGAATTCATATATTCAAACTCGTCCTTTACGATTTTGTGTTTTTCTGAATCTAAACGCCGTGGGCGTGAGAATGGAAGCTGTCCTTCCGTTACAATCCTATGCACGATACTATGTTTGATAGGCAATTCATAATTTGGTTCTTGCGTAAGGTTTGAGAAACTGCGTAGAAGCTCTCCGTACGGACCGTTGACCATGAATAATCGTACTGTCGGCAATGGATCTTCTATATCCATGGTATTGACGGTTAAAGACGTATTCGAGTCAAGAAGCTTTTATTTTTTAAGTCTACCACGATTCCGAATTTGGTCAAAAATCAGCACCAATGATAGGCCTGGTAACTGACGCAAGTACGAACGGATGTCTAAAATCGCGGCGAAAACCTAAGTCAACGTTAAGTAATCTTACGCCATAAGTAATTATGGGAGAACCATTAGCAGCGAAAATTGTATTGCCAGAAGAATCACGAGAAGTATTTTTAAAGAATGTTGAAGGAATAACTGAAATGTCCGCACCAGTATCAATAAGGAAACTGAACTTTGTTTTTTGACATTTTATAAATAGGCGACGTGTCTGGTGCGTCCCATTATTTGTCGCGAGAATTTTGGGACGAATTAGTTTTCCGATTTTTGATTTGTTTTTGTATGAGATGGACCAACGAATTCACAAGGACCACCCGTACATTTCCTGGCTGCAGCGCCAAATCGATAGTGATAATAACAGAATTTTCTTTTACCGGAGGACGAACGGTTGTTTGATTTTGAACGCGAACGATTACGTGACTGACTGTGAGAAAAATCGCATGATCTGTTCTGTCTGGATACATGTTGGCGCAGTTCATCGATTGCTACTGCAAGACTCTCCAATGATACAGTTCCCGTCGTAGACTTTTCAGTTGGTTTCGAAGCGCTACAAATTGCTGCTGATGACGTTGATGGAGCTTGAAACTCCCAAATTTTATCCGCTAATTGAGTCAATTTGTCCATTGGTTCTGACTCTTGGACTAATATAATGGAACGTAGTTGTTCTGGTAATCGTCTTAGCCATAATGTTTTAATAAGAGATTCTGTGATTGCAGTTGAAGAACCTGCTAATTGTTGCAATCGGCGATGGAAGGCAGAAGGTGTTAAATCACCCATTGTAGTAGTACCTATTAATTTTTCGAGACGTTGGGTTTCCGACAGACTTAATCTTTTTATCACTTCTGATTTAAGAAATGCGAATTTTCCGGTTTCTGGTGGATTCGATATTACGTCCGACACGGTCGCAATTATATCCACGGGTAGCGCCGCAATCGTTAGCAAATACTGTTTATTGTCCAGTGTGATTCGTTTTACGCTAAACACGGCTTCCACTTGCACAAACCAAGGAACTGGCATTTCGTGCCAAAATGGTGGAAATGGAAGAGAAACCGCGGATTCTAAATTAAGTGGTTTATTTTCATCGTCTGATCCCATTTTATATTTTCACAACACTTCACTTTTTAAATAAAAAATTTTCAATTGTTTTTAAAAATATATTTGATATACGAAATGGGCGAAATTAGAAGAAATATGCGTAAAACACTTTATTTAAATATGTAATTTTGGAAGGGAACAGAAAAATGTGGTACGAATAAATACGAATATATGTTGAGCAATATCAAGATCAGAAATGTATGTACTGTAATTAGGTATATAAAGCAATTCTAACCATATGTATATCCACGTGTTCGATTCACGATTCTGTATAATCCTGTACAATGTTACTTTATGAAAACTGCCCTCGTGTTGATGTTTCTTTCCAAAATAGCAAATAAAGTTGATAAATAATGTTGAAAATGATTTGTATTAAAGCCAATGATGTTCGGAAATAATTATTTATTCTCGTTCCTGCTGCTGTAGATAGTCTCGATTATTTGGTACTGGTACAATTTTATGTACCGCTTTGTGACATACACAGTTATTCGGCGTAATCGATAGTTTCGATTTCTTATTCGAAATTTGCGAAATTATATGTAGAAAATTTCATAGTGTTTTCGTACGATATAGGTACAAAGGAAATGTTCCGTCTGTGTTGTACGTGTTTGTGCACTTTGCGAAGTTGAAAAATCACGCAAAACAAATTTTGATTTTAAAATTTATCGTCTTAGGTTTGCGGAAATCACAAAATTAACACTATTTTAGCAAAAAAAATGTAACACTGTTTTTCGGCGTACACCTGGATAAATTTATCCTGTAGTTTTGTCCTCGTCGGGGTCACCAATATAGTTAGGTCCAGAAATTGATGTTCACCAATTAATTTAATAAAACTTTAAACACTAACTATTATTTTATTTTCATTTATTTAATTTAATTTTAATTTCATTTATTTTAATTTTATTTTTACATAACCAGAAGTTGATGAGATGACTTCTGTAATCGATATAATTATTTTTTGTTTTTATTTCAAAATCCTAAAGATACAAAATAGATCATCGAAACGAGATTTCATTGATAATTGCTTTATGTACGCATCACAAGCACAATAGTATTTCGATCATGATATTGCTTTATGTTTGTGTGGAGATGTATTTGCATACGGAATAATATTTTGTTATATTTTGATTACGGAGTATTGACGTTAAACATTATATAAATTATAGGGTGCAGGTAGGTGAAATTGGAAATTTTACTAATGATCTGAAATAAAACGATTGTACACATATTTTGTGTGAACTATAATAAAACTATAATTTTATTTAGTTCGCTACAAACTCTTGCAAGTAAATTGATTTCTCAATCGTGCGTACTAGATCGTGCAGAGCTGTGTCCACCGACTTTCCTTTACAATACGCATGCTGCGACATTGCCCAATTTCTGGGTTCAATTCTTGATCGAATAAATATATCTATCAACCTTTCCAGGGTTTTCAGCAGAAAGGATGATAGAGTTATATGCCTCAGGTCCTTTGGATGAGCATGTGAGCTCTTTCCCGATTTCGGGATAAAGACTACTTTGACCTCTGTCCAATTCCTAGGAATATAGACTAGTTTCAGACATCCCCTGAAGATAACCTCTAGCCAGGGGAGGATGGCCGCAGAGTTCTTTTGGATCTCTGCTGGTATAATCCGATCCGGACCCGCCGATTTATAAGGCTTAAAACCCTGCAGCGCCCACCGGATCCGCTCTCTATTCAATATGCCCTTCATATCTATTGGAGGTGTTCCTCGATGAGCTCCAGGCTCCATCGAGTCATCAAAGCTTCCTGGAAAGTGGGTATCGATGTGAAGCTCAAACGATTCCGCACTTGAAGCTGTCCATGACCCGTCTGGTCTAATTAAGTAACTAGGACTAGTTGGGTTAGTAGATAGAATCTTCCTAAGGCGGGAAGTCTCAGAGACTTCTTCCATTCTACCACAGAAGAGTCTCCAAGATCCCATCTGTGCCTTCCTCAATTCTTTTTTGTACTTTCTTAGGTCCTCCTTATAGGAGTCCCAGTCCCGTACATGCCTCGTGCTCTTTGCCTTACTAAAGGCTGTCCTACACGCCTTCCAAAAGGTCTCCAACTCCATGGAACACCATGTCGGTTTCTACCCCTTGGCTTTATCAGAGGGCAAGAAGCATTAAAGGAAAGATTTCATGCTTTTGTGACAACATCCACAATGCAATTCAATTCTTCCACTGTCTCCGGAAGTCCGGGGACCTCCGGCAATAGTTCCTCCAACACTTCCCCATATTTCTCCCAGTTTGTCCTTCTAGGATTCCTGAACGGCTTCTGGGTACACGGGTGAATGTTAAGGTTATAAGTTATATATTGATGATCAGAGAATGAGTGCTCCTTCGCCACTCTCCATCCCCTAATCAACTGAAAAATAGTATCCGAGGCGAGGGTCACATCTAGAACCTCCTGCCGATTACTAATGATAAATGTTGGTTCTTGCCCAACATTGCAGACTCACCCCTCTCATTAATATCAGTGCTCCCCCAAATTGTGTGATGCGCGTTTGCATCACATCCGAGTTATGTACCTAATAAGGTCAACAGATTCACTTTGATACAACTTTTCAAGCAAGTACTTAAATTTCACAATGTCAACAAAAATTACCAATTCGTAAAGCTGCCTGAAAATTGTGGCAACCGTTTCCAATGTTAAACTAAGTGATGAACCCGGACTATGAATGTTAACATCTAGAATGGCTGGTATACTAAACTGCAGCTTTTTAAGCTTGAGAATCGAAGGAATAGTCGTGATATTTCAACTTATTCTCTGCATGTTCTTTACGAATTTGAATAATATAAGCTTGAATTGTTCATAAAATTGTTATCATATAATCTAATATAATTCACTTTGGAAGTCTTTCATTCTTCTTGGAACAAAAATATTGCGAAAGAAAACAATTAATTTAATTAAATATTTACTTAACAAATTCTTTCTTGTCTTATATATTCTTAGCGATTAAGGTCTGCGTACCAACAATAAACGTAACAACAAAAGCTTTGTTTACATTTCAGATTAAGAAGTGTTTTTTTATTTAAAAATTTAGATCATGCAATAATATTTAAATTAAAAAGTCATACAACGACTAATTTCTAAAAACATTCGTAAACATATTTGTATTTAAGTCGAGCCAAAATTAACTTTTAACAGAACTTTTGAAATTGCTGAAGGCAAACTTCTGTACAATATTCGATGACGCCTGCATTTCTGTAATAACCAGCGATAAACTTAACAACCACATTATTGAAAAAGACATATAACCTTGAACTGAAATGACGTGGGCTTGTGAAAAGACGACCTTTGTACCTTTACCAAATGAGGAAACTTAGCACAAGGCTGAACTTAACTGGCTGAAAAGAACTAAGTTGTTCTTCTATGAACATAATGGAATTATTGATCATCTTCGATTTACGGCTACAGTAGGTGACATTTGGAAAGAAATCGGAATGAATTAAAACAAAGGCTAACAATTTCCTTTAAAATTTCAGAATTTGTTCAGTCAGCAAAGTTCAATAACTTTAGCACGATGAGGGTCAACAAAATTCTAGAGCTACATAAAAGAAATCGGGCGTTTAACGTGACTACATCTTCTTTGCGAAATGCTCGGCAACAACAAAATAGAAGTAACGCTACCTAGTAGAGGAATTCACTGTCAAAGTCAACATATGGTGCTGGTATAATTCAACATTCAACCAAATCAATCTTGAAATTTTTCAAATAATGAACTGGAGAAAATGAACTATGTGTTCAAAAACGTGGCACAAGAGATATTTTAAGAAGAGAGAAAATGTTCTGTTTTAAGTACACAGCAGACAGCATTATAAAATAAACGTTAAATTTAATTTAAATATCATATTCGAAATTCATTTAGATGTTACCACACCTGTGTACTTAGAAATTAGAAGACATTTTATACGTACGTTTGACGGAATTATAAAAAAAGATAACACAGAAAACCGAAAATCCGAACATGAAATGAAACGTGACCACAACAACAGGTTCACAGCTTCACTATTACCGCATAGATTGTAGAAAATCAAACTAAAAGTAAAAAAAGATTTTCTTTTTTTATTTGAATTACAAATAAAACCAAAGAAATAGAAATACATACACGCACACACACAACCAAAAATAAAATGAAAAGCATAAAATCATATCATCCGGAAGTAGATTTAAAAGTTCCGAATTATTTTTTGTTTGGTTTTAAATCAAACTCAAAAAGTACCAAAAAAAAAAAAAAGTTCAAAGAACCAAATCTAAATTGACTTAATCTTGTTGTGTAACTTTTATTTTTTCTATACTGTGGGAGCGATGCTGTTTTCATGTTGTTGTACAGCTTACGTACCATTTTTTCCCGTTCAATTTTATTTTTTTTAATTTATTTTGAGAGAGAAATTTAACTTTAACAATTTTGTAACGATAGTAGACAATGACAAGAATGATTAGGATGATAAATTCCCATAAGATTTAAGTGGAATATAACAACAAGAATAACACATGAAAAAAGCAACAATATAAAGGCAACATTACGAAAGAATGTTAAGATTATATAAATTGCTTTGGTTTTTGTTGTCTTGTATCCTTTTTAGTACAGCTCATTTGTGGATGGTGGATTAAACTTTTTGTTACTCGAGTAATTTAATTGTTACAAGTGGAGATGTGTAACTGTTTTATGTATTTATGCTTTAACAGTTGATAGCGACTCTTATTGGAGGTAATTGATTAGATTCAAGAGTTAACAAGTAGAATTTATATACTTTTGCTAAATTTGGTTAATTATGCTATACAGTTATACCCATCAGAGCATCAAGGTACCAATTGTTTTTCAACCATCTTGGAACTCCGAATTTTGGTAGATTGTACTAAGGAAGAATTAAGTAAGTAACGGCCCACTTTGTTACAGGGCAAACACATCTATCATTGTATTATCAATACTACATTGACTAAAACAAGGGTTCAACAGTATTAGTTTTGGAACAAAAAACTGAAAATTATAAAACTGAAATATAAAGGCTGAACATTCACAAACTCTACTCCAACATAATCTCTGAAGCAATGTGACCCAAAACGGTACAAGGTTAAAGTTCAACTGAAATTAACTCAATGTAACCTCCAATTTACACTCTAAATAAAACCTTAACTAAATCCCATATTAAGCCCCAATTAAATCTAATTTAACATTGGCTGTATAATAGTTTAGCAATATTATTACATCTTTCTATTGAATAGCTAATAGGATTTTTGTATGTAACTTTTTTATCTAGGATCATCACAAGATAATGAACGGTTTCTAGTAGAGAGTTACTTTATCAATATTTCTGTGTAGGTAATTTATTAGCATATTTATGTCGGCAGTTGTGGAATAAATCGCTGTGTCATAGCGCATTAAGCGAAGTGTGCCTTATTTGTAAGATGTTGATCAGATGTTAACAAATAATATATGAACGGTTAAAGTATTACCCCTTACACCCACCAAGAAAATTATATTTAATTATTGCATTATGTCACATTTTACAGAAGGCTTACTTAATATCGAATAAGACAAAAGCAGTTGATTTTTTTATGTTTAGTTGTTCCTTAACGAAGTTTCATATTTTGGTATAATTGAGTTATTTTCGTTAAAGTATGATAAGCGGATTAATACACTCCCGAGCAACTGAATCGACTAAAACCTTAAGCGCTCACATAATGGCGATTTTTGTTAGAACGGTCAAACCGATTTTCATAAGACATTATTTTTTTGAAAGCCTGATATATTTGTTTTAAAATGACACTATTTTTATGAAAATTGGTTGAGTACTTTTTTTTTGTAATAAATTTTGATTGAAAACGTAACCAGAATTGATGATTAAGCAAAAAATATTGGGGGTGTTTAAAATTTAATTACAACAAAAAACTCAAGCAAAACAAAAATAATTTTATTGGTTAATAATAAGTATGGCCCCCCCTTTCGTCTACAATGGTTCGCATGCCGTTCCCCATTTACCTTATTAAGGTTTTGACAAATACTTGGGGGATCGCACCCCACTCTTCCTCTAACGCAATCTTCAGGTCACTGATATTAGATGGTACCGGATTTCTAGGTCGGACCCTCCGTTTTAGTTCGTCCCATAAATGCTCAATTGGATTCATGTCTGGATTGAGTGCTGGCCACCTTATGGTCTCGAGTCCGACCTCATCCAAGAACTGTCGAGTGGTTCGAGCTGTGTGACACCGAGCATTGTCATGCATCAATATAAAATCTTCCCCTATATATCCTGCATAGAGCACTACATGATCCGAGAGAATGCCCTCGATATATCGTTCAGCGGTCAGACCTCCTTCACGGCCTTCACCAGGTACGAAAACAAGATCTGTTTTTCCCTCAAACGATATGCCAGCCCACACCATACTCGAACCGCCGCCGTATGAGACTGTTTCAGAAAAACAGCACTGCGAAAATCGCTCTCCTGGACGCCGGTAGACCCGGTCTCTCATATCACTACCATGGAGACATATTCTGCACTCGTCAGTAAATAGAACGGACGTCCATTGCTTGATGTTCCAATTGATGGGTTCGCGAGCAAATTCGAGTCGCTGTTTGCGGTGGCGTGTTGTCAATTTTGGGCCTCTAGCGGGCCGTCTTGGAGTGAGGTTGGCTTCCTTTAAGCGTCTTCTTACTATCCATTGACTAACAGCTACATCTCGAACTTGTCTTAGCTCCTGCTGCACATCGATGCCCGTGAGATGGCGATTTCGCAGTGAAGTTAGGACGATAAATCGATAATCCCTCTCAGATGTACACCGAAACCGGCTGGTTTGTGGTCTTTGATTGAAGGTACCAGTTTCCTGAAACCTTCTGAATACTCTTGAGACAGCAGATTGGCTCATGTTAAGCTGACGAGCGACTTCTTGTTGATTGCGTCCTTCTTGCAATAAAGCAACAACTTGTGCGGATTTTTCTGGAGTGGTATCCATGATTTTAAGGAAACAATGAATTAAACTGGTAGAGATTTGTTCAGGTCAACGTCTGACTCATAAGTGACGACAAATATCGGTGTACAGGGTACGTATTTCAGTCCAAAAAATGTGCGATGTGCGAGTGCGAACCGGAAAGAAATAGTATTCGTAAAATGTATGTGTATGCGAGCAAAAAGCATGGGCGACTTGTGATATTTGGGAAAGTAAGCACCAAAAATTTGAACCGATTTCACGCGACTCAATTCTTTTTGATACTTGGATCACAAAAAATGCACTAACACAAGTAAAATATTTGACAAAACACAATCGCAAGAAGTATATTATACACCATGTATGTATAAGAAACGCACATCGCACATCGCACATTTTTTGGACTGAAATACGTACCCAGGAGATTGCATCACGCCAATTGTTTTCACCGAAACATCGCATTTTGCTAAGACTGCTTTAATTTGAAAAGTACTGTATGGATTTTAATGAGGTTTTAATAGGTATCCTTGAAAAGATAAAATACTAGGCTGTCAAAAGACAGGGTTGTTTCTCGAAAATCGATCCAGCCATTTTAAAAAAATATGCATTTTGATGGTCTAGTCGATTCAGTTGCTCGGGAGTGTAGTATGGGAGTGACTAACATAGCCGATCAAGGGGGCCGATTGGCTTTGGTATGGAAATATTAAATTAAATTGGAATTTTCAATGCCTGCCTGGTAGTACTTACAAGTACATTGTCAATCAAGTGGTGGTGTAACTAACAAGGCCTCCATTCTAGAACCACATGATGTGACCCGAATTGCTTAATCATTTAGAAATTTCCTGGAACGATCGCTTTGCCCGCTGCTCAACCTGGAGGGTGGGGGTTAAAAATTAGATTGGCCTGTAACTGCCCCAAGTACAACCCATCTGTATACGACACTCGAACAATTAAATAGTTTTCATCATTTTATGAAAGAGATAAGAGGTTGGAAGCCAAGAATATAAATTTTGGATATTTACAAGACCAAGTAGTTTTATGGAACCAATCACATGAAATTTTGCCGTTTGTTTTATGAATCAAAAGAATGTCCAAAAAACATATTTTGTTCTCTACTTCTTTTTTTAATGTGAAGTTTATTCTGTTGATTATTGAGCTAAAAGCTTGTAGGAAACATTTAATGTTATCTGTTGGTACGGCTGTGATTATATCATCAACATATCTGTAGTAAAATAATGGTTGAAAATCTAAAGAGTTTACAACTGAAGTTTCTAGATTTTCCATTAGTAAATTTGCAATAATGGGACTTATTGGGGAACCCATCAATAACGATATTTCCGAATTTAGCCTATCGAGTCAACCAAACTTCTGCGTTCTGAAGTAGCGGACCATCGTATCGGGGAACCCATAGGTGAGCCAAAAATTAATTTGTAAATTTTGTTACAAACGAAAATTCTGCATTATTTAAAACGATATCCAAAGCAGTAAAAAATTGTATTTTGGGTAATTTTGATTAAGAATTTCTTTTTATATTTCTCCAATTTAAACTAATGATATTATTTACAATTTGATTATCGATATTAGTAAATAAAGAGGTGACATCTAAAGAGATTAACAGAAATTTTGGAGGGATGGTTACATTACTGGTTTTATGATTGAAATCTTTAGAATGTTGAAGAAAAGGATTTGTTGTCCCTACACTTGATATTCGTCGCCAATTAATTGAAACCCAAGATTTGGTTAATACGAACGGCGCGCGTTTATTAATGAACAATGTTGAACAGCGCGTTGCGATTAAGATTCACCACCACACTAAACTCAATCGATGGTTGATCGAAACTTGTTATCACGATAAATCAGTGGTTATTATTATAACCCGAAACTATGCGCCACGAACTATATGGACAAAGATTATATTATTTTATTAAGTTTAGCTATTTATTTAATTTATCCTACACTTTATAATTTTGTTGAATGATGTGATGGACACGATGAAAAAGATAACAAGAGACTAAACAAATTATTATTCTGACAGCGCAGCAAAGTCACTAGAGTGAGGAGACATTCAAATTTTCGAGCAGCAGCTGCATGCCTTGCTATATATTTTGAAAGTTGACGTGAAATAAAGAGGTGTAGACCTAAAGTTGTATTTGCAATTAATTTGTAGTGATAAAACGAATGTAGCAATTATGAGAGAATCGCTACAAAACAATGATAAAGAATATGTGGGACCGACCATGGAACTTACAATTGGACTATATGGTAAATTTGGTTTATGGATTTTGGGTAAACAATAAAATGTAGGAATCATTGGAGTATAACTTGTGATTGGTACCACTACTTGGCCTAGTATATATCTACATTTTCATTCTTGGCTTCCCACCACTTACAAAATTAACACTATTAAAATTTACCCAAAAAATTCGAAAGCTTTCCGATACTAAATTTTACCATACAAATTTAAAAATTCTAAAACATACATTAGTTGAAAACCAATATCCGGACAAATTAATTAATAACATATTTAGCAAACAAGGAATTTTCACTCAAATCCTGATTTTTAAGTCCAAACTGAAACCACACATTATTTGGCCATTCCGTATATTAAAAATCTTTATGAAAAAATAAAACACTTTTAAGAATTATAATTTTAATATTGTAGGACGTGCGCCATAAATTTAAATGCCAATTTTTTTTTAAAATTGAAAGATGTATGTATGTATTGTTTACCAAGTATATTGCAGTTGAAATGCAACATGCACAGGGTAGACAAAGCAGCTTTTAGAAAAACGGATTTACCAACACTAAACAGGCACAAATCCAAATATAAATTCAAATATTAGGGCACTTTCACAGCATATGGAAGATACAAACCGTTTAATCAGTTTAGATAACGTCAAAATTCTCGAAAAGCAAAAAAATTTAAAAAAAGATCGTTTTAAGAAATAAATTTTTTAGGCTATGCGTTTCTATGCTAAATTGGTTTATTAAGGTAACTTTGCAAAATTAAAATTTGTATAAAGAAACAATTTTGATACAAGATTTTCATAATGCTTGTGAGAATGATTCCGATTAAATAATTAATATCAATTTAAATAAATTTTTTTTTATTAATTATTTTAATTTTACACTTAATCTTAATTAATACATTTGTTATGATTTTATAAAATTGTACTTCTTAATTGTAATTGTATTAACAGTTTCTGCTCCTCGTAAAATATTTTACTAATCTGGAATATACCAGAATAATTTATTTAATGTTTGAATTAATTGAGTCATTTATTTTGAAAGTGGCGTAAGTCCATAAAAGTGGCGTAAGTCCATACAAGGTACTCAAGGATCAGCTGGTTGTGGCAGTTGTTGACCAGTCCCAGGAGGATGGCACTATCACGCCCGCCAATTGGAGAAAGGTGAAAAGGGCTATAACCACCATTTACCTGGATATCCTTGCTGAAAACCCAGGACCTGCTCCGACTTGTCGGAATGCGGGTTGGCACAGGAACCAGGTGAAACTTACTGCATGTGTGGATCAAAGATCTCTTCTGCTCTACAAGAAGGCAGTGGAAAGACTAGGCGAGGTATGGCCGGGAGCCAGCCTTGCTGTTAAAGCTAGGAAAGAAATCCCCTGTAGGCCGAGAGCCAGGGTGTGGATTCCTTCGGAGCCTAGCGATCCAAAGGCGATACTCCAGTTGTTGCAGATTGGCAACCCAGATTTGCCAACGCACAACTGGAAAGTTGCTAAGCTCGAGGCGCCACGGGCCGACTACAGGTCGGCCGTCATAATTCTAAACAGAGAGTCACTGACCGCGCTGGAAAAAACCAATGGTATTGTAAGCTATGGTTTCAGTGCAGTCACACTCAAAATTTACAAGAAGGATGCGGACAAGCCGGAAGCTCCGGAATCTGAGGAAGCTGCAGAAAGCTCATCGGGGCTCCTTGAAGAGGGGAACAGCCTGGTGGAAACTATCTCTACGGATACAGAGATGACAATGTCCTTGGAGTCATTAAGGAGAATCTCAGAGGACTTCACATCATCAGGGGAGGACTCTGATGATACAGTGGTAGAGAAGGAAGTCTAATAATGGTGACGTTCTTGCAGATCAACCTACACCACTCAAAGGCAGCATCAGCTGCTCTACTTTTAAAAATTGGAAAGGAAGGGACGGATATTGTCTTGATCCAAGAACCTTGGGTCGCTGATGACCGGGTACTTAGACTCAAGACACCCTGTTATAGATTAATGCACACGGAAAAAGAAGGTAGGTTCGGTCGTGCGTTCTCGTTAAAAATAATATAAATTGTTTTCTGCTATCAAATTTCAGCAATGAAGATGTGGCAGCGGTCAGCATTGAGGTCGATAAACGAAACCTCTGGCTAATATCAGCCTACCTAGCCTATGATGCAGTGAACATTCCACCAGTCATTCTGGGTGAGGCAATTTTGGAGGCTCAAAAGCGCAAGGTTGGAGTCATCCTGGGGAGTGATGCAAATTCTCATCACACAATCTGGGGAATTACTGACACAAATGAACGAGGTGAGTTACTCCTTGATTACATTCTAAGTACTAACCTTCATATATGTAACATAGGCAATAAGCCGACTTTTATAACTAGAAATAGACAAGAGGTATTGGATATTACACTTGTCTCAAACTTTTTGACGACTAGTCTATTTAACTGGAAAGTGTCGGAAGACAACTCCTTTTCTGATCACTGTTATCTTCAATTTGAAATGAGCTTGGTCTTTCCGAACAGCCCTCTCTACAGGAACAGGAGGAAAACCGACTGGGATATTTTCAGAACTATTCTGGGAAATTCACTACCAGTGCAGGTGCCTGAACCTCCAAAAACTACGATAGAACTCGATGGCTTAGTGGACGAACTGTCCAGCGCTTTTAATGAAGCGGTACTAGGCTCTTGTCCTCTTAGTAGGCCTAAGGGCAAATCTCGGCCAACTTGGTGGTCAAAGGAGATTCAACAAATACGTCAACGGTGCAAGAGACTCTTTAAAACAGCAAGGAAAACAAAAGCCGCTGTAGACTGGGACTCCTATAAGGAAGTCCTCAAAATTTACAAATATCAGCTAAGAAGCGCAAAGAACAGATCATGGAGACTATACCCCGTAAAACAATTTTAGATATTATGACCATAAAAAGTCTGGAAATTGGCTGTACGACCATTAGAGACGAAATAAGTCAAATGTCGGTCAATTGTTCAGTCATTTGTTCGTCTAATCTTAGCCGGAAAATGGACGAAATTTAAAGACATTTTCGTCACAGCAGATTCGTCTTCCATTTGATCGTTGCAATCGATGGACAAATGGTTGCCAAATTAGCTGTAGTCGAATCCGACTAGCAAATGAAGGTCAATATTGACAGCCAAATAATGTTTCTTAATGTGAGTCTTTTGTTAGTCTTCTTCGTTGCACCAATATATAGGCGGAAAGGACTGCGATATGTCGGACTATTCCGGTGCACATTTATTAGTCACTTCTATTGAGATTCAAATAGACGTTTCCGTTGTTTATTTAAATTTTTAGTTTTTTGTTACTTAAATGTATTGTATATTTACTTAATTAATTATCGATAGTTCACCAATCAAATAATTAAATATTCTGCCATTTTAAATAGACACAATTTGTTGATATCGTCGTTTGGCAATGGTTTGTAAAAATTGCAATTTACGCACGGAATAATATAATACTAATTATTGCGTGAAGCCACTCGTTCGGCCTACAATTCAATTTCATGTATTGGATATGAAATCACATAAAAATTGTAATTTAAAGTATATAGTAATTCTAGATAACGATAAGGCAAAATATCAAATTTTATTAGCAAAACCAATTATGAAATCAACAAATAATTAAAAAAATTTTGAAAAATTTATATTAGTAGTAATATATATGGATATGTAAATATAAAAAATTAAAAGACGAATAAATTATGATCAACAAAACTATTCATTTATTAATTTATTTATTAAAAGTATTCATGAAAAATTTAAATCATGTTACGAGTTCATGCTTACATATATATATATATATGTATATATATATATATATATATATATATATATATATATATATATATATATATATATATATATATACATATGGTACATATCCTAAGGACATAACACGTATATAATATGTAATTATTGTGTTAAATGCAATATACACACCTATGTATATGATTACGTAAAATAATTATTCATACAAAAATATAAAAATTCAATTAATAATTTAAAGCTAATGACGAATTATGGCATTTTTAACCGGCAGTAATAGCTTTATTTTGTCCGTATCTATAGCGCTCAGCAGCCCGTTTTAAAACGTCGACACAATTTTTTCGTAAATCGATTTTGCTTATTTCAGGAAATCCCAGTTCCTGAAAACGACAATTGATGGTAGTTTCAATTAAACTAATTAAATGATTCATGTCCGAAAATGCCTTTTTATTTTTTTCTAAAATAAGAAATTAATAATTAGTAAACTTGATCATTTAATACAAAAAAAATCATAGTTATATACCTTTCTTAATATTGACTGCCCCTGTCCATGTAAACTTATGTAATGTTTCAGGTTCGATCAGCTTTTCGAGAATATTACGAATATTTTTATTTACTTTTCGTCCTTCTACCTCCGATTTGAGAATAATTAGCTACAAATTCAATGGCATTAATTGAATGTTTACGTTAAAATCAAACTTTTTTTTCATATACCATTTGATCGCTGAAGGTTCTGTCTATTAATCTGAAATTAAATTGCTCTACTTCATTTATACTAGAAAATGGAAGTTTTGGTGACTTAAAAGAAGGATCTTTTTCAATTGAGTTAGTGGTATTTTTTCTCATGAAGGCTATTAGATCTGGTAAAAGATGAACAATTGGTTTAACAGTATTCTCCATTTCATGTATTCGGTTTTTTAACAACTTAATTTCGTCCGTTAATTCGGAGATAGTCTTTGTTAAAATACTGGAAACTGCTGGGTTAAAATCCTGAAGTAGTACGCCAGATTCTTCTTCGTCGTAATTTGGGATTATTGTTGCATTACACCTACGCAATTGGCCTTAATAAAGACAGATTAATTTTAAATATTTTTTTTTTGCATATTTTCTAAATTACCTAGATTGTCGTTGCCATTTAAGCTTTCATGGTCATCCTGATTGATATCTTGACTAAAAATTATGGTTTCTTGTTCGTAACTTATGCCTCGATTGTTTTCTATAATAATAGCATGGTTGTGTTGATTTTCAATTGGTATTGTTGCCGGCGAGTTCAAATCTGCATTTATAATGGTTGCATTCATATCCCCACCTTTTTGTAAATTCATATTAGCAATAGGTTGTATATTATCAATAATGAAACTACCACGGTTTTGAATTTCTTCGAATTGGTTATTTAAATCCACACTTTTAAATTTTTGCTTTTTATGATGAGAAGCCGCTTCAGATTCTGAATTTGAGAATGCCTCAAACATTCTTTCCCGTGTCTTGGCTTCAGTTAAGGTTTCTGGAAATATTTATCAATGAACATTAATGAAATTTTTAAATAAATAATAATTTATATTAATTATAAAATAATAACTGACCTATATTGTTTTGTAATAATTTATAAGGATATTTAAGCCAAGTTTCCGTAGGGGTTGCATGACTTTCCAACAGATGTCTAACGTTTTTCTTGTCCGGCCACAACACAGTTTTTCCATCTATCCAGGTTTTCGATACAATTGACACCTCTTTTTCATTATTTGTATCGCTCGTTTCGATAATCGCAAACATTTTTTATTTTAATATTACGTAGTTAGTAAATATTTAGTATGTAAATATGTACCTAGTATGTACGAGTTCGTAAGCTAGAATTTGAAAGCAAATAAGTAATATTGGGCCAGATACACGATACTCTAGCAATTCGCAAATCGATAAATATGGCGGATTTGCTAATCGAAAATTTGCTTGCATAAGCTACTCGATTATTTTAGCAAAGTAAAATATATTTTTGTATTCAGCACAAACGATAAAGTGCGTTAAAGTATCTCATTTTCTGAAATTCAGAAACAAATTGGGTTGCTAAATTATAGTGTATAACATTTCTAGCAAATTCGCAAAAAATAACTGCTTATCTGCTTATCTGAGTATCGAGTATCTAGCCCATTGTGAAGCTAGAATTATAAATCTTGGGTATCGATTTAATTAATTTTAATATATGTTGTAGGTTTTACAGAAATTTACTCGTATAGTTTCGAATATTCATATATGAACTAACGGAAAATATGCTCTATAATTCACATCTTGAGCCTCCATCGCAAACAATTTTTTGATTGGTGCATCAATTTTCCAATATTTTGCAGTATCCATTACTAAATCAGATTCATATATGTCAAGCTTATCAGATGAAATTGGCAGATGAAATAAATTTCGTTTTTTGGTTGCTTCTGATCCAAAAATATATAAACAATTTTCCTTTTTAATAACATGGGCAAACTGAATAATATTTTTCTGTTGTGTTAAAATCCAGCAGTCTCGCTTACTACTATTTAATCGGAAATCCTTAAAAATAATTTCTTTGAAGATAGTTTTTGTATTCTCCCTTGTAATTATATTCCTTTGTCGCTTTAAAATTGGAAATACTTTGTCATTACAATATTTTGCTTCTGGTATTTCACTTAGTTCCATCAGCCGATTGTAGATCTGCGATAGTGGTTGACTATTTTTTCGTAATAATGATTTTATTTTAAATATAAAACTTTCGAATGGAAATGAACTAAACATGTTAATGCTTCCATTCTGATCAACGTCTTCTGGCAAATGCGAAAGTGCATGCATATTAAAAACCAAATGATGTGCACCGTATAAACTCTTTACCCCATTAATAAATTCATTTAAAATAGTTTTACATAAGTTTATGAAATTTTTTGATAAATTATCAGTGGAAAGCAGCCGAATTGCTACATGTAACAACATAAAATGATTGTACTTGTCTTCTGATAATATATTGCGTAATACAAAAGGTGAAGCATACAGTAAGAAACACCTATATTCTGTGCCTTTAAAATAAGACAATTGAGATAGGGGTCTCAATTTTCGTTGAAACTCACTCGGTTGAAGGAGTGAAATAGAACTTAAACGACAAGAAATTCGTTCTATCTGGCTTGAAAGCAAAAGAGACTCAGAAGTGCCAACCATCCACATACGCAAAAATCTTTTGACTACTCCTAAGCAAACTACGTGAAGATAGTCATATGGGAATTGGTCAACCATATTTATGGGAAGCTCTTCTAAAATGGAAATAGTATTGTGGTGGTTTTCATCAGATTTACTTCGAAAGGAGCTATTCGTTCTCCTTGTTGCTTGATTTTCGGGAAAGGTCATCCGATTTTTAATGTGCTCTCCTTCTTGAGTACATCTATTGCATCCAAAATAGGCTGTATGTGACTTTATTCCCAAAACACTACTCCTTGCTGGTGTATCGCAAATAAAATTGTTTATTTTAATGTTAATTGGGCAAGTTTTATAACTAAAACTAGCACATATATCCTTTAATTCATCAACGAACGGTCGAAGAAACTCGTTAAATTCGTTAGGTTTTTTGAACCCATGATAAATTCCTACAACGAAAATTCGTTTGCTGATAGATGATCTGCCTAAAATTAGCCAAAAGCAACTATTCGAACTCCTGCTAATTGGCAGACCATCAATATTAAAATCGATGAATATATCCATTGGTAAGTTTTCTATGTTTGCCAAAAATCTGTCCAATGCTACACGGACTCCAATGTGCGCATATCTTCCTGGATTTACATTTATAATTGTTTTGTGACTGGGTGTATTTAATACTGTTCGGCTATCTATTGGTAAGCGGGGATATCCATTTGATTTAAAAAATTGTAACATTTCATTTAAAGCTATCATTGTAATATTATGTTGTAATGCCCACGTTCTCAGAAACATTAATAACTCATCAGTGTTAATTTTTTCTGAGCCATCGGTATTATGTTCCACTTCATCATTTAGATTATAGCAATTATAATAATCGTTAGGGTGGTCCAATAAAAACTCTTCATCATCATCGCTTTCAAAATCGTTTTCTGTATTTAAATTTGATTCTCGATTGGATTGTAGCTGACAATTAGCATTTTCGTAGGTAGATCTCATGTTAGTAGTAGGTTGAACTAGTTTGTTTTGTTGTGAGTCTAATTGAATCTTATTATTAGCAAGAATACTTCCTCGATTTATACGACGTTTAAGGGAATCACGTTTAAGCTCGAGAATATGTTTTCTATACCCCGGCATTTTTGAGAATATTTAATTATTTGCCACAATCTATTAATAATTTAAAATTTGATCTAAATGATAGGTAAAATGAAAATACAATACAAAAATTAGGGCACAAGGAAACTTAGCACATACATAATACAGGTTGTTTTGTACTTGAGCGTAAATATTTTCAGAGGTGATCCCTTGATTAATTTTGATTAGTAAATAATGAAAATTTTCCCATCAGGAACAACTTTTTGCTTGAAATTAATCAAGAATTCACCCCTGAAAATATTTAAACTCATGTACAAAACACCCTGTATTTTGAGGAACCGAATTATTTTCACGTGAATTAATTCCGCCGGAAAATATAACATATAACATAATTTCGTATCATGACAGAATTAGTAGAAATAGGCTCACTATGACACGTTTGAATGCATGAACTAAGCGGTGACCGGAATTATTTTATCCTCAAAGACAAAACGCCATCGGAATTATTTTATTTTCAAAGGCAAAACACGCTTGCTTTGGCTACAGTTTGTTTTTCGGCGAAATTAATTCAGAGAGTCATATATTTTATCTACAATAAATGTATGTACAAAAATTGAGCCAAAAACACAGGCGACACACGAGATGTTTATGTGACACGGTAGAATACTGCAAAAGTGGCTTACCTAAATATTTTAGGTACCGTTTTAACCAGTTTTATTACATTTGTGTGTTACATTTGGATATACATTTCACATCACTTAACTTACGTAATAAATTAATAAATAAAAAATATACATTATATAATTATAGTTACCAATTATTGTAATATCGAACTAAACTTTAACTTTCACTTGAATAAATTGTGTTACGCACGAAGGATGATTTGCAAATAAACGTGGTTTACATTATTAGTGGGAAATGTCACGTTATTTTACCATTTTCGCCTCTTTTTTGTGTTCTTATTCGGATTCACGGACAAGTTCGTTTCTATTTCGGATTTGATATTTTCATTCATGGTCATTTTCGTCTCTTATTTGTTCCTTATTCGGATTCAAGGAAAAGTTCGTCTCAATTTTGTATTTCATAATTTTATTTATGGCCAGTTACGGCTCTAATATGTTTCTGTTTTGCAATTTAAAGCCAATTCTGTCTGCTTTTTGTTTTTATTTTATTTTTTATGATTTTGCTGTAGACATTTACGTCTCTAACAGATTTTTCGTCTCTTTTAAGGACGAAAATGTCGCGATGGACGAAAATTGTTTTACGGGTACTGTGGTAAAATTCAGGAGTCTTCAGAGATGTCCAGGCTGCGTAAAGTACTATCTACTAGCCCTTCCATACCAAGCTTCCTTCAAAGGCCGGATGGAGCATGGACCACAAATAGTATGGAATCGCTGGAACTACTATTGGAGACGCACTTTCCTGGTTGTTCCGAAGCTGAACCTGCTATATCAGCAGGTAAAAGGGCAAGTAGCCTCGTAGGCCAAATTATTAGCAGAAGAAAGATTCTGTGGGCGATTAGCAGTTTTAAACCATATAAGTCGCCAGGACCTGATGGTATTATCCCTGCGGATATACAAAAAACTACGGATCTAACCATTCGCTGGTTAGAGGTAATTTTTAGAGGCAGCCTAGAACTATGTCACATTCCCAGTAAATGGACGGAAGTGAAGGTTGTCTTCATACCTAAGGCGGGAAAACGCTCACACTGCAGTCCCAAAGACCTTAGACCGATCAGCTTGTCTTGTTTCCTTTTCAAAATACTGGAAAGACAAATAGAAGCTCATATTAGAGGCACGATTGTGCCGGAAAAGCTATCCAAATCTCAACATGCCTATTGCATGGGGAGATCTGTAGAAACTGCTCTTCATTCTCTCACATATTTTATTGAAAAATCTTTCGAATATGGAGACTACGCGATGGTAACCTTTTTGGACATTGAGGGAGCCTCTAATATCGTGCTAACGGGGGCTATAACTCGGGCACTTTCGAATCTATAGGAGTGGATGATTCGCTTAAGGACTGGATAGATCAGATGCTAAGAGGCAGGATCATAAATGCCAGTCTGGGGAAATCCTCCGCCAGAAGATTTGCAAGCAGAGGCACGCCGCAAGGTGGCGTACTGTCCCCCCTTCTCTGGAACTTGGTCATAAATGACTTGTTGCTGAGACTGGAGGATAGTGGCTTCAAGGTGGTTGCCTATGCGAATGACGTCGCTATTAGTGTCTGATCAATGCTCTGGGCATTCTTTTATTATGGACCAATGGTTGTGGGCTAAATGTGAACCCACAGAAAACCGAATTGGTTCTCTTCTCTAGGAAATATAAAATTCCTCATGTCGATCCCCCTACTTTAAATGGTTTCAACTTGGCTTTTACAGGTGAAGCAAAGTTCTTGGTTCTCGTCTTGGACAGTAAATTAAACTGGAAACCGAATATTATGGAAAGGGTAAAGAAAGCTACGGTAGCGCTATACTCTTGCAAAAATGCAATTGGGAAAGGTTGGGGCTGGAGCCCCACATGGTCCTTTGGTAATACACAGCAGTAGTTAGACCCATTCTTCTGTATGGGGTAACAGTCTGGTGGCCTGCTCTGGACAAAACTGTCAACCTAAAGTTGTTGACAAAAGTTCAGAGAACAATTTCTCTGTGGATCAGTGGTGCAATGAGGAGCACATCCACTCAGGAACTGGAGACTCTGCTATTTCTAACTCCTCTAGATATCTTGGGAAAAGAGTGGGCAGCTAGCACTGTCATACGACTGAAATCCATGTTAATGCAAGTGTTAATGTGGACCTGCAATAATACAGGGCACTCATCTATACTTTGTAACAAAGGGCTTCCCAAGACCACCGACCATACTGTCCCGTCACTATCTTTTGATAGAAAGTTCCGGACTATTATCCCATCTAGAGAGGACTGGATGATCGATGCAGTTTTGGAACCAGGAATTTTGAACTTCTTCCCTGATGGTTCAAAACGCGATAGAGGAGTAGGGGCTGGGGTGTTCTGCGAGGAACTTATGTTAAACTTCTCCTTTCGTCTCCCTGACTACTGCAGCATTTTTCAAGCTGAAGTAACTGCGATAAAGGAAGTCGTGGACTGGTTGAGGTATAATGTAATATCGACTTGTGATATTCGCATATATACGGACAGTCAGGCAGCCATTAAAGCGCTTCAATCACACCTTCTCACGTCGAAAGTAGTCCAGAACTGTCTCTCATCTCTTAACGAGATGACAGATCAGTTCAACATCCATATCACATGGGTGCCAGGACATTTCGTTAGTACGGGGAACATTAAAGCCGATGAACTGGCTCGACGTGGTACAACGGACCACATTTCAAACAGCAAAAAGGATATTGAAATGCCTCTTGCGGGATGTAAACTGCTTCTTCAGGAGGAAGCCAGTAAGTTGACGAATGACAGATGGTCAAATAGTACCTCATGCGTAATAACTCGGCAGATCTGGCCAAAGTTGAACTTGGCGAGATCCAAACAGCTGATCTCACTTCAGCGGAGTCAGATCAGTGTGGTTGTTGGAGTGATTACGGGGTATTGTCTCATAGGAAGACATGCGAGTAGACTATTGAAAGTTCGTTATTAATAATTCATGTATCTTTAATTAATGCAAGATAAAATTCATTATTGCGTGATGCACAACCATTAAGAACAAAACAACGAACAGAAAAAAACTAAAAACAAAAACGGTGACTACTTGATTTTCGTATTACCGTACAGTGGTGAATATACACAAAACAAGTATGCAAATTAAAATATAATTGAACCACAAAACAATTCAATTATGCAACATTTCTCCTCAATTATATTTCTCTTAAGCCGGTGAGCTCTCGAAGGCATCGTAATCGGGTTGATGTCAGCGGCTTAGTCATCATATCTGCAAGCATTGTTTCAGTGGGACAGTACTGACAATCTATTTCTCCTTTATCAATATGATCTTTAACGAAATAATATTTTATATCTATATAGTTACGGTTACAGTTCCCATAGAAACTGCCACGCAAGCAAAAGATAAACAACGTGACTTGATTGATAAGACAATTAGCGCAGCAAATCCAATTCTGCAACATAAACTCGGTAGGTCTGGCCAAAGTTGAACTCGGCGAGATCCAAACAGCTGATCTCACTTCAGCGGAGTCAGATCAGTGTGGTTGTTGGAGTGATTACGGGGCACTGTCTCATAGGCAGACATGCGAGTAGACTGGGTTTTTTCTCACATGACTACTGTCGTTGTTGCGAGGACGAAGAGGAGGAAGAGACAGTACTTCATCTTCTTTGCACCTGTCCTCGTCTGGCACGAAACAGACTGAATTTTCTAAGGGCACCCCTTTTCAACGACCTGGCGGAGCTCAGTGAGAAGGACGTCAGGAGTATCCAGCGCTTCATAGCAAGCTTAAAGTGGTTTTAATGAGTTGGAGGAAAAACTTTTTAATTTGTGGTATGGCTACGGACCTTTTTGTGTCTATGCCTGGTCCTGGTCGACCGCCACCCAAACCTAACCTATCCTAAGTCCATATTTTGTTGAAACGAGATAATGAAATAATAAAAAAACAACAAATGCAAAAATATACGGGATTTTGTGTTTTCTTATTTATTGCACATGTATTTGGGTTTCTTTTTTTTTATTTTGACAATAAATTATTTACCGTTAGAAGGAATATACTATTATTAATCTATCGTTATCATTAACTTGATTTTTTTTAAATGGACTTAGGCCACTTTCCAAATAAACGGATCAATCAAAATAAAATTGAAAGTAGTATTGTCTTCCTTTAGTGTCTGGTTAAACGCAATATTCTGCAAATATTGGTCCGAAAAAAAATTCAAACAGTCATTTGTATTTGTCTTATTATTTTATAACAAATCGGAATGAATTTATTATGATTAAGATAAATTACTAACAGGTTTGTCTTGTGCATCCTCTATCTTAAGTTAGTCTAGAGGCAGAATTTGATATAATTGTACTTCTTACTATAGACGATTTAATTTACTTTAATTTGAAGTCGATTTGAATAATTTAAAAATTGTTGGAATATCGGTGAGTTCAGCACACAATAAGATTTACTGAAAAAGGGATCCCCCCGTTATCCATCTTTCCAAAATCCAATTTGCTAAAATCCGTCGTTTTTTATAAAAATCCACTTTTGGCAAAATCCATTGATGTTGAAATCCATGATTGTTGAAATGCATTTATGACACAATCCACTGTTGTCCAAATCCTTCAGTATAATGTCACTACATTGATTGTACGGCCATCAATAAAATAAATTTCGTATTTAAATAAACTATATATTTAGTAATTAATTACATACTCCTATTTCATTATATCAAAATATACGAATAGTTAATTTTTTTTTTATGGATGGAAAACTTATTATTATTAGGAGCTGAATATATTGTAAAAATACATCAAAGAATCGAAAAAATGTTATAAGTGGTACAACCTCTTCACAGAAGGACAATAACATGTTAATGATGATACCTGCCCTGGACGCCCTAGCGCGTCAATGACCGATGAAAACGTTGAATCAGTGAAGAAAATTGTTATGGAGAATCACTATTAGAGAAGTGGCTGAGGATGTCGGCATATCGGTTGGCTCATGCCATGCAATTTTTTCGGATGTTTTGGGCATGCAACATGTGGCAGCGACATTCGTAATCATGCCTCAGCCACCATATTCACCGGACTTGGCTCCCGTGCGACTTTTTATTGTTCTCAAAACTGGAAAGATCCATGAAAGGATGTAGTTTTGCCACGATTGAGGAGTTAAAAACCGCATCGCTGAAAAAGCTCAAGCCCTTACCAAAAAGTGTATTATATCTGAGGGGGATTGCTTTGAATTTTTCGAGAAAAATAAAAAGTCACTTTTTTTAACAAGCCACGTATATGGGTAAAATAGGGTATTTAAAAAAAAAATGGTTTTCATTGTAATTAATTAATGTTATTTTGTAAAAGTATAAAATAAAAAAACATTTTATGATTCGGAAATTATTTTCAAATTGCTGAATAAATAGCTCCGTATGCGACAACAGTTATGACAGTGTGGGACTACCAGAAGCAGCCAGAAGAATGGTACAAATTCATCTTTTGCTAAAAACACATCGTTTTTGTTATTTTTGCAAGAATCCATCAAAAAGCAACGAATCCATCGTTTTTGTTATTTTTTACAAGCGGCTTGTAAAAAATACCAAAAACGATGGATTCGATGGTTTTTGAAGGATTTTGACAAAACGGATTTCGTCAATAATGGATTTTATCATAAATGGATTTTGAAAAAGATGGATTTTGTCAAAAGGTGATTATGTCGAAAATGGATTTTGTCAAGATGGATTTTGTCAAAAAGGATCGTGACGTAATGGATTTCGTGGGTAACCCACTGAAAAATCATAGAAATTTACAATAGTTGCACAAACTTATTAAAGAAGATAAAATCAATTCATCAAAATACGACATAAAATTCAATTTACAATTCAATAAATCGAAAATACTAATTGGATTTAATGTATTCCATTTAGAATTGACAAATTTATTTTTTTATTTTTTTTACTTGCTGCATTTATTCTTTCGTTCGAAATAATCCAAATTTAAAGTGAGAACTAAAACTCGATAATTTTTATTTAAAACTTAAAAGCATAAGATATTTTTTTTGCATTTTTATTATACTGTATATAATGGGTATGTATGTATGTAGTTCTACGTTCTATCTATTTTCCCTTAGATTTCTTTTTTGCTTTCCAACATAAAATATGTTTCCCAATTGATTTTACTTTAATGCATGCAACGTACAGCATCTTAAATAAAAACTATGCGATAAAATAATCGTGGGGGATATATACGAGAGTGAAGTAAAGCTTTAAAGTTTATTTTAAATATTCACGGAACATTCAATCTTGTTATAGCATAGTTTCTGTTTTTTGTATCTCGGTGGAAATTAAATATTTTATCGAATTTTCTTTTTTTGTTTTCACCGCTACATCATGTTTTAAACCTTTAAACATTTTGATTATATGGTACATGTATACATACTATATAATATAAATGTTATGACTGGAATCCCGTAAAGCGAGTTCATATTAGAGTAAAGTAGAGTAAGTAATAAAGAACTTATTTATTGTTATCTTGTAGAATAGTTATTTATGTACATATTATGCATACTGATAGTATTTTATACTAACTACCAAATACGAATCTCAGGTGGGTACTTAATTTACCCAGAATTGTTGTAATATTTTAATTTGTTATCACAAAAAAATTGTTTTTATTTTTCGTTATAGTTTGTAATCGAAACACCGAAATATGTAGGTCATAAAATCAATAGTTTGTATAAAAGTACTCTACATGTAATGTTGATAAACTCTTTTTTTATGAATAATTTAACATTTGTAAATATTTGAAATTTGTTGGGAAAACATTAAAAAATATACCGAAACAAAAAAAAAAAAACTTTTATTGGCTTTTGTATTCGAAAATATGCTATGCTTCTTCCGTTGCCGCGTATTGAATTTAACAATCTACATCCATAAACGAGGAGTATACGAGTTTATATTTTAAAAAACAAACCAAAAAAAAATCTTTATTCAAATTCGATTACTGTTTCCAATTATCGCTAAATTATACGATACATGCAACCATAAAAGTTAATTTGAGATTTTATCATCGATTGTAGTACATATACAAACCGTGCTACGTTATATACGATAGTGCTGTTGATGCTGCTACTGCTGCTGCTGCTTCATATATGGTTTTATGGAAATCCAATATTTTTTAAAAAGAGTTGATATATCTGTGTGTGATGAAAACCGAACAAAAATAATTAAATAAGTTTTCCTCCAAATAAAACGAGAAAACTCTCTAGACTGTGGATGATAAAAGAATATTTTAGATTTTATTTTATTTCAGTTTGAAAACCAATTTAAAATTAAAATGTTGAATTGGTTTGGATAAATAAATAAAACTCAATATATTCTGTGTTAGGATGTTGCACGTACAGATTTATGAAGAATTCAGGTTAGACTATGGCCACGAACAAATATATGTACAAGTATATGTACATACCTAGTACGCGAAACTGATGTTGATGAAATTATGTATAAGTAAATGTATTGAACAATTAATTTTCAGATAGTATTATTCATGCAGGATCAAGTCAATCTAGAAACTTGCAGCAAATACACTCAATCTAAAATGATCGGACTGGTGTCCTTTCACTAGTTTCTGATAAAAAATGCCCACTTCGGTCAATACCTGTCTACCTTCCTCTTGCACTTAAAAACGGGTAATACAGTTAAATGTACAACTATAGGTTTTCGCTTGAACCAGTTACAAATTATTGCCCTCAAACCACAATTTTTTTTTTTTTCGCTGGCGCTCCATCCCATAGAGGGATTTGGCCGCTTCATAGTGAAGTTTCGTAATCATTTTTACAACGGATAATGAGTGATTAATTCATTGATCCTTACATTAGCCAGCCGTAATTTTTTCATCACCCGCCGGGAATCGAACCCGGGACCTCCGGACCTTAAAGCAAGCATGCTAACAACTGTGTCGCCGGGGCAAACCATAATTTGGCTAACATAATAATGGAATTACGTGCAAAGAGTGAATACAAAAAGATTAATTTATTCAAAAGCTTTCAATTGTGCCCGGTTAAAATTATCAACAATTAAAACAAATTAAAGACAATTATTCACAGTGGATAACCACGATAACGATAAATTCGTTAATTGTAGCTTTAAAATGTGCCTATAATCATACCGTGGAGTATGGATACAACGGAAAACATAAGCCAAGAGGAAGTGTTTCGTACTATCAGTGTACAACGAAAATCACGTGCCATTAACGAAGTTCCAGTCAAAAAAATGGCAGCCGAAGGTAGTGTGCTGCTCGGAAACCGTTTCGAAGCTTTAGCAAATGAAACACCACTACCTGGTGAAATAAAACCCGGCCGAGTTCCGCCAATCATCGTGGACACACCGATGTCACAAATAGAGTCACTCCTCTCTTCATGTGCCATCCATGTTGGCGTGGGAAACTTCACGGTGAAGATCCTCAGCCGCACCGGTCGTGTGAGAATTAATCCACGCACAAAAGAGCATCACGCTAAACTCATTGTAGAATTAGCGAAAAGCCATGAGTTTCACACGTTCACCGACGATAGCGAACGTGAATATAGTGCCGTAGTTCTAGGACTATATGACATGGATCCGGAAACGATCAAAACCGGTGTAAAGGACGCCGGCATTAATCAAGTCAGAGCTGTAACCAAACGAAACACAAAATCACAAGCCATTGTGCATGTAGTGAAGTTTGCGAGAGAGGCCACTTCTCTAAAGGAACTACAAGAGAAGTGTGAAAAATTGTGCCATTGGCCACGTGGCAGAAATTTTCGCCAGCCGTAAAGGAATACATGCAATGCCGAAACTGCCAACAGTTTGGTCACGCCGGAACAAACTGCATAAGAAAGCACCGCTGCATCAAATGCCTAAATGATCATCTAAAAGGCGAATGCCCCCGAACGGCAAGGGAAGGTACTGCCAAATGTGTGAATTGCAAAGGTGATCATGCAGCCACCACAGAGGATGCACTAAATACCAAGAGTTCAAGGCAAGCAAATTAGCCCAGCAATTCACAACAACGAAGCCACAATATAAACCGGCACCACCTCCACCCGTGAACTTTTGGGAAATGCGTGCGGATCCACAAAGAGTTTCAGCAAGCCACTTCGCGTATACGCAAGCATTCCTGTCATTAAAACAAGTGCCAAAAGTCGCACCACCGACCGAAAGACCGGCAGCGCATGCAGATATCCCGCCAACAGCTATGCCAGCACCAGCAGCCGCAGCAAAATCTCCGCAAAATCCATTTGCGGAGCTACGAATCCTTCAACTGGAATTATTAGCCATCGATAACATCTGGGAGATCATAGCAGAATACCGGAAAATAATCCAAGCAATAAAATCAGCAGAAACACCACAGCAAGTAGCATTAGCTCTCATCAGCACCAGTTTTAATTAGATGATAAGTACAACCCAAAAAATTGTAAAGTGTATGCTATGGAATTCTTGTTCCATCATCCCAAAAAAATGTGGAATTCGAAGGGTTCATCGAAACCCACAAACCAGCTATAGTATTCCTGGTGAAAACGTGGCTGAGTCAGGATAAATATTTTAGCCTACAACACTATCGGACCCACAGGTATGATAGAGAATGTTCAAGCATAGTTTGTAGTTAAAGTTTGAAAACGAGTGGGGGTGTAGCAATGTAGCAATACTAACCCATGAGTCAATTAAATTTAAACCCCTGTCGCCCCTTCCTCAATCCTGTCAAACAACTATTTCAACATCACGAATGTCAAATCAATCAGTGATTTGTCATCACACCACCCAATAAACTACGGAATATTGCCTTGCGTACAAAAATCGTGCGCTTCATCATCCCATAAACCAACTAACAAAACAAATCAAATCCAAAATAACTGAAATCACTAATAATGCATGGAAAAAGAAACTCCAAGATACAAAACCAAACCACACCTCGGTCTGGCAGTTGGTCAAACAACTGAAAGCCCGAAGAAGCCAATTACCACCTGTAACAATGCATGATAAAACTGCCTACACCAATAGTGATAAAGCTAATCTCCTTGCTCAGCAATTTCACCAAGCCCACAATATCTGCTTACATCCTACAGACCCAAATATTGAGTATGAAGCCTAGTCGGCTCTGGTACAGATCGATTCCGGTATTACGCAAATCAAAGCTGAGGAAATCATCCCTCCACCAGAGCTTAGATTTATACTCAAAAGCCTCCGTAATAAACAAGCCCCAGGACACCCATAATATTCCACCCATCCTAGTCAAGAACCTTCCTAAAAAAGCGGTCATGTACCTGTTAGCCATCCTAAATGCCTGCTTACGGATTTCATACTTTCCAACCGTATGGAAGCACGCCAAGGTAATCGCGATTAAAAAAACAAATAAACTTTCAAATGAATCAGCAAGCTACAGGCCCATCAGTCTTGAAAAATTATCTACAGTGGAATGCTCTCCTTTACACAAAACCACAACATCCTGAACAACCATCAATTTGGTTTCCGCGAAGGAGACTCTGCCCAATACCAACTAGTTCGTCTAGGCGAAACTATTTCGACGATGGCAAACATCAACAAGTCCACTTGACTTGTTATGTTGGACATCGAGAAAGCCTTTGACTCTGTCTGGCATGCAGAGCTGTTATATAAGCTCCGTAAGCTTGGATTTCCCTGCCATATCCAAAAAATCATAAAATTCTACCTTCAGAACCGCTCATTTAACGTCAGTATCCTGGGGGAACAGTAGGGGGAAAAATCGTAATAAATGCACATGGGGTCGGGTTTTAATTGTACAGTGGGTAATAATTTAAGGTTAGCTTTAAGTAATTATCATATATGATAAAAAATACTAATGAGATTTTTAATGTAAACCGCCATCCTATTCCTTTTTCTCTTATTCAAAAATGTCGTAATTTTTAAAAACTTTATAGTTTATAATTAGGTTACATGTAAAATAAATATTACATGTAAAAATTATCATATCAAAAGAAATTCATTTGTTCAACAACAACTATGTATTCCAACATTTTTTCAGATTTCTTTGTGCTCGCCTCGTATCAAATTTTTGTGTTTTCCGTTGTTGTTTTCTGGATTTGCAAAAGGAAATGATATTAAATCCTTCCCTCTTTCAAAAGTTTTCAATTAAACAGCTTTTTGTCTTTCGTATAATGACACACAAATAGCAATGCTTGAATTATTATTGAAAGAAAATCCAAAGGAAAATTTAATTGCTTACTAAGATGCAACAGGTGGGTAAAATCATCCGAGAGCAATATATCTAGTGTACTTCATTATGCATTAGTTGTACCAATAAATGTTATTGATTCAGATCCGGCAGATCGGTTTTCTTTAACGGATATGATTAGTTCGAGCCATAATATAGATATGTATAGATACTATAGGGGCTTGGTTAAAAGCATGCCGTATAGAATTAGAACATAAGCAAAGAATTTGGCCAATTTTTGAATCAGTTGTTACTGATTGTAACTTTGCCGAAATAAATTCAATTATGGATTCCTTAAATAAAATTGACATAATTCAATATTTAAAATTGTCTTATTCGTGCTTAATTAAGAAATCTGTAAATGTTGGTGTAATAAAATTACACTTATGTGTCTCACATTTAATACATAACATGATAGTAGACATAAATAAAGGGTGGCTTCATTATTTTGAATAAACAATTTTGAATCGGTAAAATTAGTTTGGAAATTGTTTTGCCATGTATTAAAATCTAAATATTTAACATCAGCTGTATTTAATTTACTAAATGAAATAACAAAGCTTTGCAAACATGATACTTATTTATCTTTACAAGTTCCTAATGGCACAAATAAAATGAGTTGGATGGATGAAGACAATGTCGAAAATATTAGTAATTTTAACAAGACGCCTTATTCTCAAAGCTCTTATTACGAAATCTTCAAATCCATTTCAGACAATATTGAATCGGAACCATGTTTATTATCAGCAAATATGAGACCTCTAAATATGTATTTTAATCCCGAGTTACTTGAGACAGTTCTAAAAAAATATCTTACTTTTCTCCCTTTTGGTCGGGTACTTTTCATTCATGTAGGTTGAGTAACAGCCACATTGAAAATTATTTTGGTACCATCAAAAGACGAGTAGTAAAAAATTAAAGATCCAAAGTCCATATATATCTTATTTAAGAAATGGTTCGATTACAGGGGAGAATTACTTCAACATATGTGCTTTCGATTCATTTACCACCTGCATTTTGAATTTGAAAACATTAAACAATTTCCCAAATGAAAATGACTTTCTCAATTTAATAAACAAATTAAACGAAGATAATATACCCAGGACTGAAACTATTAAATTATTAAAGTGCCCAATCAGTTTTGAAATGTTTAATTTGCGGCGAAACCGTAATAGATTTATTAAATTGTATTCCCATAAACTTTTACAAATTGGATAGATTAGGGCTAAGAAATTTCGTTAACTGTTTGGAGGATACTAACTTGTCGATTTGCCCAATTTATCATAATGAGTATAACAGACAAATTTATTCGAATGAACTCGCTTTTATTTATGTGGAACCCTCAATGAAACCGTTTGCAATTCCAATTACTGACATACCTCTTGAAATTAAAATTTTTACTGAAACATTTAAAATTAATTTATTCGTGGATTATATGCCAATCAGTTCTATTACCGTTGTTCCACATTACATATCTTATTGATCTCGGGAATGTCAATGAGAGATTTACGATAACTTGAAAGAACTTGTTTCTCAGGCAAGGCTTGCAACGTCTCATAGAGTCCTTCCTAATTTATTTATATACGAGAAAGTAGAAAGCAGTTAGAATTTGTGTTTTAATAATTTCGAGTTACTGGAAAAATATTAACGAAAATAATAAAAATTGAAAACAAATAAATTCATAAAATTCGGGTTTGTATCACCACAGCACTTCGATATTCAAGTTTGAGCCTTAGGGTACTTGCCATAAAAAAATTAGAAAATAAACAAATCGATGAATTTTGTATACAAGGACATTTTTCTTTTTTATACGAAGTAGCAAGAATCCCAGAGATTGGCTCAAAAAAGTTACTGCAAAGGTTGTACAGGGTATACAATGAGGAATTCAAATCACTCAGTGTCATTTTGATGTGAGCCATATGACTCGCTTGCAAAAATGTTTTGAAAATTAACAAATCGACGAATTTCGCATGGAAAAGGAAGTTTTTTATTGTTATTTATTAATTATTGATAATTAATTATTATATAGTACATAATTATTAATTTTAATACGACTCGAACTGACTACTCGAAAACCAGACGTTTCGTTTCAATTGGAAATAAAAGAGGATCCCACTTGGGAATAAAAGAGAAGGCTCTCTATAGTGAGTGAAATGGATCCCATTATGGCTTGGGTGCTTCACATGAATATTCGTATGAACGAGGATCCTTAAAAACGGGCTCTCGTGCATGAATGATAGTGTGGAGGCTTAAGAACGAAACGTTTCTGATAGTACACGGAAAGGTGTCCATGCGAAATTCGTCGATTTGTTCCTTTTTTATAAAAAAAATATTTTGCAAGAGCCTTACAGCTCATATCAAAAATGCAATAAGTTATTTGAATTCCTAAATTTACATGCTCTTTTCAGCCTCCATAATCACTATATGAGCCAATCTCTGAGATTCGTGCTATTTGGTTTAATAGGTACGCCCTACAGGGAGAATTTTTTATTGGAAAATCTCAGATATCTCAGTCGCTTAGGGTCTCGGTAAAATGATTGTTACGATTTAATGCTACTGGCCATTAAATGAGTCCCACACTTGATAAGAGAGGACCACTGCAGTTCACTTGAATAGGAACGACAGTTTTTTTGGAATATTTCGAAATCGATCCAACTTTTCCAAGATTGTCTTTTACAGGATTAGCACTTGTTTAAAATGACAAAATTTTTAAATAAAAATAAATTAGTAGGCCAGAAGAATTTTATTTTATTTTGTTTTTTCTTAAAAAATGTGATTTTTGTTTGTTTCACTTGAATAAAAACGACCATAATTTTCAATAAATTTGACGTGTTAGCAACTTAAACTTAAATTAAATTCATTTTTTTTAAAAAAGATTACCAATTTAACATAAAAAAATAAAAATATGGGTTGCGTAAATAAACTTAGTAAGGAAGAAATAGCCCAAATTCAAGTACTATACAGCGAAAATTATTCTCTACAAGCAATTGCAGATAAAATAGGAAGAAGTAAGACTGTAATATTCAATTTTACCAAAAATCCAAATGAATATGACTCAAACAACAAAGGACGAACTGTTGAGGCCACATCTGCAGCCGACAAGCGGGCCATACTAAGGACAGCATCCAATTGTGCACTATCTTGTGCAAAAATTAAAGCGAGAGTTGGTGTGGAGGCGAGCCGAATAACAGTATGGAGAGTGATTGAAAAATCAGATCACCTTATTCGAAGAAAGCTTCAGAAGAAACCACCTCTAAATCAGGAGAGGAAACAGAAAAGGTTAGATTTCTCGAGGCAACATATGACATGGGCTGAAAAATGGAAACGTGTCGTATTTTCTGATGAGAAGAAATTTAACCTCGATGGCCCCGACGGGTTTAATTATTACTTTCACGACCTTCGAAAAGAGGAAAAGTTCTTAGAAAAACACCATAACCGGGAAGGAGGCGTTATGGTGTGGGGGGCTATATCATTTTATGGTCCGGGAGATTTGCCATTTCCAACCGGAAAAATTACCGCAGCCACTTATAAAAGCATCCTTGACGAAGCAGTTCCCCGCTTCAATGATACTTTTGGGCCATTGCCATGGATATATCAGCAAGATAATGCCCCTATCCATACAGCTAATATAATCAAGTCATGGATATCGCACCAAACCTTTAGCTTTTGCCGTGGCCACCGTATTCACCCGATCTCAATATCATGGAAAACGTGTGGGGTTGGCTGTCTCGGAAAGTTTACGAAGGTGGTCGATAATTCGACAGCAAAGAACGCCTTATTAAGGCGATAAATGAAGCGTGGAAGGAGATTTCTTTGGATTATTTAAAATCTTTGTATGACTCCATCTCCAGCAGACTTTATGAAGTTATTTTTAATAAGGGAAGTGGTACGCATTACTAACATGGCGTAAATTTAATTAATTTTTGAAAATAAATCGAGCTCAATTATATTTTTAGTCAATAAAATAACTTTTTGTTAAGATTAGTTAATCGTTCTCAAGAAAGCAAAATTAATCATGAAAAAATAAATTTGTTTTTCCTTTAATAGTTATTGCTTAATCAAAACTTATAATTCTGTAAAAAAAATATTGAAAAAGTTGGATCGATTTCGAAATATTCCAAAAAACTTGTCGTTCCTATTCAAGTGAACTGCAGTGTACGTATTAAGAAAGCCTAATTCCACCCCTTTCTATTGTATAAAGTCAGTATAATAGAACATTTCTGAGATTTCTGAGATTCAGCTTTTAATCGCTTTATTATACAATGGATTTTTTTTAAGTTCTTTTAGAAGAATTTTATAATTTAAAATTAAATTTGTTTAATATATTTTGATGTAAAATGATGTAAAATATCTATACTAACATGATAGTTATTTTCTGGGCTGACATAATATACTAAATTACTAATTTACTAATATAACTACTATATTAATATAACTATTGTAATATACTAATATGATAGTTTATGTCGCGATAGTTATTGTGTTACCATTTCTTTTTTCTAGGATGAATCCTGGGCAAATTTTATATACATCTTAAACGTAGATGTTCCAGATTTTAAATGGATAATTGGTTAACATCGTTACTCGAGTTACTCAAAATTGATTGAGCCATTCTGTTTAAGGGTAAGGGGGTTGACGCTTTCTATGATGTGTTATATTCGGTAGTCATTAAATACAGAAAAGCTAAAACTAAACTTAAGGGGAAAGAGTTTCCTTGTTGGTTTTCTAGTTACCTTATAGCACTTATCATTGAAAAGAATAAAATAAGGAAAAGCTTCGTATTTACAATAATATTTCGATGGCTTATTTCGAATAGGGGGCGTAAGTCTCATTTTGTAAATTTCGCAGGAGAGAGATAAAACTTTATATTTAGCGTAAAGTACGATTTAAATCTTGATTAATAATGACGTTTTTATTAAAGATCGGTCTCTCAAAATAAAAAAAACAAGTAATATTTGTCCTGAATTATATTTATTTAAGCACATAGAAATTTACTAAGATTATAGCCCACTCTCCGTGATCGTGTACTTATTGCACAACTTAGAAAAAATGTAGAAGAGAAATTAAATTCGACCCGACATTTTTTTGAAATTACACATGCTCTTTAAGAAATGAAACAAATTTTCCATATTATATGTCTCTTGACTAATGTAACTCATCTGATGGATCTGTAGTTGCCAGTTTATTTGCTGATCATTTTAAGAGTGTCTATAACTCAGTAGCTTCTGGTCTGGCAATACGGAAAACTGATCAATTTTCTTATTTACTTTGTTCTAATTAGGATGTAATTGGTGTACTTAATGACTTTAAAACTAATAAAGGAACTGGATCTGACTCAATCCAAATTTTTTTTTTTTTTTGTGAAAAGATTAAAGTATATCTTTATTAAACCTCTAACCAAAATCTTCAATTATTCAATCTCAACGTCTTATTTTCCTTACAAATGGAAGCAGCCCATATAATTCCAATATATAAAAGTGGTGATCAATGAGATATTCTGAACTGTAGGGCAGTTTCTATTTTAAATTCTTTTGCTAAAATATTCGAGTATAGTAAGTTATTTAACCTGGTTAGAAATTGTATTTCTCATAAACAGAATGGATTTCATAAGCAAAGGTCTACTCTTACGAATTTATTAGAACGTACACGTAAATTTGTTTGTTTTCCTGAAAAAAACAAATATAAGTTATATACAGATTGTGTTGTGCTGTTGGTTTTCCATAAAATATAGAATAGTGACGTTGTATTTAGTGTTTAGTGCTAATGACACACAAACTCTATACTTGTGCTAATTATGAAATTTAGTGATATATAGTAACATTTACAGTGCCCTCAAAAATGAGGGGCAGTTCATCATCCCTGGATGACAGGCAGGTCGACTGTATGAATAAACAAATAATTAAACAAGTGAATAAACTGTTGAACCAAATAAGTGCTAGATTTAATACGATTCCGGTATGTGGTGACGTAACTAGTGCGAACAATAGAAGTACAAACAACGACAATAAAAGCGAATCAGCGATGCGCAAGAAGATTCGTTAGCATCTATACGGATCCGAAAACACTGCGATTCAAAATTATCAACTGAAGAAGACATCACTGAACCGGCAAAAAAATTATCGAATAGATCTAACAATGACTACACAGACTCGAAAAATGAATAAGTAGTTGGAGGACAATTTCACCACCTTCCAACAGATGTGCCCTCGGAATGGATGGACGAAAAAAGTCGCAGGGTAGTAAGAAAAAACCGCAAAGACAAAACTGAGGAAATTTCAAATAAGGACCCCAAGAAAGGAATCGAGATTCAACAAAATCCGAAAACCAAAGTACCGCCAATCATGGTGCCTAAGTGCTAAAAGAAGAGCTTGATTGGTGATAAAAATAAATTACGTCTGTCGGATAACATGAGAAAAAATACGAAAACGAGACATAGTACAGTGCCTACGATGTCAGCGATACGGGCACATAGCAAAAAACTGTGCATACAAATGCGAAGCACCAAAAAAAGTTGGTTAAACTGAAGACTGAAGTTGCTTAGACTGAAGAAAGTGAAAATCGGAATTTGTTTGTATAAACTGTGGTGAACATGGGCATCCAGCAAATTACAAGGGCTGCAAAGTGCTCCAGAATCTGCAAAAGCAAGTTAGATTGGTTAAGGAGAGAAAAGAGCAACTAGCGCAAGAAAAGCAAATAGGTTCTAAAACCAGGAGTATCATGTGCGGCGGCGGCAGCAGCAACACCAGCAACCTTAAATCGAGGTCCAGTAATGGAGAAAGCATAAAATAAGATAAATCGAGTGAGTCAATCTTCGTTCGACTTTATAAATAGTGCATGCGAAACTCTTTTCAAATTCAATTTTGAAGACCTAATAGAAAAAGTAAACGCATTTGTTACCGACCCAACGGCTTCGGTGCTTAGATCGGGAGGTACCAAGTTCGAATCCCGATAGGGGCTGGATGCAAAAGGGACTTTTCGTCATCTGATTACGATCGGTGATGACGATGAACACAACTATGACCCCCCTGTTGAGAGTGCAGAATCCATGGGCCGACCCACCCTTCATGTCAGCACTCTAGGTTGGCATGAAGCAATGCAATGTGCAAAGGGCTTATACAAAACGGGTCTATAGCCGTAATTCCGCGATTTGGCTACTACTGCGTAAAGTAGGATGGTAAAAAGTTAACTGCGAAAGAGTTGGGAGTCCCTTGAGCCCCAGAAAAGATTGAATAGAATAAAACGAAAAAAATGCATTTGTTCCAAAATATAAAACATATTAGACAAATCAGACAAGGAATCAGCCCTCATTAATTTCACCGTTCAATTATGTTGCGGCCAAAAACTTAAAAATAATTTCCCTGAACTGTAGATCTATTGTGTGTAATTCAAATAGAGTATATTATTAGAAAAAATTATAAAAAAAATACAATCCAAACCTTTTACTAGCACAAGAAACTATAGGCTTAACACCTGGCATAGAATACAGATACAGGGATATAACATAATAAGAACAGATAAATTAATAACAAAACGGGAACGGCAATAATCATCAAAAACGCGATGAAAATAGTTAGAATTGAAATTTAAAATTTAAAAAGGGTAGAATATACGGCTCTGGAAATTAGCAAAACGGATTTTGGAAAGGTACTCATATTTTCAATATATGTACCTAACAGCACTAAGCACTAACCTTTCACAACTGAAAAACGACCTTGACACGATAAACGAAATAGGGGATAAGTATGAGGTATGTATCATTGGCGAAAACTTTACTGCTAGATGTAAAGAGTGGGACTCTGTAGACAATATTAGGCTTCAGAATTCTATGACTGAATTGGTTTAATTCGTTCCAAAACAACCTCCATTCCCTAGTTCATGGTCATTCCTAGGCCATTTTCTAATTTCCAATAAAATAATAGTCAACACAAACACCAATAAAAATTTCACAATGATAATTAGATTCTCCGACCACATGGCAATATGGGTCTCTTACATTTTTTTTTTTTTTTTTTCGCTGGCGCTACATCCCATAGAGGGATTTGGCCGCTTCATTTGAAGTTTCGTAATCATTTTTTTTTTTTTAACGGATAATGATAGTGATTAATTCATTGATCCAACATTAACCAGCCGTGATTTTTTTATCACCCGCCGGGAATCGAACCCGGGACCTCCGGAGCTTAAAGCAAGCATGCTAACCACTGTGCCACCGGGGCGGCCGGGGTCTCTTACATTACTGGTCTGTTTTTTTACATCGTCCTTTTATTACATAACTTGGCATTACTGGGCCGATCTTAATAAATAAAATCAAGAGATGTGGCTCGGCATATTTTGATTTACAAATAAAAATTCTCCACTACGAATATTCAATTTTAATTATAAATAATTAATAGAAAAATACTAATTAAAGTCATTATTTCTAAGGAATAGGTCAAATTAAAAAAAAAAAAATATTTTCAAAGAAAATAAAAAATTAATTCGACTTTCTGACTGGATAGTAAAAGTTACAAAAGACAGGAATCTAACATATACACCGAAGTAGACAGTTACATAGAAAAAGTCTTACAGGATATAAACAAGACATGAGACTTATATATGAAAAATAATAGTCACACGTGGAGTAAATACGCCAACCTTCCTTCAATAGTTAGCAACCTATTTAAAGAAAGGCGCAAACTGAGAAAATCACTATGTAGGGAACGTAGGAAACCCCTCAATAACAATAGCCAAAAATACCAGAGGATTAGACTACGATCCTTATTAACGAAAACTTAGGAAACCACCTTCGCGCAGAGTTCGAAAATAAGATAGAAGGAATCAGACCAGGGCCCAACATGTTCAAAGAAGTTAACAGAATAACAGGTAGAAAACGCTTATGTTATGGGTAAATCTGTGTGTGGTTACTAGTTACGAATAGAAATCGAAAAAAATTGAATATCGTCAATTACAGCGCCATCTATCAAGAATCGAATAAAATGTTTAGTTAAATCATGCCGCTGCAATTAAAAAATAGGAGTTCCTATTTTAGTTTCAAAGTTAGCCCCGCCCCACCTACAAGGAGGCGGGTACAAATTTTAATATTAATGTATTTCCCCCGCAGAATAATTAAATTTTGATCAAAACCATTTTTTTCGTAGAGTGCTTATTTTCCGAGATATTTGAGTGTATCAGGATAAAGAAATAGTACATGCAGGGTGACCCATTTTAAAAAATTCACTCAAAAACCTTCAAGGGAAAATGACCCTGAAATTTTACATCGAGGTGAAATTTAAGATCATCGTTCGATTTCTCTTTAAAAATTGTGCAACTATTGTATTTCGGTTTTTTTTGGGAGTTATTTGATTGAATTTTTTAAAATGGATTGCCCTGTATAAGGTCTTACTTTAATTATTTTGTTTTGAACTGCTTTTATTATAGACTTTTTACTAACAAGTAATTAGTATAAGCGTCTATAATGGATTACCTACGAAATGCATTACATCACGATCTATTTTGATAAAATATACTTTTAAGATACAATCCCCTTTTGACTTTTTCCGAGAAAATCTAAGAATATGTTGTGTGGTAAATTCTGGTGAATGTGTGTACATGCTCCAATTCTGGTGAAGAAATATACAATATGTAGTTTGCTGTGTGAGTTGAATTATTTCCAACTAGAACAAAAAAGTTGACCAGGGTTACGGATAAAAAACAAAAATCAATATGAAAAATAGTAAACCATTGCAGTTAGCAATTGCAGTTAGCAGTGTACATTTTTTCACCAGAATTGGATCATGTACATACCTTGAAGTAGAATTTTTATTTTGAAATGCGTTCTAAGCCCAAGATAATTGGTTAACGTCGTTATTTAATTACATGCAAGAAGAGAACACATATTTTACTCTAAAACTTTCAATTGGAAATTTCAACCCGATTATTACTATCCAAGCAAATTAAGGACAATAATTGTCAGTGAATACGACCAATTTCTAAAATGCACCGGCCCGCGATAACGACAAAGTCCTAAAATGCACCTATTTGAGCTTACAAATGCATAATTGGTTAACATATGTATGTAGTTATTTATGTACATTTAAAAATACTTTGGGACTATAATATGCAGTGATGCATTCACGATAGCAATAAAGTCTTAAAATGCATGATTGGAAAATTTCGTTATTGAATTACAAGCAAGAAGATCATACACCAAATCAAATTCTCTCTAAAACTTCGAAACAATCCTGATGGTTCAATTTTGATGGTTCTAATGTATTTATATATGTTTGACTTGTCTGGGTCTACGTTGCTGAGCTTTTCGTTTATCTGTTCTTGGCGAAACTGGCTGATTTTCTCGTGCACAAGCCTCGTGGTTCGGTTTATTAATGTATTGGTGTATAGTGCCGGCCAGTAGCGGTGTTTGTTCCTATAATAGTTCCTGAGTTTAATCATATTTAATTTGAATTTATATTACTTCGGTCTAAAAAGACCAAAGTATTGAAATCCTGTCAAAAATGACGAAAAATTTGGTTGGTCCAAAACCACTTTTCTCGACGTTTTAAAAGTTCCTGAGTCTGAAAAAGCAAAAAAAAAAAAAATGTCCGTCCGTCTGTCTGGATGTCTGGATGTCTGGATGTCTGGATGTCTGGATGTCTGGATGTCTGGATGTCTGGATGTCTGGACCCATGGTATCTCGAGAGCGGCTTGTCCGATTTGGATTTTTTTTTCGCCAATCTGTTTCTATGGTCAAGGCGGAGATTTGAAAAGCTTTTGGAGACTGTACGTCAAGGGGGTGGGGTACCTGCCATACGAATTGACCCAAAATAACTGCTTTTATAAATATTTACGATTTTTTTATATATGCTTATTTGATTATTGAATTGGGCATTGAATTTCGCATTGAATTGGGAATTGATTTGAAGATTAAATTAGGGGTCAATTTGCGCGATGAGTTGAAGTTGAGTTGGAGTTGAGTAGGGGTTGAATTTGGATATGGTGAATAGTTAACAAATTTTTTTTATGATGGAACTTGCCTATTTATCAAACGATTACGATGAAATTCGACATTTGTATTGGAAATGGGATTCTAAAATGATTTATGGATGAAGTTCTGGGATTTTAAAACGATTTCTGGATGAAGTTCTGGAATATGGCCAAGTATGATGGAACTTGCCCATTTCTCAACCGATTACGATGAAATTCGACATTTGTGTTGGAAATGGGATTCTAAAATGATTTACGGATGAAGTTCTGGGATTTTAAAACGATTTCTGGATGAAGTTCTGGAATATGGCCAAGTATGATGGAACTTGTCTATTTATCAACCGATTATTATGAAATTTAATATGTGTGTTAGAAATGGGATTCTAAAATGAATTTTGGATGAAGTTCTGGAATATGGCCAAGTAGAATGGAACTTGCCCATTTCTCAACCGATTACGATGAAATTCGACATTTCTATTGGAAATGGGATTCTAAAATGATTTATGGATGAAGTTCTGGGATTTTAAAACGATTTCTGGATGAAGTTCTGGAATATGGCCAAGTATGATGGAACTTGCCTATTTATCAACCGATTATTATGAAATTTAATATGTGTGTTAGAAATGGGATTCTAAAATGAGTTTTGGATGAAGTTATGGAATATGGCCAAGTAGGATGGAACTTGCCCATTTCTCAACCGATTGCGATGAAATTCGACATTTTTATTGGAAATGGGATTCTAAAATGATTTATGGATGAAGTTCTGGGATTTTAAAACGATTTCTGGATGAAGTTCTGGAATATAGCCAAGTATGATGGATCTTGTCTATTGCTCAACCGATTATTATGAAATTTGATTTGTGTGTTAGAAATGGGATTCTAAAATGAGTTTTGGATGAGGTTCTGGAATATGGCCAAGTAGAATGGAACTTGCCCATTTCTCAACCGATTACGATGAAATTCGACATTTCTATTGGAAATGGGATTCTAAAATGATTTATGGATGAAGTTCTGGGATTTTAAAACGATTTCTGGATGAAGTTCTGGAATATGGCCAAGTACGATGGAACTTGCCCATTTATCAACCGATTATTATGAAATTCGACATTTGTGTTGGAAATGGGATTCTAAAATGATTTACGGATGAAGTTCTGGGATTTTAAAACGATTTCTGGATGAAGTTCTGGAATATGGCCAAGTATGATGGAACTTGTCTATTTATCAACCGATTATTATGAAATTTAATATGTGTGTTAGAAATGGGATTCTAAAATGAATTTTGGATGAAGTTCTGGAATATGGCCAAGTAGAATGGAACTTGCCCATTTCTCAACCGATTACGATGAAATTCGACATTTCTATTGGAAATGGGATTCTAAAATGATTTATGGATGAAGTTCTGGGATTTTAAAACGATTTCTGGATGAAGTTCTGGAATATGGCCAAGTATGATGGAACTTGCCTATTTATCAACCGATTATTATGAAATTTAATATGTGTGTTAGAAATGGGATTCTAAAATGAGTTTTGGATGAAGTTATGGAATATGGCCAAGTAGGATGGAACTTGCCCATTTCTCAACCGATTGCGATGAAATTCGACATTTGTATTAGAAATGGGATTCTAAAATGATTTATGGATGAAGTTCTGGGATTTTAAAACGATTTCTGGATGAAGTTCTGGAATATGGCCAAGTATGATGGAACTTGCCTATTTATCAATCGATTATTATGAAATTTAATATTTGTGTTAGAAATGGGATTCTAAAATGAGTTTTGGATGAAGTTCTGGAATATGGCCAAGTAGGATGGAACTTGCCCATTTCTCAACCGATTACGATGAAATTCGACATTTTTATTGGAAATGGGATTCTAAAATGATTTATGGATGAAGTTCTGGGATTTTAAAACGATTTCTGGATGAAGTTCTGGAATATAGCCAAGTATGATGGATCTTGTCTATTGCTCAACCGATTATTATGAAATTTGATTTGTGTGTTAGAAATGGGATTCTAAAATGAGTTTTGGATGAGGTTCTGGAATATGGCCAAGTAGAATGGAACTTGCCCATTTCTCAACCGATTACGATGAAATTCGACATTTCTATTGGAAATGGGATTCTAAAATGATTTATGGATGAAGTTCTGGGATTTTAAAACGATTTCTGGATGAAGTTCTGGAATATGGCCAAGTATGATGGAACTTGCCCATTTATCAACCGATTATTATGAAATTCGACATTTGTGTTGGAAATGGGATTCTAAAATGATTTACGGATGAAGTTCTGGGATTTTAAAACGATTTCTGGATGAAGTTCTGGAATATGGCCAAGTATGATGGAACTTGTCTATTTATCAACCGATTATTATGAAATTTAATATGTGTGTTAGAAATGGGATTCTAAAATGAATTTTGGATGAAGTTCTGGAATATGGCCAAGTAGAATGGAACTTGCCCATTTCTCAACCGATTACGATGAAATTCGACATTTCTATTGGAAATGGGATTCTAAAATGATTTATGGATGAAGTTCTGGGATTTTAAAACGATTTCTGGATGAAGTTCTGGAATATGGCCAAGTATGATGGAACTTGCCTATTTATCAACCGATTATTATGAAATTTAATATGTGTGTTAGAAATGGGATTCTAAAATGAGTTTTGGATGAAGTTCTGGAATATGGCCAAGTAGGATGGAACTTGCCCATTTCTCAACCGATTACGATGAAATTCGACATTTTTATTGGAAATGGGATTCTAAAATGATTTATGGATGAAGTTCTGGGATTTTAAAACGATTTCTGGATGAAGTTCTGGAATATAGCCAAGTATGATGGATCTTGTCTATTGCTCAACCGATTATTATGAAATTTGATTTGTGTGTTAGAAATGGGATTCTAAAATGAGTTTTGGATGAGGTTCTGGAATATGGCTATGTTGAAGCTTTTGACCTGTTCGGCTGTTGTTGTATAAGTAAATATATATTGGTTAAAATAGAAATCAATAATGTCAAAACAGTCACACCAACTTTATGATATTATTGAAGATACCAAAGACCGAAGTTCTGATCACCTCGTGAGGTTTCAGCCCTTTATATTTTTAATTTGAATTTATTTATTGACTTATTAATTTACAAATATTTTGGTACACCGTATTTTGAGCATAAGAGCTCATTCACAATATAGTGTACCAAAATGGTGGATAATCTAATATGTAATTAAAAAACGGCTTGTTGGTTGATAGTCAGTTGGTTAATCAATGTTGGTTAACGCCAATTCCGGAACATCACTTGAATCATCATCTTGAATCACTTGAATCTCCTTTAGAAACACAAAATCGTCAGAAGACATCATTCATATGAAGAAGATTCTCTTAATCGGCTGAAGTTACCGAATTAATCTGATTTTTGGATAATTCCTCTTGATTCCGTCATTTTGCGTTGCACACAATTAGCTCGTAAATTTTACATAGGATTTAGGAATAATTTATTTTAATTTATTTATTTTATTTTATTTTTAAAAGCAAAATATAAAAAAAAGGACGTTTGCCTGACTCAAAAGTCAGGATTATATGAGCAGGCAGCGGTCTGGTCCTGCTCGCCATAGGCGGCACATATTTATTCGTGGCCATGCACATGATTTTTGTGAGCTGGTCAACTCTTCGTTCGATTTCCTCCATTGAATTGATTGGCTGTTCGTTAAGCGGAGCAATTTTGTTGTGAATGTAACGCCTATAGCAAGACCAGTCCGCGTTTTTGAAGTCCAATATTTTGACACCATCTGGACTTTGGAACAAGTCAAACCGATCCGAGGTATGAAAGACTACTGGCATATGGTCGGAGCAGAACTCGTTCAGCACCGTGACATCTTCGTCGATGTCCACTTCCTTTGCCACGACCAGGTCAAGTACTGCATCCCCGCGTGTTCCCACACGGGGGAAGTGGATGTTGACGTTCCTGAATTGGCAGTATTCCGACAGTGTCCGGCCGCTGCTGTTGATTGTCAAGCCGCCCCATGAATAGTGGTGAGCGTTAAAGTCACCACAAACGACGACGCGTGGGTGAGTGCCAAGCAAACTGTGTAAGTCTTCGGCCACAACCTTCCAAAAATAGGCAGAGACTAATGCGAAAGATTCGTCTCCCTCTCCCACAATTACAGATGTAGCCATTAAATTGTCCCGTATGTAGGCCCTCGGCGGTGAGTGTTTTATGTTATCTCTGACTAGGATCGCAGTACCTCCAGATCTCTTAATTTTGGAATTTGTTCTGTGTATGACATAGTTTTCGAAAAATAGTGTATGTCGGTCGTTTAGTCTGGTCTCGTTAAGGCACACTATGCTGGGTTTATGTTGGTTTAGGAATATCGATAGCTCCTGGCGGCGGGCAATATTGATTAGGCTATTGCAATTTAGGGTAACAATCTTCATTGCAGGAATTGTACAGTGAAATTGAGATATGCTGCCTTTTGGCTGGCTACGTCCTGGATCTTGTTTAGTTGGATTAAAAATTTGGATACGTGGCTGGTTAGCGAGGTAAAACTCATGCCGAAAAGTTCTTGCGACTTTGCAAAGAACTCACTGAGAACACTGTTCGCTCCCGAAGGCTTAGAGGAATGTGGTACGTTATGGGCTGAAGGCCCTTGGATCGGTTTAGGTTTAAGAAAGTCGGCGTAAGAGACACCTTTTTTAACATAATTAGATGAAAAAATTTTGGGCTGAGCATTGTTTACATTTGTATTCGGATTAGGTTTGTTTAACTTACCGAGTCTTTTTTGCCTCTCTGGACATTCATGGAAGCTGGCTACGTGTCCTCCGCCACAGTTGCCGCATTTCACTGGGACTGATTTGTCTTCATTTCTGGGACAGGTACCTGGTAGATGTGATCCGGCGCACTTCACACATTTATACTGCATGCTGCACCCAGCAGCAACATGCCCGAATCCTTGGCATTTACGGCACTGCGCTAAGGGGATTTTTCGTTTATTCTCCCAACTGACCTTGTAGCTGCAGCAACCGTTGATCAGCGTTATGTTTGAATGTTTTGTGTCATGCGCGAAGGACACGGTAAAACAGGGTAGTTTAATCCGTATCTCCGAGCCGTCGTTCTCCTTGATTGTTTTGCTTATGGGGTACACATTTTGCACAGCTAGCCCTTTATTTGCTAATTCAGCTTTGATGTCTTCTGTTTCTGTATCCTGATGGATACCCTTCATCACCATCACTTTTGGCCTTTGGTTCTTCTGGATATACGTGAAGAACTGTACGTCTTCCGTTTTGAGCTCCGCTACCAGCTGTTGGTGGTTTTCCAAGTTAGTTGCATATATTATGGTGCTGCTAGGATACACCTTGAGCAGAGTGCCTGTAATTTTTCCTGTTATTCCTTTGAGTAGGTTTATTTTTGAAGAGTCGAATCCTTTTAAAATTATTGGTGGTGGTTTGGCGACTCTGGCTGCGGCTTTTCTTCCAGTGTCCAGATTGACCTTGTCAGCAGATACGTCTGACTTTAGTCTGTTGAATTGTCCACCTATTTGGCTGCTTGGGAAGACTACATGGTCCATTTCAGACTCGGTGTCCGTATAGTCGTAGTCGGAGCTGTTGTCCAGCATCATTTTGACCACCTGTGAGACATCGTTCTCTGTGGTGTCGCTGCTTTTACGCACTCTCTTCGTCTTTTCGACGCTTGACGTCGACGGGCTGTCCACTTCGTTGGACCGTTTTTTGATAGCGGCCTCATTAGGTGCCTTTGTTTGTTTTGATGAATTGTTGGTTCCGTCTGGTTTATTATGGAGACTAGTTTCTGCGGGTGCGGCCGGATTATTAGCACTAATTTGGCCTAATATGTCATTTTTGAATATTTGCAGGGATTTGGAAATATTTCTGCTTATTAGCTTGGTAATGAAGCTCAGGGTTTTGTCATCCATAGGTGGTTGCCCACCAATTTTTTTTTTCGGTATTTTATGTTTCACTTTGCTGCCTGGCTGTGGTCACACCGCCACCGGCAAACCCAAATTTTGTGAGCACAGTTCTACTTTTAGTATTATTTATTTTTCTGTTATACTTTTATGTATTTTGATACAGCTAATCAAAATTTCTTTTTTCTCCTTTGTATTTGAGAATCTCAGTTTAATATTTCTCTAGTCTCTATGTTAAATATTTTCCAATTTAATTTGAATTTCTTATTTTCATGGAAAAAAAACAGACGTCCGTCGACGTGAATGTCTAAGGCTACTTGACTCTAAAACTTAGTAAACAGATACGATTATAATTATTTTAAAAATTAGTGACAATAATTGACAGTGAATGTGACTCACGATAAATAAAAATTCATAAAAAGCCACTGTTTGTGTCTGGAAATGCATAATTGGTTAACTTCGTTATTGAATTACATGCAGGAAGAGAATACATTTTGTTGAATTTCCTTTGAAACTATCGAACGTACATGATTATAATTATCTAAACATGTTAAATTGAATAATTTGCAGTGTAAACCATCCACGATAACGGTAATTTCCGAAAATGCAGCTATTTCAACTTAGAAATGCATAATTGGTTTATATTGTAATATTGTCATTGAACGACTCACAATGACGATGAATCCAAAAACAGGAGCTATTTGAGTTTTGAAATGCATAAATGGTTGACATTGTTGTTGAATTACATGCAGGAATGATATACATAAATTTAATTTACTCTTAAACTTTCAAAGGACTTGATTGCACCAAATTCTCTTTTTACACGGTCTTTACATTAACGGTCTTTTTGTTTTTAAATGATCACAATAGTACAGAAAATAAACTAAGGATAAAAGTAATTTCGTTATTTTGCATTGTTTTGAGTACATCTAAACTTGCTTTCTCATGGTCATTTTTACACGATTTTTTTTACACGATGGGAACGAATAGGTAACCGTGTAAAACGTGAATTGGGATAATTATCCAAAAAAATTAGGGACAATAATTAGCATTCAATGCGCTTCACGATATTGTTCAATTCTTAAGATGCAGCTATTTAAGTATACAAATACATAATTAGATAAGCTCATTCTAGAATTACATGCAGGAAGAGAATACATTAAGATTAATTTACCCTTAAACTTTTATTCGAGCCAGATTATAGTTATCCAAACATATTAGGTACAATTATTGGCAGAAATGCTACCAACAAAAAAGCTTAATTTTTCTTCGTGAATGAGGAGTTGCTGAAGAAAATTTTATGTCACAGGCAAATCATCATTATTAACACTAACACTCTAAAATTATTACTCGAATGTTAATTTCTTTCTGTGAAAACCGAATCTTAAAATTTTTCAATTTGCAATACACCTTAAAATTTTTTTAAAACTAAACCTAAACTTGATCGATACTTAAAAACATGAATATTGGACGACGTATAAACGTAAAACAAAAACAGATGTAAATTCATACATTAAACACAAAAGTATATTTATGGTACATACGTGTTTGTACGTATATCGTACTCGTACCTAGCAATATATGATTCTTAATCCTGTAAAAGTAGAGGCATAAGCTTTCTTGGCAAAACATTAAAAATCATAAATTTATACATGAAACATTATTAATAAAAACTCAGCCTGTCTGTACAGCACCAGATTAATATAAAAGATAAACAAAATTTATTTAAACAAAAAATTGAATTTTACATTGGATTATGTCAAGAGTATAACATTCATTTTTCTAATAAACTCCGTATTACCGTATACTGTTGTATACATTATAATATACGTATACATAGAATGAGTAGAAGTCGATCTATCTCATCAATCAAATCAGTAATTAATATTTCTAATCTAAATTTGCTTGATTTTTCCCAATTTTTTATTTTTTTTTTACATTTTATGAATATAAATAACACATGATTTTTTTGTTTTTTTCCATATTTTTCCTTTTTGCTTTTAAATCATATTTATATCAGATTTCCATTTATTTATTTTTTTGTGGCTTTCCCCAAAACGAAGATTTTTCCTATACATAAGCCATAAAAAATTCACGAAACCAAAGTGTTTTTGTTGTTATTGTTGTGTACATAATGATATATCACGAAATGATTTATACTTGGGAATATATGTACATGATTTTGAAAACAATACACTTTCTATGTGTTGGGCTGTAAAATATACAGCTTACAGTTGTATAGAAAAACGCGGCGCACAAATAGTAATCAGGATGCGAACAAAAAAATAAAGTCTACTAAACCTTATATCATTCGGATGCAGGTTGTTGTTGTTATTCTTATTACTTTAAATTTATTAGCTAGCGTATTTTTCTGCGTGTGTGGGTGTGTGTGTGTGTAGATTTGTTTTTCAAATAATTTTCCTTTTACAATATTCCTCTAATTTCCATGATAATATAATAAATAGACAGAATGACTTGAATTGTGGAATAAAATAAATCATTTCGAGATTTCTTTTTATTTTCTACACATCCATATATTTATAGGCATTCAATATATTTTCCAAATTTTATTTTCACAACCGAAAAAAAGTAAAATAAAAAGCAAAATAAAATTTAAGATGTATGGTATACGCAAAAAATATATATTGAGAGGGTTGTGTGCGCCATAGCATCGCGTATAATGATTTATGATAGTTTGGTGAATCTGTTTTCTTTGGTTGTGGAGAAGAAAGTCTAATAAATAACACTAAATGATATAATTGATTGAATAAATTGAATGAAATAGGATTAAAATCGAACCGTTTCGAAATATGCCAAAGTCTATTTCGATATAGGGTACGTCGAACAATATGTAAATTAAATTTACGTATTTGCGCCATTGTTGTATATAATGTGATGGGTTTTGAATATTTTTTTTGTTTTTGGAATTTCTTGTTCTGCTGTGATGTTGATTCGAATTTAATAGGCTCAGCAACATTTTTTTTTTTTGGTTTAAATATGTAATTTATTGGTTAAAAGGTATACGAAACGGATTATTGTGTTACGACATTATGAGTAATAGGAAAGGTTAATGGATTTTCATCTTATTTTGTTAAGGGAGTAATCCTGTATTGTTTGTTATCTCAAAAATATCTTGAACGGGTAATTATTTTTTGCTGAATCTGTGTTTACGTAAAATGACGTGACACCTATTTTTTTAAACAATTTCAAATTTAATTTTTCCTTCAATTATTTATCGATCAAATCAATTTATTTACGGTCTAAATTTTTCCTTCAGTTGGGAGCATAATTTACTAAAAGATATTGAAAGCCTTCTTGTCTGCCGATTTTGTTTAATAACCTTAATGGTTACCACCTCACCGAATGGTTCTAACATTTTCTGTTAATAATTTTAACCGATCCACGTAAATTCACATTAGTGCCATCTAAAGTGAACCCTATCGAGAAAATCTAACAATTCCAGTTAGTTTAATTCAAAGTGATCTTTTAGAATTGTGGTGAACCGTTTACCAATAGAACTGTTACTGTGCTTATAATTTGTGTATAAGCAATCTGAATTGAATTCCAATATTTACAAGTAAATTGTTAGAAGCTAATTATTACAATTTTTCTTCGAGTCATAACTGTTTTAGTACAAATTAAATTGTGCATAATACGGGTGATTTCATTATGGAGCTTCCCGAATTAAAACGGAAACGGGGATTTGCAAAAGTAGCATTGCTCTTAAGGATATAGCAGTCGAGGAACTATATGTGCATCGCGAATTATTGGAAAAGGCATATATCGAATTTAATCTTAATTACTTAAATTTTAATTAATTAAATTTAATTAATTTAACGGAAGTCGATGAATTTGTGTCTCGCTGTACCAAGGCCAAAGGAATGTTACGTAAGGCCGTTTCTGGTCGCAATCCAATGATTTTCAAACGACCATAAAGAAATTCTTGAAACCATGAAGGTTGCAAGTTTTAGCGCAACACCTATGGAAGAAAATATCAAGCTGCCGCGATTTCACACATTTAAACACCTGTATGACGTTGTTGTTTACAAAAATTCAACTATTCTATAATCGATATACACAAGTTTCAGCATTTTAAAGCGCTTCTGATAGGAAAAGATTATCAAACATATTCCACGGTTCCTGAAATTTATGAAGACGCATATAAAAAGCTATGTAAGAACAAATAACTTTGACAAATCGGACCAGGTTTATAAACCGATTATCGAAAAATTTATGCGAATTTCGTAAGCTGCTCATGGGTCTGCTACTTGAATTAGAAACGTTTGTGATACTTCGTGGGAAGTCGTACGTGGTCTAATGGTGGCGGGGGAAAACGTTCAGACTAGAGACGCCCAGGCGTATACATATTTTGCTGTCAAAACTGGAACAAACTATTAGTTTCAATTTAAGAGCTTCCAATTAGAAAAGATTTTTAAACCAAATCACATTACACCGAAATTCATGTCAGATGTAGAAATACGATCTCTCCCCAAATACACTTAAAAAATATAATTATATAAAGAATACCCTTAAAAATACCCATTAAATATAAAATATAAAATATAAAATATAAAATATAAAATATAAAATATAAAATATAAAATATAAAATATAAAATATAAAATATAAAATATAAAATATAAAATATAAAATATAAAATATAAAATATAAAATATAAAATATAAAATATAAAATATAAAATATAAAATATAAAATATAAAATATAAAATATAAAATATAAAATATAAAATATAAAATATAAAATATAAAATATAAAATATAAAATATAAAATATAAAATATAAAATATAAAATATAAAATATAAAATATAAAATATAAAATATAAAATATAAAATATAAAATATAAAATATAAAATATAAAATATAAAATATAAAATATAAAATATAAAATATAAAATATAAAATATAAAATATAAAATATAAAATATAAAATATAAAATATAAAATATAAAATATAAAATATAAAATATAAAATATAAAATATAAAATATAAAATATAAAATATAAAATATAAAATATAAAATATAAAATATAAAATATAAAATATAAAATATAAAATATAAAATATAAAATATAAAATATAAAATATAAAATATAAAATATAAAATATAAAATATAAAATATAAAATATAAAATATAAAATATAAAATATAAAATATAAAATATAAAATATAAAATATAAAATATAAAATATAAAATATAAAATATAAAATATAAAATATAAAATATAAAATATAAAATATAAAATATAAAATATAAAATATAAAATATAAAATATAAAATATAAAATATAAAATATAAAATATAAAATATAAAATATAAAATATAAAATATAAAATATAAAATATAAAATATAAAATATAAAATATAAAATATAAAATATAAAATATAAAATATAAAATATAAAATATAAAATATAAAATATAAAATATAAAATATAAAATATAAAATATAAAATATAAAATATAAAATATAAAATATAAAATATAAAATATAAAATATAAAATATAAAATATAAAATATAAAATATAAAATATAAAATATAAAATATAAAATATAAAATATAAAATATAAAATATAAAATATAAAATATAAAATATAAAATATAAAATATAAAATATAAAATATAAAATATAAAATATAAAATATAAAATATAAAATATAAAATATAAAATATAAAATATAAAATATAAAATATAAAATATAAAATATAAAATATAAAATATAAAATATAAAATATAAAATATAAAATATAAAATATAAAATATAAAATATAAAATATAAAATATAAAATATAAAATATAAAATATAAAATATAAAATATAAAATATAAAATATAAAATATAAAATATAAAATATAAAATATAAAATATAAAATATAAAATATAAAATATAAAATATAAAATATAAAATATAAAATATAAAATATAAAATATAAAATATAAAATATAAAATATAAAATATAAAATATAAAATATAAAATATAAAATATAAAATATAAAATATAAAATATAAAATATAAAATATAAAATATAAAATATAAAATATAAAATATAAAATATAAAATATAAAATATAAAATATAAAATATAAAATATAAAATATAAAATATAAAATATAAAATATAAAATATAAAATATAAAATATAAAATATAAAATATAAAATATAAAATATAAAATATAAAATATAAAATATAAAATATAAAATATAAAATATAAAATATAAAATATAAAATATAAAATATAAAATATAAAATATAAAATATAAAATATAAAATATAAAATATAAAATATAAAATATAAAATATAAAATATAAAATATAAAATATAAAATATAAAATATAAAATATAAAATATAAAATATAAAATATAAAATATAAAATATAAAATATAAAATATAAAATATAAAATATAAAATATAAAATATAAAATATAAAATATAAAATATAAAATATAAAATATAAAATATAAAATATAAAATATAAAATATAAAATATAAAATATAAAATATAAAATATAAAATATAAAATATAAAATATAAAATATAAAATATAAAATATAAAATATAAAATATAAAATATAAAATATAAAATATAAAATATAAAATATAAAATATAAAATATAAAATATAAAATATAAAATATAAAATATAAAATATAAAATATAAAATATAAAATATAAAATATAAAATATAAAATATAAAATATAAAATATAAAATATAAAATATAAAATATAAAATATAAAATATAAAATATAAAATATAAAATATAAAATATAAAATATAAAATATAAAATATAAAATATAAAATATAAAATATAAAATATAAAATATAAAATATAAAATATAAAATATAAAATATAAAATATAAAATATAAAATATAAAATATAAAATATAAAATATAAAATATAAAATATAAAATATAAAATATAAAATATAAAATATAAAATATAAAATATAAAATATAAAATATAAAATATAAAATATAAAATATAAAATATAAAATATAAAATATAAAATATAAAATATAAAATATAAAATATAAAATATAAAATATAAAATATAAAATATAAAATATAAAATATAAAATATAAAATATAAAATATAAAATATAAAATATAAAATATAAAATATAAAATATAAAATATAAAATATAAAATATAAAATATAAAATATAAAATATAAAATATAAAATATAAAATATAAAATATAAAATATAAAATATAAAATATAAAATATAAAATATAAAATATAAAATATAAAATATAAAATATAAAATATAAAATATAAAATATAAAATATAAAATATAAAATATAAAATATAAAATATAAAATATAAAATATAAAATATAAAATATAAAATATAAAATATAAAATATAAAATATAAAATATAAAATATAAAATATAAAATATAAAATATAAAATATAAAATATAAAATATAAAATATAAAATATAAAATATAAAATATAAAATATAAAATATAAAATATAAAATATAAAATATAAAATATAAAATATAAAATATAAAATATAAAATATAAAATATAAAATATAAAATATAAAATATAAAATATAAAATATAAAATATAAAATATAAAATATAAAATATAAAATATAAAATATAAAATATAAAATATAAAATATAAAATATAAAATATAAAATATAAAATATAAAATATAAAATATAAAATATAAAATATAAAATATAAAATATAAAATATAAAATATAAAATATAAAATATAAAATATAAAATATAAAATATAAAATATAAAATATAAAATATAAAATATAAAATATAAAATATAAAATATAAAATATAAAATATAAAATATAAAATATAAAATATAAAATATAAAATATAAAATATAAAATATAAAATATAAAATATAAAATATAAAATATAAAATATAAAATATAAAATATAAAATATAAAATATAAAATATAAAATATAAAATATAAAATATAAAATATAAAATATAAAATATAAAATATAAAATATAAAATATAAAATATAAAATATAAAATATAAAATATAAAATATAAAATATAAAATATAAAATATAAAATATAAAATATAAAATATAAAATATAAAATATAAAATATAAAATATAAAATATAAAATATAAAATATAAAATATAAAATATAAAATATAAAATATAAAATATAAAATATAAAATATAAAATATAAAATATAAAATATAAAATATAAAATATAAAATATAAAATATAAAATATAAAATATAAAATATAAAATATAAAATATAAAATATAAAATATAAAATATAAAATATAAAATATAAAATATAAAATATAAAATATAAAATATAAAATATAAAATATAAAATATAAAATATAAAATATAAAATATAAAATATAAAATATAAAATATAAAATATAAAATATAAAATATAAAATATAAAATATAAAATATAAAATATAAAATATAAAATATAAAATATAAAATATAAAATATAAAATATAAAATATAAAATATAAAATATAAAATATAAAATATAAAATATAAAATATAAAATATAAAATATAAAATATAAAATATAAAATATAAAATATAAAATATAAAATATAAAATATAAAATATAAAATATAAAATATAAAATATAAAATATAAAATATATAATATAAAATATAAAATATAAAATATATAATATAAAATATAAAATATAAAATATAAAATATATAATATAAAATATAAAATATAAAATATAAAATATAAAATATAAAATATAAAATATAAAATATAAAATATAAAATATAAAATATAAAATATAAAATATAAAATATAAAATATAAAATATAAAATATAAAATATAAAATATAAAATATAAAATATAAAATATAAAATATAAAATATAAAATATAAAATATAAAATATAAAATATAAAATATAAAATATAAAATATAAAATATAAAATATAAAATATAAAATATAAAATATAAAATATAAAATATAAAATATAAAATATAAAATATAAAATATAAAATATAAAATATAAAATATAAAATATAAAATATAAAATATAAAATATAAAATATAAAATATAAAACATAAAATATAAAATATAAAATATAAAATATAAAATATAAAACATAAAACATAAAAAATAAAACATAAAATATAAAATATAAAATATAAAATATTATTTATATGCAGTTTCCTCAAGAATATCTTAAAAAATATTTTTCTCAAAACTGGTGAAGTCGCTGTCGAAAAGTGTACTTTTCAAGAATATCTTAAAAAATGCTTTTCACCTAGCTTATGAAGTCACACGGATCCCCTCGGCCAAGAAGATCAGAAGTTTCTACATAAAATAAATCAATAATATTGGAATTATATCGAAAAAACTAAATGAAGTACAGTGACACCTCTCTTAACGAGCAAACAAAATTGTAAATTTACTCATTAAACGAACGAGGTTTCGCCTAAATGGGTGACGAGAAAGGAGCGAAACCCGAATTGTGCATTTATTAAGCAAACATAATGTATTTCTTTATTTCAAAAAAAAAATTATCGTCTAAGATCCTACAACGAATTATACTCGTTAAACCAATTTATAAAACAAATTGTAAAAAATGACTCGTTCAAGGAGCAACGTTGTTAGACAGGGGGGAAGATCAGGATTGTGCGCTTAATATAATACATTTATTTGGTTTAAAAAAATAAAACGTAACGAGTAAGATCCTGGAACAAAATATATTCATTAAGCGAAGTACCACTGTATTTATTTTCATTTTTGGCGGGTTTGCCGCTTAAGGCCCTGAAGTTAAAAAGCAAAATTGTTCATGAAACAAATTAATATGTTTCAAATTTTAATTACTGCTGCATATTTTGTCAAAATATTTTTTTTTTTTCAAATAAGTTATAAAAATGATATTCTTTATCACATCGTCATTCTATTAAAATATTTAATAAATTGTATGTAGATTTCATATTATTATGAATATGTACAGACAAACCGAGTTCTTGATTGTTTAACGACAATAAAAGTGATTACCGCACAACTGTCTTAGAAACTATAAACAATAACGATTGTATTTCTTGTTTGCAAAACTAAAAATTAAATTTAAATTAACAAAAATCGAAAAACTATTCCAATTTTCTTAAAACTTTTCTCATTAAATACGAAAAAATGTTTTTTTTTTTTGTTTGGGTATACACGAGATGTTACTTTAAATGATCTTCCCCACAGTATATACATAATGTATAAGCTCATATTATACATAAAATAATATTTTTTTATGTTTCGTGTATGTATTCGTATATGATGTTATGTTAAGCGTGGAATTATAATTTTGCATTACGTTATTGAAAACTTAATTTGAATATTAATTCCTTTTGTTTATTCTGCGCGTTTACGCTACCTACAATATTATGTAGAAGTAGAGTAGTATGTACATACATACACACGAGTACGTACAAAAAATTTAAATAAATGTACTTCTAGTCGATTAATTTATACAACGTGTATTTTGTATAGAGAAGCTCTTATAAATCAAAATGAACGATAAGTGAAGTACACGAAACTCTTGTATTTGTACAATTGAGAAAACAATGAAGCACTGCCCCACTCCTGTGTAAGCACTCTATCTGAATATACACTAAGGATATTTAAAAACTTAAAACGTGTTCTTCTGAAACCACAACAATACCACCTTAAAAAGCGCTGTATATTATTTTACCACATACAGATTTGAATTTATGGTAGACATTATAGCAGTTCTGAAGATTCATATTATTCTTAAAAATGTTTCAATTTTTAATTTCGCACTGTATGTTAGACTCACTAACGATATATTTTCGTATCCAATTAACAATATAATAAATTTAATACTCTATACGAGTAACCAAAACTTTCTTAATTACATAAGAAACTGTTAAATTAAATAATGTAATAATAACATTAAAAATAATAAAACAACTTAACTTGATTTTTTTTTTACTTCTAGGTACTCCGGCATATAATCTAATAATTTTTTTATGTAAGGTAAACTAGAAAAATTGTTTTAGTTTTCTGAAGTATAACATTCTACTCGTACCTAGATAATTTATGTTTCTACACCTAAATGTAATTTTTTGTTCACTAAAATAACCACAGAGCACAATATTTATTGTAAACACTATACGTATACGAGTCTGATATACCGAATTTAAATTGTACACACATACTAACCAAATGCCACTTTAAAATATATTTTATAGAATAGCTACATATAAGGATAAAATAAAATTTAAAGTGGCACTGCTTGATGGTTGGTTAAATATTCTGTTGGAACAAAAAGCTGTAGAAAAAAAAAACCATAAAACGGAGGAAGACAAAAATATATCCCGCAGGCTAAATATTTTGTGATGAATTTATTATGAGTACCTTTAAAATTTAAACAATTAATACAAAATGGTACAGTTTTAGTTTTGGGTTTCGCCTTATTAGAAAATACTTGCTGATGTGGACATAATAAAATATGTAGAAGGTTCTGAAAATCACCAGCAAAAATTGTAAACCATTAAAATGTTTTCGAAAGTCCTTTTCGCGTATTTTGGCCGAAAAATGAGAGAAAGAAATGAAAAAGTAAAGTTCCATGTTATATGCTTACATCGTCTGCAGAGAGAACGTTGAATAATACTTTCTGCTAAACTAATCATGCTGTTTAGTCGAGTAATAGGCATGTTGCTAATATGAACTAGGAGTTGGATATTTTCCATCTTATTTCTAATTTTTCGGCTCACTTATGCTGTACCCTATTTGTATCTTCCAATATTATGTATGCATGTATATCAGCTACTATTGAAAGGTCGATAGATTGAAATTCTATGTCGAAGGTGGATTAGGCTAGTACTACTCCTTTTTGTAGTCCACTTAAACAACTCAATATGCAGTTGGTGGTTCACCTTCACTTTGGGCAATACTTAAAATCACACTAACCGTGTAGTGGGGTCAGATTGACCCCATTTTTTCCATAGGATTTATATGAAAACAAACTAACAAAAGAAAAACAAAATACAAGAAAAAAAAAATCAAAGCATCAATAACCGTTTATGTTCATAAAGAACTTCGTTTTTGTTGCGTAATATTGGGCCCGATTGAATGTAAATCTTCTATAAATCTTTTCGTCTATTCTTCTATTATTGCTATGAAAATAAATTTTTGATTAAAAATTGATTTTTAAATAGAAAATGCATTAAATTTTATAAGGGGTCAAAATGTTATCGGCCTAATTTCATTTATTTGATGTAAAATACCCTAAAATTAACCGATTTTGACGAGTTTTTCTTCTAAATCTATTTAATTGATGTCTGTTTAGGTATATGTATCTAAAAGGAATTATCTAAATATTTGATAAATCATTTTATATTCAGCTTCAAACAGCTCAGGGGTCAGTTAGACCCCACTACACAAAGTGAAGGTTAAATGTGGTAAATGTCACCAACCAATATCCATTTGTTTTTTGATACTGTGAAATTTTGAAAGAACTAGCTGGTTTCACAAAACTAGAGGCAATCTCTGGTTAAATAATATTTCATCTCTTAATTATTTCTGATTCCTTCATAATACAAATTAAAAACATGCTAATTTTGTTTTTTATTACATGAACATTTTAACTGGAGAGCTAATAATATGTAACGTGCATGAAATTTGTATTATGAAATAAAGCGCAACTTCATAAAAGAAGAAAGGGGGGAAATATTATTTAACTAGAGATTGGATATATTTTGTAAAACCGTGATTAGCAGATTTTGAATGTCTTCTAATATTGAACCAATTTTCCAGAATATCTCAGGTTGCTACATAGTTTCATCCAGTGAGTTCCAAATGGTTAAACAAATGTTTAATTAATTCACATTTCTGACCATTTGAGTGGTTTACTTTTGGTCTGCGAAACCGATTGATTTTCTGAAATCCCCATGAAAATGTGGAATTCCTACTGACTACGAATATCCTTTTATTTTATTTTATTGTTTTCATTCCCTTCTAAAATTTTGTTTAAATATTATTACAATCTTATATCCACCTCGTTTAAATTCCGTAGCGTTGCTCTTGGAAATATTTTAAATTGGCTTCTTCTTCTTCGGAAGTCTATACAAATTCATTCTCATGAAGATCCTTGAAAGATGTAGCATCATCCCCAAAATGTTTTTGTATTTTAGATTTAAAGCTTGCCTGGCTCTTTTGTTGATTGCCATCATGGTCTTAGTCCAGTGTATTTCACAAATTCACATGCCTTAGTTGGTGCCTTTATTAGGTGCGAAGTAAAACCTAGAAGCTGGCGCTATGACAGTTATTCTCTATCGTTTTCAAACATTGATTTAAGGTAGGATTTAAGGTTCAAACTGGCTTGGGTTGAAGTTATTGTTCATGGAAACGAGGTTGGAGATAGATTTTCGTTAAGTCATATTAAACTCAACGAAGCTAGTGGAATTAAGTAGAGTTAGAAACCAAAATGGCGAGGCGAATATATGTATGGGATTTCTATTTACCGCCATAAAATAATATTACAATAACTATTTACAACAAAAAAATATGGACAAAAAATTAAGAACGCAATACAGGAGTCCTAGGTGTATTTATAACATAAGTAGCTCTAAAACTTTGAACTCAACCTAACTAATTTCAAGGGAATGATTGACGCCATATTGAAATTTATCGATAACCTAATTTCAAACTAACCTAACTCAACCTCGTTCATGGAAACGTAGTAATCAACGTTTTCGACCTTTTTTTTCAACTTAGGAAGTAGCAACTCCAGTGGTATCAGGTTTAAAGAATAACAAAACAAAAAATTTTCGAAAAAAAAATATTAAATTTGTCAGAAATTTGCATAACAAGATTTTCAAAATTTCCAGTTCCAGCAAGAACTACAAGCAGTCTTCGACATTGAGAATATAGATGTGTCTTATTTCGGAAACACATTTTACTAAGCAATCCTACATAATATTTAAAGACTATTGTGTATATCACACTATTCATCCAGATAATTCAGCCAGAGGAGGAAGAGCAGTCATCATAAAGAAAAATATCCAACATTTTGAAGAAGCAAAGTATAAAAAAGAAGAAATTCCGGCCACAGTGGTTTATACAAACACTAACAACTTTCCTATTGTTATGGCAGGATTGTACTGTCCACCAAGACATTCTATTAAAAACAAACAATACTCAGAGTTCTTCAAACGTCTGGGAAAAAGGTTCCAAGAAAAATTTGGTGACTTCAATGCGAAGAATACTCACTGGGGTTCTAGATTAACTACAAGTAAAGGAAAAGAATTACTGGTTGCCATTAAAGAAAATGGATGTGAATCCATTTCAACAGAAAAACCAACATATTGGCCGACTGACCCAGGAAAAATATCTGACCTGTTTGATTTTTTTATAACCAAAAATATTTCTAATAATTTTAAGAAAGTTAAGGAAAGCAAAGATGTGAGCTCAGATCATTCTCCAATAGTCATAACTCTAAGTGAGTATATCATCGAAAAACGGAATACGCCAGTATTAACCAACAAATATACGGGCTGGAAAAGTTTCAAAGTACACCTTGAACAAAGAATACTTTTGAAAGTTCCTTTAAAAACTATGAATCTATTCAAAAGTCAGCATGGAAAAGTACTCCAGAAATCAAATCAAGGCTAAAAGGAAATAACTATCCAATATAAATTAGAAATCTCCTTAGAGAAACTAACTAGAGCTCCACAAGACAAAAAAAGGCTAAACAATCAACAAGAGAAATTCAGAAATTAAAAGATGAGTCAGTTAATTTCTACTTAAGAAATTTGACGAATTACAGTAATACGGATTATTCGCTCTGGAAAGCAATTAAAACTCTGAAAAGGCCAATAATGCCGATTCATCCTATCAGGAAAATGAATGGAACATGGACACGGAAAACCAAAGTAAAAGATGAAGGATTTGCTAATCATCTTGAAAATATATTTCAACCTCATGAATGTCAATTACGAGAAACATTGGATGAAAACATAATACAAGTTCTCGAAGATGTCACACCTACATCGCCTACTGAAGTAGCAAACGAAATTAAAAACAATTTAAACTTAAAGAAAGCACCAGGGTAAGACCTGATTACCGGAGAAATAATAAAGCAGCTACCGAAAAAACCTACCGTGAAGTTAAATATTATAAACGCTGCATTCAGGTTAAAATATGTGCTAAAACTTTGAAAAGTGACTACAGTTAACCGCCACATCTAATAACATAATATAGGCATATATCGTTGCTACCGATAATGTCTAAAGTATTTTAAAAGTTACTATTAAAAAGACTCAAACCAATAATTAAAAAAATAACCTACTTCCGAATCACAATCTGGTTTTCGCAGTGAGCACTCAACTATTGATCAAGTGCATAGAATAACTAATATTATTGAGAAGTTTGTTCCGCTGTATTCCTTGACGTAGCGCAGGCCTTTGACAAGGTTTGGTACAAGGTTTAATCTACAAACTCAAATTAATCCTACCTACACAGTACATCATAATACTGGAATCATATTATAACGGAAATTTCAAGCTTAAGCAAGAAGATGAATATCAATTTCCTGTCCACACAAAAAAATATTTTCATGATAACGTAAGTCCAACTCGCACAAATGTGTAAGTAAATTTAAAACAAACAAAATACGTTTGCTATCTAAAATTGTATCAGAACAAAAATCCAGCTAACACAATTGTGTGGCCGGTTGAACGTCACAAATCATTTTTTTTTTTTAGTGTTATTCAAGAATCGACCGACACAAATGTGTAGGTGCGAACAACGTTTTTTTAAACAATTAATGCTCACTTCGTATAATTATTTTTTTATTAATTCTTACTCCATCTATTAGTAAAATAATTGTGTAATGTAAACGTCAAGTAAAAAACAATTGAAAATAACGTTTGACTTGTGATTTTTAACCTAAAAAAGTGTGTTTTTTCATGATGAGCGATCCCTATAAAAGTAAGTGAATAATAATATAAAACTAAAGTGTTTTATTAAATATTTTTATTTATAGTTTATAATTAAATATGATTTTTTCCATAAATTAAAGTGGGAAATTAATTAACTACGCATTTAAATCACAAAAGGCTTTGGAAAATTGACATACACAATTGTGTATGTTGAACGACAATTGACACTTAATTTTTTATTTTTAGTTTTGTATAAAAATGGGCAGTGGCAAGTTAGTGACACAGATCTACAAAAAATTCTTGAAGATTCTGGCTCTGATTCTGCAGATGATGTCGTTCTAGATGAAAATGTAATTCAGATTGAGAACAACGCTGAGGAAGATGATTCCGATGGCTGGGGTACGGACCGGGAAATGAACGAGGAGACCTCAAATCAAACAAACAATCAACCTACTTCATCAATATATACCTGGCTTCCCGCACAATTAGATCCACATCATTTGGAAATAAGGGAAAATGAGACGACCAATCATATAAAATCGCCCTTGGAGTATTTTGCTGCCTACTTTCCCGACTACCATTTTAATGAAGCCGCTGCAAATACAAATATTTACCACCTTAAAATGCGCGGCGCTGAACTCAAAACTACGGCCCAAGAGATAAAAAAGTTGTATGGCATTTGTTTAATTATGGGGTGCATAGGTTACCCGCGTGTCGACATGTACTGGAGAAATGGATTTCGCTTCGAAATTGTTTCAACAACAATGTCGAGAAACCGGTTTAAAACGTTGCGAAATTCACTACATTACGTAAACATTAATGAAAGTTCGACCGATTCTACCAACTTATTTTGGAAGATCGACCCTTTAATTAAAACCGTGAGGAACCGATGCAGAGCGCTCCCTCGAAAAATCGATTATTACTCGATAGATGAGCAAATGATTCCCTACACCGGCCGATGCCCAGCAAGGCAGTATGTAAGAAATAAGCCACGGCCAGTTGGCTTAAAAAATTTTGTTGCTACTACGTCTGCAGGGCTGGTAGTAGACTTTGAAATATATCAAGGGGACAGGACCAATTTTGGCGATCGGAGCTTGGGCTTAGGACCTGCTGTAGTCTTGCAGCTGGTTAAGACGCTCCCAAAAAACAGTTTCATCTTTTTTGATCGGTACTTTACCACAGTACCACTTCTATTTAAGTTATTGGAGTTGGGGTATCGCGCAACTGGTAAATATATTTATTTTAATTATTTCGGTTTTGGCTGTATAATTTTTCGTCTACATTTTAGGAACCATTATGTTAAATCGGGTAAAAAATATTAAATTTAAAAATGACCGACAAATGCAACGTGGTGAAAGCCAAGACTTTGTATGTAATAACGGGACTAATGCGATAACTGCTATAAAATGGAAAGACACAAAATGTGTAACCGCGCTTTCATCCATTGCCGGATCTAATCCAATAACAACGGTTAAACGATGGGATAAGAATTAAGCCAAGCTTTATCAGAATGTTACATGCCCACATGCAATTTCACAATATAATCAAAAAATGGGTGGGGTAGATTTGGTTGATCAAATGATGGAGTACTACCGGTGCTTCATTAAAACAAAAAAATGGACGGTAAAGGCAGCAAATCATTTTATTGATCTAGCGGTTATTAACGCTTGGACGGAGTACCGTATGGAATGCAAGGCTCGCGGTATGCGTAAAAAGCAGATTAAAGACCTGTTGGACTTTAAGATGGAAGTAGGCTTTGCTTTAATAGCAAGTTTAAAGCGTCAACGAGAAGAAACCAGCGATGAAGAAGAAGCTGGAACCTCTCCACGGCCAATCAATTTTGCTTCGCCGCTGCCATGCATCGAAAAACGTTATGATGGATATGACCATTGGCGGCCAACCTACACAAATGTGAGGGGCCAATTTCTCCATGAAAACAATTTTTTTTTAAAAACCGCATCCATTCTTTAAATCTTTAGTGAATAATTAGTCTATTCTCCGATTTTTTTTTTAATTCTACCACTTTAAGTTTTCCTGGCCGGTATGGCATCTCTGAATGAACTTACACAAACGTGTCACTTGGCTTATATTTCTGACTACCTATATTTTTCTTAAAACAGTTTTAAGCAAATGCACAATTGTGTTAGTTGGGTTGGAACTGAGCTATAATTTGTCTTTTAATTTTAACCGCTAGAGTAATCAAAATATACCCACACATTTGTGTAGGCAGGACAGGAAAGGGATATACTGAGCTTAAAAAAATAAGAGCAGGAAGTGCACTTGGCAGGTTCCACAGGGGAGTGTTCTTGGGCCAATTCTGTATTTACTATACACCCGAGCTGTTCCAACCCCACAAAACAAAACGAAAGCCACTTTCACCGATGACATAGCTATCATGGCAGTAGGTGACAATAATTCAGATACAACAGTGAAATTACAAACCGACATAGAGCAAGTACATATACTGGACAAAAAAAATGGCGCATAAAATTAAATGAGGCTAAATCTGTACATGTCGATTTTGCGAACAAGAGATTAGTATTCAAACCAGTATATCTAACTATAATCAAGAAATACCACATGCAAACACTGCCAAATATCTTGTTATAACATTAGAGGCTAAGCTTTGCTGGAAAGCTCATGTTAAAAAGAAAAGAGACGAGTTGGGATTAAAATACAATAAAATGTATTGTTTACTGGGAAGAAACTCTCATCTGTCAATCCCTAATAAGTTTCTGCTTTATAAGTAAATATTGAAGCCTGCTTGGACTTATGGTATACAGATGCGGGGATGTGTACCAAGCAGAGCAACATGGATATTATGCAACGATTCCAAAATAAATTACTAAGAAACATCGTCAACGACCATGGTTTGTTAGAAATAGCAACATCCACAAAGAGCTGGGCTCTATGCCATATGCTATGGGCTCGATACCATCAAAACGGAAATTATGAAATTTGCTAGAAGCCATGAACAACTGTCAATTTACCATGTTAACATAGCGGCCATCTAGCTACTGGATAATACGGATTTGTTAGAAGGCTCAAAAAAGTTAAGCCTTTTGAGTTAGTGTAAAATCAGTTAAAATAAATCTTTATCTAGCACACAACAAAAACGAGATCATACAATAAAAATAAACACTAAGGAGTACGATGGATGAACCCTTAAATTTCAGTAAAATGTAGTAATTTAAGTTACAATAAAATTGCTTATTAGTGTCAGACTACATAGATTGTAATTAAAAATGAAATACTAAAGAAAATTATTTAACAAAAAAAATCCATTTCGTAGAAGATAGCCATGTATTGCCCCCACCTTAATTTTTGTAGTTGGTGAATAGGTTTGATTGTATATGCACTGTCATTTCTCCGCTTGTGCCACGACTTTTCCAATTATCGATTGTTTTGTCCACGATTTTTATAAAATTCAGTATGTCCAAAATTTAAATTTTTTTTGTATGAAATGTTAAATTGGCCAATTGCGTGCAAAATCTGTAGAAAAAAATTATTCTATTGACGATTGTAAAAGTAAGAAAAGCGCCTCTTACGGAAGATAGAAAAATTGAACCGGATACATACAAATTGCGACGCAACCATAGTAAATATGTTATCAGCGCTTCGGAGGAAAATAGAAAAAATTAAGCGGATACATAGAAATCGAGACCCTCCAATCGTCCATACATCATGCAAATTAATGAAATCCGATACAGTTTCAAATTTTTAAATATGTATATAAAATTCAGTCATTCATAACAGAAGGCCTTTGTTTACGTTTTTCAAATTCAACTTTTTAATTTCCATCATCTAGAGGGTTATGTCTGGAGATGGATTGCTTTGATGTGATTTATGAATATTTATCGCATGAGAAACATTTATTTCAAGTTTCCCGTGGGAAGTCGGCTAAAATTCAATTTTCCAAAAATTTCAAGGGGAAAGTCTTATTTTGTAACAACTTTTTAATGATTTTTGAAAAATAAAATTTTCCCCGATTTTCCACTGGAGGCTTTAACTGAATTTTTTTCCTGCGATAGCTATTGACAAGTCACATCAATGCAGTCATCTGTATACATACGTACTCTAAAAGCTGAATTTTTACTCTCGGCTTGAAATTTATCATATTTTCACATATGTTAAGTTATCCCAGGATAATAAAAAAAATTGAATCAGGCAACCCTACTAAAATTAAAGCCAAATTTAATATTATGTGAAGTAGTTACGACTGTGTCGTGTCGCCAAGGATTTTAATAAAATTAGATTAACTATCGAAATTACATAATATCCAATCAAATAAAATCCACATACAAAATTAATAAAATTTAAATCATCACTGGTATTTTAATGAATCAGAATATGACTTTAAGTAATTGCAACATAGATTAACTAGCATTGGTTGATTTTGCACAAAATAAATATGACTCGGATTAGTGGTTAGTATTTTTGAGATGGGGAATACCATTAGCCTTATTTAGGAAATTTTCATAAAAATCATATTGTTCCAAGTGCCCGAAATATAGCTACGGGCTGAGAAGTTTCATTCAGTTTTATATTTCGTTACAAATATTCGTGTGGTTTGCCAAAAATAAAATTGTCTCGGATTAGTGATAACTGATAAGCATTTTGAGAAAATTGTTAATAGTAATTATACTTATCCGAAAGTTATCAAAAAAGAACCTGTAGTGTACCAGCCCAGTATTGGTTGATGAAGTTACAGCTCTAAATAATTTGACATTTCTAGACCTATATGCGGGAATATAAAAATTAACTAAAAATTAATTGTGAACGATTCCATTAAAAACTTTTGTATAAAAGCAATTAATCCAAATACAATAATTGGCGAGATTCTAAGCTCAATAAGTTTAATTTTCGAAACCTCTTAAATAGTCATCTCGTGAACCTGAGTTGAATAAGTTCTATCACTATTACAGTTGTAAAAAGGATTCCATATTTGTGTACAACACTCAACTTGGCTTCTAACTAACGAGCTGTACAAAATGATGATAACTCTATAAGACGAAAAGTCTTGCGTAACACAAATCCAAGTAATTTGATTTAATGTAAGTAATAATGTTACATTTAGAAGTGTTTAAACTTAGCTTTCGCACCACTCAGTGAACAATGTTCAAGTCATCTTGTAATAGATAGCAATCATTTTCGGACCTTATAGATCGAACAATTTTAAGATCATCAGCATAATAACAGACAGTTGCTTTTTAATTTACAAACAATATCAGTAAAAAAATATTATTAATAATAATGGACCAAGTATAGAATCCTGAGGTGATAAAACCTGACATGGGACTAAATTGGGTGGGTTCCATTAAATGATCCGTTTATTTTGAAGGTGAAATAAGTCATGTTTTCTTAATATTGAGATAATTAAACATTTGTGTTTTCATGTTATGAAAAAAATTAATACAACTTTTGTTTAAAGTGTTTGCATTTATGATATTACTATACTTACTACTTTCAGCTAAAATGATAAATTTCATAATAAGGTTTGGTAAAATACGAGTTTTTTGTTCTGGAAATGACTTATTCCACTTTCAAAATAAATATTTTTTAATAAAAATGACTTATACCATCATTTCATATTGATTTAATTCATTAAAGAGAATTTTACATGATAAATGACATCAAGTTTTACAAATAGAAAGTTATAATGAATTTGATAGGTTTGGATTATTCGCGTGAAGTTTGTCCTAAACTTGTCCTAAAATTACAAAAAAAAAAAAATTTTATCAAACTTCACGCGACTGCACAAACGTGTGAAGTTTTCCCTAAAACTAAACATTTTTCCTAAAAATTGAGTTTCCTGAGCATATATTAGTACGTAAAACAAATATTTGTGATTAATTGAAATTTACAAAAAAACATCTAAATAAATTAAGTTTTAATTTGAATTGTCCAAAGAAACAATTTAACAAAATTAAAGTTCATTCGAAATTAGTAACATAAAAATTACTCAATCTACATAACCCAAAGATCTTAACTAAATGGGCACATGCTTTACAGAAAGTCGGAGGCCCTCTATATCGAAAAACAATAATAACGACTTCATTAAAAGTAGTATGCTATCCCCATATCTAAACTAAATTTCAACTTTTAAAAGTCTAGAAGATAGGTGACTTAGGACAGACGTGTTGCGTCCTATATGTAAGTTCGCATAAAATTAAATATTAAAAAATTTCTTAGTCTGGCCCAAAGATCGTACCCAAGTGGACATATATGCGGGCAGCAGACTGTTAGAGGCATTTTTCCAAATAGACGTCATTTTAGTCAACAGAGGGAACACCAGCACCTTCCGTAAGAATAGCCACCAATCAGTGATTGATATTACATTTACAAGTAGTCAACTAACGAGGGAAATCAAGTGGCATGTCAGTGAACGATACACCCATAGTGATCACCAAGCTGTGTTTTTTGAAGTAGGATCTCAGAGCAAGACAAAACTGTAGCCAATGACCTGGAAAAGAAGAGGCTGGTTGCCCAATGCTTTGGACGAAGAACTCTTACTGGAATTGCTCATAAACATCAGTATACCAACAAGTACAGCCGAAGGTAAAGTTAACCATATGGCCAGACAACTTTACATGGCATGTGACGCGCCTATGCCAAAAAGGACAACAAATAACGGAAGGAAGCCAACCTACTGGCGGAGTGAGGATATTAAGGAACTAAGGGCTAGATGTCACATGGCCAGAAGAAAAAGTCAAAGATCTGCAAGATGCCTAGAATAGAAGTAGCTAAACCGAGAGTACATAAGGCTGAAGAAGCTGCTCCGTGATGAAATAAAAAGAAGCAAGACAGAGTGCTTCAGAGAGAGCCAAATTCGTCCGAAAAGGACGTTAGACACACAGGTTCATTTCGAACATTAAACACTTATGTCCACTTGGGTACGACCTTTGGGCCAGACTGAGAAATTTTTAAATATCCAATTCTAAGCAAACCTGCATATAGGGACGCAACAGGTCTGTCCTAAGTCACCTATCTTCAAGATTTTGCCAAGTTGTAATATTTTTTAGAAAGAGGGGGTCACCCACTACCCTCAAAAATATATGTCCACTTGGGTACGATCTTTGGGCCAGACTGAGAATTTTTTTAATTAATTTTATTATGTTTACTTATATATAGGGACGAAACACGTCTGTACTAAGTGGCTTATCTTCTAGATTTTTGGAGGTTTTAACTTTTAATATCTTTTAGATAGAGATGATTGCCAGCTATCCTTAAAAATATATATGCACTTGCATACGATCTTTGGGCCAAAATGAGAATATCCAACGTAATGCGAACTTATATATATATATATAGGGACGCATCACGTCTGTCCTAAGTCACTGATCTTCTAGATTTTTGTAAGAAGTAATATTTTTTAGATAGGGGAGGTCACCCACTTCTAATAAAAATATATGTTCACTTGTGTACGATCTTTGGGCCAAAATGAGAATTTTTTTAATATTCAACTTAATACAAACTTACATATAGGAACGAATCACGTTTGTTCTAAGTCTTGTTCTAGATTTTTGAATGTTGTTATTATTTTTAAATTGGAGAGATTGCCCTCCATCCGTGGTAAAGTCTTTGTCATGCTATTGGCTAGAGGGGACCTCCAACTGTCTATAAAATATGTGTGCACCTAGTTACCATCTTGTGGGCTCGATCTGTAATTTGTATATATCAAATTTCGAATGTACTTCGATTTTGCTATATTCTTTCTTTGGACAATTTAAATTAAAACTTGAGTTTATTTAGTTGCTTTTTTGCAAATTCAAATTACATAGTAAGTAAAATAATTTTTTTACCTAAAAATTCTTAATAACGAGAGATATATTATTCTCACTAATACATTCATAGGAAATTCATTTTTTAGGACAAATGTTTAATTTTAGGACAAAATTCACACCCGTTTTGGATTTCATTATACTCCTCAACAAGTTGATCCGATTTTTTTAAGTTTTTAAAATATCCATGATGAACGAGTGGAATATACGGGAGCAAATCCATCATATCTTTATATTTCGCGATTGTGACGAGTCGCCAGGTTGGTCAAGTTACATTACACTGAGTAATTAAAATACTTTTACAAATTACAGCAAATTCAGTAATTAAAATACAAATTACAAGTACCTACATTACATTTTTAGATTGAAAAATTTGATTTGACGAAATTTGTTTAGTGAAAAAACATATCATTAAAATAACGATCATTAACATAAGGTTTTATACTGATGGCTCTAGAACCAACTCTTAATGAACCTTGTAAAAATGTAAACAATAAATTACAAAAACTGATGTAATTAAAATACAAGATCCTGTTACTTGGAAAACGAGTAATTAAAATACAAATTACAAATTTTAATTTGTGTTTTCATTACCTAATTCAAATAAATGTAATTTGCTACTGCTCTGCCTTGCAGTCGCCCACTTGAGTATAACGGCAGTAACTCTATAGAGCCAATATTTTTTGGTCATCCCTTTTTAGTGCTAAGTCCAAAATTTAAAACTCTGCATCGTCAAGGATATTTTGTAGTATATTTTATAAGGAGAATCTCTTATACTACTGTGTCCAAAAAAGTAAAGCCAGTTTTATGCTTTACTTTTTGGACACAGTAGTGAATCTGAAATCTTATAAATCTTAAATGTAAGTTGTTGTTGTTGTTATATTTTTTAAAGGCATTGAGCCTTCTAGATTTATAATATACTCATCATACTCACTCAGAGAAAAAAAACCAGTAAATTCTACACAATAGATTGTTGATTGTGAAAATCGCTACTTTTACAGTGAAATTGTTAGTTCAATATAGATTATATTAGAATTTACCAATAATTCCTTAAAATTACCGTTTTATTGTCAAAAATTCTAAATATCTTAAAATTATTAAATGGTGTTCTCAACTATCAAAATTGTTGAATTAATAATAAGAAAAATAATTAAAAAATTCACTAATTCCAAGAAATAAATTTGGGATTTTCGGCGATATACCATAATTAAATTTTGTGGTTATTCAATTTATCATTTCGTCATTCAATATCTTAAAGACTTTAGTTATGGAAGCCACGACGGCTCCACAATAAAAGAATTTGCATTCAATTTATGTTTCAAATAACCTGCAATAAATTTTTATCTTAACCCTAAAGCTCTTAACAAGAGCCTGACAGTCTCTATTTTTTATTTATCATGTATTAATACAAAACATTTTTATTTAAGCATGCTCATTTTTTTAATTTCAATTTACCGCTAACTTTACGAGGAAAAGAACAAACACATTTTTTTCGAAAATGATAATTAGGTAAATGATAATTAGGTAAATTTCAGAACTTCATCTAAAATCATTGTAGAATGCCATTTCAATCGCACATGTTGAATTTCATTAAAATCGGTTTAGAAATAAACTAATGTGTGAGTGAAATTCAGCAACAACCTATTTACCAAATATGAAGAAAATACTAACAACTAAACGCCAGAATAAATTTCTTTATGTAGAAGCAGAATTTAGTATGTTCCCAAAAAGATTACGGCGAATTACATAAAAACGGTTTGTTCAATCGAACCGATTTTCATCTTAAAGTTTGCCTTGAGTTCAAATATACATCCTTGGGACATTTGGGCGCAATTGGTGGAAGGGTGTAGCGTTGCATGCAAGGCAAAGAAACAAGTAGAATTTTAATTTTAATGTTTTGTATATATAGATTTGTTGTCGATAATAATAAATTGTTGAAAATACCACAAAATGATAAATATTACTACTAAATTGCGCTAAAAATCAACAAATGATAAATATTACAACTTAATAATAAAATCTATATAATTTAATTGTCAAAATTAAAAAGAAATGTTAAATTTTACTATTATTTGGTTTAAATGAAAAATAATTTGTAAATCTAATTATTTTGTGTAATTTTCAATTAATAGTTAATTGGCATTCAAGGAGAAAGGTTGTGTTTTATGTAGTAAGTGATTAAAATTAATTATTTAAAATAATATTGATACTTGTGAAATTTAAGTGTAAGTGTGAGAGCTAACGCTTCTACAAAACAGATTATGTAGAATACATAATATTAAGTTAATGTGTACTCATATTTGTTTAAACAATCCTAAAAATGCTCTATGACAGCGGTCGAATTCTCGGATAAATCATTTATTACGGTAAATGCACATTTTTGTGTTCATTTTTTGTTAAATTACGCATTTTTTCTATTTTTTACTCGTTCAATTCTTATAACAATAAAGAATAAAGTATCTAAACATGCATTGACCGAATTAGCGGATTTACTCGAGAATTCGACCGCAGCTTATTTCTATAATAACGGTGCATAAACACACATGTTAAGAATGCGGCTTAATAAACATTAATCACTTTGGATGATAATCACGAATGATTCATCCTAAAAGACTTGTGTAAATTAGCCTTTAGTAACCGTTAACCTTTTTTGTGTATTATATTAGTAACAATAATTTTTAATTGAATTAAAAAAAGAGTTTCGTGAATAATAGTAAACATTAAACACACTTAAAACATTTGTTTAAGAACACTTGATATTAAATTTTTCTGTATCGTGATTTGTGGTTATAAAGTTGGAACACATAATTTATACGCGTAGTACGCGTAAATTTAAAATTTTTTGGTGCACGCATCGTTTTTCGTTAGTAAAAATAATACGGTAAGCATACTATTAGCCGAGGTTTATCAATTATCTGTTAGGTGTTTTATTTTGTTGTTGTAACTAGAAAAAGTAAAAAATTGTAGTGATGTGCTAAATCGGTTCTTTTTGTTCTGTTTTGCTTATTTTCTCTTACATTTTTAACAAAAAAGAACCGATTTAGCCCATCACTAAAAAATTGCGAGATATGTGGGTGATAATTGCGCACGGTTAAGAGATTTTGACATTTTGTGTACATACTTTAATATCGTCAGTATCGGTAAAACTAATGGACTATTAAATTAAACAAACAAATAATAAAATATTAAAACCAAATTTCTAAGGATCAGATACATTTTCATTTACATTAATCATTTCGTGATGATCAAATTTACCTCAAGGATAAATTTTAGCGCTATTGTTCCTTAATGTTAAAAATTAACTGTTCGGTAACTTTTGAAAATTGTACTTCCTTTTTAGAAAATGGAGAATTCAGAAAATTTCGAAAAAGAAGCTGGTAAGTATTTTTTACTGTGAAACTAAATGTTGTATTTCAATCTATTTCTCTATGTTCCATGTAAATTTTTTTTAGAAGCACTAACATGGAATACAATTTCAACGACTGTACTCACCTCTATTTCTTTGGACTTCAGTGACAATTATTTGAATGGCATAAATCAGGAATTTGAAACCCCCTTACAGTCTGAAACAACTGAGATAGAAGCAGCAGAAGTTGTGGTTGAATCAATTGAAAATATTTTAAAATCCTGGAATATGTATGAGGCGTTAGGTCAGCTTTTTAGAGGTATTTATATTCTTAAATATAAAGGCTAAAATATTTAAGAAATTTCATATTTTCGTTTCAGAACATCAAATGGATCTTGAATGCCTGGTTAATATAAAGGAAAGTGACGTGGATAATCTTTTACCAATTTTTGGAATAAGAATTAAATTTAAAAACTATTTGATTCGATGGAGAATTGCCAATGTAAATTTAGTAACATAAGTAAGCTAGTCAATAGTGTAAAATTAATGCTAAAATATTTTAATTTTGCAGGGTTATCCTGCAATTCCAGATTCTGAGATGCTATCAGTTGCCACGAATATCTTTGGGTCTCGGTCCAATAGTACACCACTATCAACATCGCTATCGCCATCAACACCAATACCGCCTGAAGAAAAATGTGTCACATTTGAAACGAAAAATTTAGCAAGTTTAGTCAGTTTTAAGATGCTTTTAGTTTATCGGGAAAGTTATTTATCAATTTTTATTATTTTCAGAATCTTCGAGAAATATTGGAGGGAGATTATCTTGCTGCTGCCGCAATATCTTATCAGCAGAAGGAGAAGTGCATAAATGATTAGCATCGCCGGGATATTATAGCAGCAATAGTTAACTATTTCATACAGAATAAAATTCGACTGGCTGCGGATGACTTCAATATAATTACAAATAAAATTATTGAAATTTTCACTACCGAGAACAAGGTAAGAATCACTATCGCGCCAAAATTCTTCACGCAATTGCTTAATTTATCGTATTTGCAGGTTTCATATTTCATTGAGCGGACAGAATCGTCCCAACCGAGAGGTTCTTTGTACAATAAGTACATAAATACTGTAAGGAAATTCCGAAGTCAAGGGCTTGCGTTGCCCTACAATAAGAAGTACAAAACACGCCTACCTTGCGAGACTGAAGGTAAAAAATAATAAATGTAAATACCTCGAAAGAAGAAAATTAGATTAGGTTATAAGTATTGGCAGGAAATTCATGAATTATTTTGTAATATTTATTTTAAATGAATTACTATATTTACTTATTAAATATAATTTTATTTTGTGCAATAATTCAAAATCTTTCAATTAATTTAAAAAAAAACATATTAAGATCAATACACTTATTCAGATCTTTCTGATAGACCCTTCGGAACCACAGTTTGGGAATAGTAAATTTTTTTGCGTTGTTGATGATTTTATAAAAAAATATATATTTAAAAACATACTACCTACGTATATCCACTATTTTTGTGGCCTTGAATTACATTTTCATAATTTACACATTTTGTACTTGTATGTTTTTAGAAATACATTATATCAATGATGATAAGTTTTGGCTGGTTTATAAACATGAGCCTTGGGTAGCTGTTGAAGAACATTGGAAAGCAACAATTAATCAACGACATGCAGAAATACACAATTCTAAAGAAACAAATATTTCCACGATATTAAAGGAATGGCCGCGCTACAAAGATCGTGATGGCCATAGATTGGTACATTAAAACAAATCTTATAACGACGATGGGGAATAATTCATTTCATTCTTTTTTTTCAGATTGAAATTGATTTTGAAGCACTTTATAAAGACTGCGTCTCAAAACTATTCACGAATTTCGACTTGAAATCATTAAAAATTTTGCAGCTGGACAAAACAATTAAAATAAAAAGGCTTCAATCTTTCATTGAAAGTAATAGTAAAGGTAACTATCATTTTGTTTCTTACATAGTTCGCAACTTCCAATTATAACTAAAAAAATTAATTATTATTTTCAGATCTACAACATTTACAACTATTTAAAATATTGCACTACTTGCTCCCGCCATTAACTAGACATAAGCTGAAAGTTGCTGATAAAGTTATTCATTGGAAGCCATCGATCCAAGATTCTATAAATGGCATGTTCCTATTTGTGGAAAATGAAGCGAGCATAAACGAGGAGATATCAAACTTAAGGGAAGAACATTTAGCTAAAAAATTAACATTACAACCTATCATAATTGTAGTAATGAAACAGGAATTGCCAATTAAATTTTTTGTGAGATTGGATGATACAACATACATTCAACACACAATCCTGGGGGCTATTGATTTATGTTTTAAATCATTTCAAGTCTTTAACTTGGCCTATCCGCATCAATCGCAAAACGTGTGGTACTTTATCCAAACCTATTTTTATGGAATCAATACTCATTATGATAAGCCAGTGTCTGCAGTGGCAAACTTAATTACTCAATTGTCTTTAAATTGAATTTGGAGGCAGAGAAACATACTTTTGTTTGGTATTTTTTTTAAGTTACTTTAGTTATATTTGAATTATATTACATTTTTATTTATATTGCGTACATTTATAATTTTATATAAGCTTCATACCTAATTCCGTGATTATAAAAATATGTATCCGTGTTACAAATGCGGTGAACTTTTCGATAATGTGTCTGCACTTTGCAGCCATATTGACTTGAAATACATGCGAAATAGTTCATTCACTAATTTTTATAAATGTGGCTTTAGCAAATGTTTTCAAACTTACCAATCTATCAATTCTTTTAAAAGACACATGTTAAAACAACATTCGCCAAAAATTAAAAATGTTATTGCAACTCCAATGCACGAATTACATTCATTACAACAATTTTCACAAACAAGCAATACCGGCTGTAACACCGTAAGTTTGTCAACGGAAATAGATAATTCGAAATGCAGTAAAATCTCAAATAATTTAAGCTCAATTCCACAACAAATATATCAACATTTTGATTTTAATCCAAATAATAATAATGAAATATTACAATTTGTTTGTAATTTGTATAGGAAATCAAATTTATCTCGAAAACAAATTCAAGAAATAATTGATTCCACCGAAAAACTTTTAATAAATTTGTTTAATGGAATAAGAAATCAACTTACGAACATTGGTGTAGCTATTGGCAAAGATAAAGAAAGTATTATAAGTAGCCCTTTAAGCTTTTTTAAACTTATAAATTCTGAGCATAATCTTATAAAATATTTAGAAGGAAAACAATTGTTTGCTCACCCTAAATCTTTCATAGTTAATAATGAGATTGGTATGGTCTACCAAAATGGTGTATCCACGTTAGACGCTACTAATTCAAAGGGTGTATTAATGCCAATAGAATTTCAAATAAAATCGTTTTTTGAAATGCCTGGTGTACTAAATAATGTTAAATCCAACATTGAAAATTTGAGCCTACAAAATGATATGTATAGTTTTGTTAATGCTAGCAGATGGAAAACTATAAGAGAAAAATTCAGTAGCGATATCGTAATCCCATTTTTCTTGTATAACGATGACTTTCAAGTAGACGACCCCTTGGGATCTCATTCAGGAGAACATTCAATTTCGGCCTTTTATTATAGTTTCCCGGTACTTCCAACATATTGTAATTCAAATTTGGAAAATATATTTTTAGCTATGCTTATTAAATCAAAATATATAAAATCATTTGGAAATAATGCATGCTTGTTTCCATTAGTTGAGGTTTTTCAAAGAATTGAAAATCAAGGAATTAAATTAAAAACAGACATCGGTGATGTGGTGGTTCACTTTGTGTTAGGTCTGGTTATTGGCGATAATTTAGGTCTCAATTCATTATTGGGATTTTCTAAATCATTCAGCGCTAATTTCTATTGCCGCTTTTGTAAAATGTCAAAATGCAATATGTGTACCGCATTAAAGGAGGATACACAGCTTATGCGCAACAAAATTAATTATGACGAAGATCTCGTTACGCAAGACGTTTCAGAGACAGGCATAAATGAGAATTGTCTCTTAAATAATTTAAACTATTTCCACGTGACGAACAATTTTTCAGTGGACATTATGCATGACCTATTTTTAGGGGTGTGCAAATACGGTATTTGCCAAGTTCTTCTGTTTTATATAACCAATACTAGCTTCTTCACCTTAGATTTACTTAACTATAGAAAACAAAATTTTGATTACGGTCCAATAGAAATTGGAAATATTTCTCCGCCTTTTAAAATAGACCATATAAAAAGGAATACACTTCATATGTCAGCTCGGGAGTGTTGGTGTTTTGTTTCATTTTTTCCTTTAATCATTGGAGATTTAATTCCAGAAAACGACGAAATTTGGAAATATGTAATTACACTTTCAAAATTAGTTGATGTTCTACTTAACCCAATAATGAATGAAGAGTTAATCACTCATTTAAATGATTTAGTCTATCTTCATAATAACCTTTTTGTTAATCTGTTCAAGCAAACTTTAAAACCGAAGCACCACTTCATGACTCATTATGCTACTGTAATACGTAATTCAGGTCCATTAAAATATTTGTGGTCATTTAGATATGAAAGCAAACATCAACAATTAAAAGCCTATGCAAGAGCCATCACGTCGCGAGTAAATATATGCTATTCTGTTGCTATGAAGTTTTCATTTCAATTTGCTGCTAAGCTTGCGATACAAAATGATGTTTTCGAAATAATATCAGATATTAAATTTTCAAAATTTACTCTGAAAGAAATAAATTGCTTCCATAAAATGAAAAATAATTTAATAAAATTTTTTGACCTTGATAAACATTACAATGATATAGAATCTGTTGTGTTCAAAGGAACTAAATACACTAAAAATAATTATATTTTCAAAGAAAGTAGTCTTGAAAATATATTTCAAATTGAAAATATTTTTATAGTTAATAAACAATTTGTTTTAATAAGTACAGTTTATGAAATTTTAGGATATGACGAACATTATAATTGTTATCATGTAGGAGATAAAATCTTCAACAGTTTTAACATAAATTTTATAGAAGATTTCAAATATCCTCCAATTAATTTGCATAAGCTAACAAATAGTTGCTCATATGCTAAACTTAAGTATTTCTAGTATTATTTTAATATTATTGTTAGTTCTTTAATTAAATAATATAATAATTTTTACGTATATAATATTTTTAATTAAGTTATTGAAAAACCTCAATTTCTAAAATTTGAACATGTATACTAACTAAATAAGAGGAACTTAATTTGTTTAATAATAAAGATTTAAAAACAATTAAACTGAAGTACATAGTGTTTCATTTTATACCAAATAACAATTTAAAATTTGTAGTTAGAAGCATTTTCATTTGCTTCTAGACTCAAAATTTAGTGATTAGAAATATGAAATGGGACACAATTTCGAATAACCGGTAATTAAACCGCAACGATAATGTGAAACCAACAAATATATTGTAAGTTCAACAACTAAAATAGTAATCCATTAAATATTACCATTTTGATTGTTGACATTACAATTTATTTATTGGTTTTACAAAAAGCACAATTTGTTTGTCGAATTTACTAGTATTACAATTTATTTCTCAATTTTACCGTTTTGATAATTTATTTTTTGATTTTACTAAAAGTACTATTTATTTTTAATTTACTAGTATTACATTTTATTTGTAAATCTTACTATTTTGACCATTTATTTGTTGATTTTACAAAAAAGTACAATTTTTTTGTAAATTCTACAATAGTTACAATTTATATATTGAATTTACAATAAATGCGTATTGTAGTTTTAATGATTATTATAATAAATTGAACAACTTTATTTTTGGCTCAATATCAAAGACGGAAAGTGTTGAAATTACCTATTTTTTTGTTGATTCAATCAACATTTTCTCTCAGTGCTATTAGTTGTTATGACATTACACGAATGAACAAGCTTGTAATGTGACTTATCCCACTTTCATAATAAACAAAATATTGATAGCGTTTAGTATTCAATCTTTAACCACTATTTATAGGAATTATTTTACAGTTAAGCGCTAGAATGTAACAAAATGTTAAAGTTCACTATACTTTAACATGTTGTATAACGTTAACTCAATTTTTTAAAAATTTGACTTATTCCAATTTCAAAATAAACGGCTCAAATATGACTTCAACCTAATTTGATATTTATCGGTAATAGCAAAGGTATCCAATTTATTTAAAAGTAAAAAATGATCTACTTTATCAAATGCTTTTTGAAAATCTGTGTACACTTTAATCACTTGGCCACTACTGTCTAACTGACTTGATAAGAAGCTGGAAAATTTTAATAAGTAGTAACGGTGGATTTTCCCTGAACGAACCCATGCTGAGGTGAAATAATGGAATGACTTATTTCATTGTACAAAATTTCAAATATAAACTTTTTTAAAAGTTTAGGAAACAGATTACTGATGCAAATCCCACGGTAGTTTATTACATTCGCAACAGTACCTGATTAAAAAAAAAAAAAAAAAAAAACCGCTTTGTTAGTGTCAAGCCCACTAATCGCTAAGTGAACATCTCTTTTAGAACTATTTTAGTCGTAAATGTTTTAGTTTTTTTCAACAACCTAGATTTTTTCATTATCATTTTCAAGTCAATCAAGTAGACTGAATAGCATGCCGGCAGATTTGAAGTTTTATTCCCATTCAAAACAGATCCATTTTTATGTATAAGGTCAAAAATTACCTTATAAATACATTAACACAAGAATTAATATTAAGATCCTTAAATAAGCCGATCCAATCTATTACGTCTTGGCTGTTTCGCAGACGATCATAATCAAAAATTTATAAATCCAATTACTCGATTCTTTTTATATTTACTAAATGTTACACTAAAACTCATAATTAAGGGTGGATGGAATTGATCAATTCTGGATAACGCCTGTTCTGATTGGAAAATTTGAAACTGGGAAGCATCGTTAGTAATTACTAAGTCAAGTGTTCTATCCATACAGTTTTTGATATTATTGCTTTGGGTTAAATTTAGATAGCTGAGCGGATCAACAAGAAGCTAAGTACACTGACCCTCATAATGTAATGGAGACAATTCTCCTTTATCATCAATATTCCATACAAAAGAACTTAAATTAAAATCACCAAGCAGCAAAATATCTAAGTTTATCATTAAAGTACTCTAAAAATTAAAAAAATAATTGCAAGTGGTTATTGTAAATAGCATATGAAAAATAAACCACACATTATAAAGACATCGATATTGATGTAAAAAAACTTGACCATCAATCGGAAAGTTAGGTTAATCCATAGGAAAAACAGGAAGTTCACGCTTATAATTGATCAGTACTCTACTACCATCCCGTAAATTACTTGCAGTTAGGTCACGATTACACCGATTTATCAAATACCGATCATCAAACAATTCATTAGAAAAAACTCCATCATTGAGCCAGGTTTCGGTCAGACATATGAAATCATAACTTGTTCCATGAAGTGATAGGTTAAATTCAGTGCACTTTGTTTTTAAACCTCTACTATTTTGGTAATATAATTTTACCATACTGAAAATAAGCGCAAGAAAAAAAAATTAATTAATCGAGATGTATAGTATATAACTTGTTATTACTACAATAAGATATACAAAAAATAAAAATAAAAAATGTATTTAATGTAAATCAATAAATATACAAGTAAAAAAAATAATTAAATAAATCAAAAAATTAATGAAATTAATATATTTATAGAAAGAAAGAAGCGGTGATTAAATAAACTAATAACAAAATATCAAAGACATCTTCAATAATTATTATTAAATGGGTGCAGGCTCGTTGACATCAAAAAAATGTCTAACTAGGCTCAGGGGGATTACTGATACCCAGATTTATGTTTTTATATAAACTATCATAATAGGAAGTTAGCTCATCAAATCAATTTTAACTGGTACACTACTACACTATCATCATTCATCTTGCAATAAATTTTGCCATATTTCAACCAAACATGTTTCACTTTGAAATCGACTTTAAATTATTTGAATTCAATCAAAAGCTTCTTTTTCCACGACAGGGACCAGAATGGAGGAAATCATGTGAATGATCAGTTGATTTCCATTACATTTATTAACTTTAAGTCTTATATTTATTAAGTATATATTTACTAATTACGATTTTGATTTTCAGAAGGGCTCAGAAATCTGATTCAGCAAACTAATAAATATTATTTCAGAGTGCAGTTTTAATTTTAATTTTAATAAATATAAAAGTAGTTTAGAAATGTATCGTCATTGTGTTACTAACTATTGGCCAATGTGTGTCTGTAACCGGGTCAATTTCTTTCATACTAATTAAACCTATCCAAATCCTCTTTATGTTGTATGTAACAAGGTATTCGGTGAGGCCCGGCCATTAATAACTCCGCGAGATCTTGCTTAAAGCTTGGTCGAACACTTCAATCAATCAATCAATCAAATTAACGGAAAAAATTGGTAAAACTCTAAAAATAATTGTGAACATTTAGTACTGGCCAATAAAGTTACGAATAAAGTATCGAACAGTTACACATACATTAAAGTTACAATACCTTACGATAAAAAAGACGGTTTAATATACAAAATTCTTTGTAAAGACTGTGATGCCTGTTATATTGGGGAAACAGGTAAAACTAAATTAGAGAGAGTTAATCAACACAAAAGGGACGTAATGAATATAAATAAATTTCCCGGCTTGACACACACTACTTATAGATCAGCTTTGGTAAAACACGGATTTGAAAACCAACATGAATTCAATTTCGACAATGCGGTTACGTTAAATATGGAAAAAATATAAATAAAAGGCTGTTCAAAGAAGCGTGCCATATTTGGAAAAATAAAACGGTGAATTACAAAGTTGATAGTAACAGACTGCACAATCAATATACATATAAATATAATTAAAAATTACGTCTGATTAGTAACAAAGTAAGGTTTTCGAACGTTTATTGAATGTACTGTATAAAAAAATAAATAAAAAACGGTTTTGTGGGTATAATTAAAAATAGAGTCAAGACATCATGAATAAATCATTTTCAGTTTGTGTACAAAAAATTTTTCAATTGTGTACGAGTAAAAGTGAAAAAATTTCGTTTTTCAAAAAGAAAACTAAATAAGTGTAATTATTTAATTTTAATATTATTCTTATTGTTAATTTTTGTTACATTACTAATGTATAATTGTATATTGTAAATATTTAAAATGTTTTTTGTAGAGGTCTTGAAAATGGTGTTAAACTGTAAACCACCGAAAATTTGACCAGATTAAGATTTTTGAATAAATTGTACAAAATTAAATTTTTTACAAAAGGTCTATAATTTGCCGTAAAATTGTATTTAATTAATTTTAATTAAAATTACAAACTACAAAATAGCGATTTACAATGCTTGAGATCACTGTAGCGGGACAACCCCTCATGCCTCATCTGATCGGAACAATTCTAGTGCTAATTTGTGCGTAAAGAAACTATGGCAGATAATTTATTGTAAATTAAAATAATTAATTTTCACATAAATTTTAATTAAAATTTAGATTTACAAAGGGGCGATTTACAATGCTATAGAGCACTACTAGAGTGTGGCTCTGATATAAAATAAATTTAACCTAGACTGCGTATTCATCACACTAGCCTCGGGACATCCCCGCTGAGACCCTGCGCTTCATATCGTACTTGTCATACCATCGCCTAGTACTTAATCGTTAGCAAACAATCACTGTACTCTCATTTCATCATGCTAATAATAAAGAAATTTAATTTATCAAACCCATACTGCCATTTCTCGCACCTCTTATAAACGTTATCACGGAAAACACATACGGCCGTGTAGAAGACACAGCCTACTCCGATTTTTTTTATTGTTGTAAGATACGATCTAATCCAGCCGGCTGAAATAAAATATTAACAATATTATAGTGGCAGTTTAAACTTATGCCTTTTTTTAATTATTTAACTATGATTGAGTATTTTAGGATTATAATAGGTTCACTAAAATACAAATACCTCCATATACGAGCGAATACTTTACAAAAATCATTGAAAATCTCCATCAACCAAATTATTACATTTTTTTCCTCAACTTTTCCAAAATACTTCAAAGTTTTATCCATTTTGATTTCTGGATAATAAGCGCTACAGAAACATTCTTATACGTTCTATTATAAGCTTTTATATAAAACAACATGCTTGTTGTCTGGATATCAAGAATATTTCTATAGTATAATAAAATGTACAGAAGAATGAAGTCTAAATACCGTTAGATTAAATAATTGTGTTTGTTATTGCGGTTAACCAATAAAATTAACAGCAACTTTCTATATTTTATACACTATAGACTCACTTAAGAATATTATATGAAATTAAGCAGTTACCAAAAAAAATTAATTTACTAGAACGAATCTAAATTTGTTTTGGATAAAAGGATATTCGAATAGCTTTTATTGGTTAGCCCTATAGATAGGAAACTAAACCAAACCAAAACCAACAGCCATAAAATTTATTATGGTATTTTGAATTGTTTATAGGAGATGTGTGTAGATTGTAGTACTATTAGAAAAATACAGTTTTCTTGGCTAACAAAACAACTTACCCTAGTATATAAATGGGGTGTTTACATTTCGAGCACATTTTAGTCTAAATGCTATTTCGGCATTTTTATTTTTATCGCATTCATTATTATTTTTCACTCTGGTTCCGGTATTTATCTCAAAAACAATTGAAACTACGAATAATGCAGTTATATAGATATAGTAAGCCAACATAATCAAAGCTCATTCCTATAATTAATGACATATTTCCGTCAGCAGTCCATAAAACCATCAATACTAAGTCTGTATAGCAATTCTGTCTGTGTATTCTACTTGTTATTATTGACAAAAATAGACGCCAAACTATTTTATTACCACCGAGTTGTGTTGTTGCCTATGTTTCCGCAACCGATTCGCTTTATAATCAATTTAAAATAATGCATTTTAGTACATATCAATTCCCGTATCTGTTCTTCTTAAATCCCATGATAATTGAGAGTAATATACTTACATGTATTCTTTAATGTAATTTTCAATGAAGCCGAACCACCCAAAAAAGAGAAACTGACAACTTTTTCTTTTGGTTTTGGTGCAAATTGGTGTACATGAACAAAAAAAAAGAAAAACCTACATAAATAAAAAAAAAAATTCAATCAAATTAAAGAAATAAATAAAATTGAGATCGTATTTTCCAGATAAAGTTTCTGTTTTATTTGTTTTTCTTTTATACTTTTTGAAAAACAGAAAGCACACCCACCCAACATACACCAACAAAAAACAAAAAAAAAAAAAAATCGGATAAACGAAACAAAAATATTTAGAATCATTGGTGAAACGTGATTCTGTCAAAAAAATATTGCTTTGACATTATATGATACATGCTATAAATGTACACAGCCACACACACTACATTGATATTATATATATTATAAACACAAAAGAGCAGAAAAAATGTTATCTTTCCAATTTTGTCTGATTAAATTTTGTTTTCTTATGAATTTTCTGTAATATACACAGCGGCTTTATATTAGTCTACCAAGAAGGCAAAAAAAAAAATAAAATAAATAAACAATATATGATCAGATCATGTAACCGATGGAATGATGTGAAAATAGAATTGACTCTTAGGGCGAATTATAATTGTGGCTGTAGCCAATCACTAAAATGTATATTCGTTGAAAATAAACGTCGAATATTAGCCAAATTTGGAATCAATAATCATCAGCCGTCAGCCAATTAGCATGATATGTTTATATACTCACGTTTCCATGCAAATAAGGTTTAATGTAGGCAGAATTTTATTGAACTTGGGAAAGAAATGTGCTTATCGAACATTTAATGCTAATCAGGTTGTTTTTTCACATCAAAACACATTAACTTTTGGGTAAATTTTCATTGGAGTGAAGTGTTCCAATAATATAATCGTAATTGTTCACTGAAAAAGTGAAAGAAAGTAGACCAAATAAAGTGACAGGCGACAAATATTAACCATAAAAATAGTAATTTCATCTCGTTTCTAATTAATTGATTTAAAAATAAATAATTTAAAATAAAATAAAAAAAATTTCAGATTGAACGCTCTTAGTGAGAATGAAGTAAAAAATGAAAAATATGGTAAAAATGGGAGAGACGCCATATGAGGAGAGATGCCATACCTTCGCTAATTCACTTTTTAAGAAAGCGATGTTTATATTTCTCACTGTGCTTAACTATTATATACGCTTTCAGTGAAACTTGTCAGTGCCCGTTCGGCTGTGCCCAAGCGAGACGTGTTTATGAAAAAAAGATTAATATTGTGTGTCATTTTTTGATTATAATTTTAAGTGAATACGGTTTCAGTGATTGTTGCGTGTAAAACAAAAGCACAGTAAGATAATAAATGATTTTTATATGTTTTTTTGTTTGCTCTTAACTTATTTAAATTATACAATATATGGATTTTGCTAATTCTGATAATACCTAAGTATTTTTGTGTTGACTGGCGTCTCTCCAATGAAATGAGCCACCATTTCTAAAATTATAATCGTCGTGTAATCTAACGGATATTTTTATAGTTTAAAACAGATATTGAAAAACTCCAGAGTGAAATATACATTTGTAAATTTTTTAGAGAGTTAAACCGAAAGTGATCTGACTGAGTTTTAACTGAAAGTGATCGGACTAAAATTTTGAGTTGGAGGTTATATGTTTTTTTATTTTTTGTCTGAATTGACAGTTTAAACGTATAATAATTCATTTTGCTCTAAAATTATGTACATGACTCATTACATGGTATTTCACTAAATTTTTTGAAGTTTTCAACCTTGACCTCTCCGATTTCAATTTTTTGGAATATTTTCAAAAGTGACACCATTTTGAAACGGTATTAATTTATCCTAAATTCTAACATAAAAGATAAATCTGTGTTTATGTTTTTGCTGCTAGATGGCCCAGCCACCAAAGTATCGAAACACTTAATATAGAATTTGATAGATAATAGTTCAACCTTTCAAACAAGTGTTAAATCGTTTTGGAGGAGAGGGTAGTTTAGCCGCTAGGAAACTCCAAAATTGGAAAAATGTAATTTTGGTCATATTTTTAACATTTCAATTTGTGTTAAATGAGTAGATAACGCACCAGTGGAATTATAAATAAAAGGAGAAAATTTTAATTTTATTTACAATATCAGAATTTGAATACATTTTATTTTTAATAAATGGCTTATCCAAGGTTGGCATTACTTGACGTATTTGTCGAGTATTATCAACGTACGCAGTTTTAAGCTTGGAAAATCTTTTATTTAACTGATTTTCAGTTTTTGCATACTCCGGTTTGGTTACATAATCAAAATGTATATAGATATTATACCACTGTTATCTTTACACCAATCAAAAACTCTTTATAATTATTAAAAAGGCTTTTATACGCTTCTCAAAGAAGCTGTTCTAGCTAACCTCTTAATGCTACCGCCAACTACGATGGCCTCTTGCCGTGGCTTGTAGCTAAGAAGTTCTATTCGCAGTCAACTTTAAAATCCATTTCATGATGATTGATGTTAGCAAAATTTTTTTTATTATTGAACTGTGATACAGCACCATCCGAAAAATAATAAATTTTTTTTGGAGCTGGATATACAGGCTTTTTGCTCTCTATAAATTCAATAAATTTCTTTTGAAAACCATTTACAGCTACAGTATCATGTGTATTTGGTTTATGTAGTGCTGATTTGTAGTAAGCACCGATTGGAAATAATTTAGATTGTTGTGTATAGTAATGTACTGCTTGTATTTCATTTTGTGTGACAAACTTATATTTCTCCGAAAAATCCAATATCAATTCCCCATCTTGAAGATTACTTTTTCCTATATGATTATGTAGATAGTTTAATTATTGTCTAGCAATGTAATCGTGTTAACGTAATGCTGCTAAGCAAAACTTTGAGGAGTCTAATAAAATTTCGGTAATTTATTCAAAATCAATCGGTAGATTTGGTAAAATTTGCATTTCTTTGAAACCGTAAAATTTTCGGATGCACTTCTCACAAATTCTTTTGCCAGTTATTTTGCGGTCTACATAATGTTATATAAATAAAGCTGCAGATTTATTTTTAAGATTTTTGTGATTTTTTAAGTTCAAAGAATTACAACACTGCGGATTGACAATATTGTATTTTCTCTTTAATATTATTCATAAGTCGCATCACTCAACAACAAGTTTCATTTTCAATAACACTTTCAAATTGTAACTAACGAGTACATCAGACAAAAACATAAAAATACAAAAATACAAAAATACAAAAATACAAAAATACCAAAATACAAAAATACAAAAATACAAAAATACAAAAATACAAAAAAACATAAATACAAAAATACAAAAATACAAAAATACAAAAATACAAAAATACAAAAATACAAAAATACAAAAATACTATAGAACAAAAGAACAAAAGTACAAAAGTACAAAAGTACAAAAATACAAAAATACAAAAGTACAAAAGTACAAAAGTACAAAAATACAAAAGTACAAAAGTACAAAAATACAAAAATACAAAAGTACAAAAGTACAAAAATACAAAAGTACAAAAGTACAAAAATACAAAAATACAAAAATACAAAAATACAAATATACAAAAATACAAAAATACAAAAATACAAAAATACAAAAATACAAAAATACAAAAATACAAAAATACAAAAATTCAAAAATACAAAAATACAAAAATACAAAAATACAAAAATACAAAAATACAAAAATACAAAAATACAAAAATACAAAAATACAAAAATACAAAAATACAAAAGTACAAACATACAAAAGTACAAAAATACAAAAGTACAAAAATACAAAAATACAAAAATACAAAAATACAAAAATACAAAAATACAAAAATACAAAAATACAAAAATACAAATATACAAAAATACAAAAATACAAAAATACAAAAATACAAAAATACAAAAATACAAAAGTACAATAGTACAAAAGTACAAAAGTACAAAAGTACAAAAATACAAAAATACAAAAATACAAAAGTACAAAAGTACAAAAATACAAAAGTACAAAAATACAAAAATACAAAAATACTAAAATACAAAAATACAAAAATACAAAAATACAAAAATACAAAAATACCAAAATACAAAAATACAAAAATACAAAAAAACATAAATACAAAAATACAAAAATACAAAAATACAAAAATACAAAAATACTATAGAACAAAAGAACAAAAGTACCAAAGTACAAAAGTACAAAAATACAAAAATACAAAAGTACAAAAGTACAAAAATACAAAAATACAAAAATACAAAAGTACAAAAGTACAAAAGTACAAAAATACAAAAGTACAAAAATACAAAAATACAAAAATACAAAAGTACAAAAGTACAAAAATACAAAAGTACAAAACAACAAAAATACAAAAATACAAAAGTACAAAAATACAAAAATACAAAAATACAAAAATACAAATATACAAAAATACAAAAATACAAAAATACAAAAATACAAAAATACAAAAATACAAAAATACAAAAATACAAAAATACAAAAATACAAAAATTCAAAAATACAAAAATACAAAAATACAAAAATACAAAAATACAAAAGTACAAACATACAAAAGTACAAAAATACAAAAGTACAAAAATACAAAAATACAAAAATACAAAAATACAAAAATAAAAAATACAAAAATACAAAAATACAAAAATACAAAAATACAAAAATACAAAAATACAAAAATACAAATATACAAAAATACAAAAATACAAAAATACAAAAATACAAAAATACAAAAGTACAATAGTACAAAAGTACAAAAGTACAAAAGTACAAAAATACAAAAATACAAAAATACAAAAATACAAAAATACAAAAATACAAAAATACAAAAATACAAATATACAAAAATACAAAAATACAAAAATACAAAAATACAAAAATACAAAAATACAAAAGTACAATAGTACAAAAGTACAAAAGTACAAAAGTACAAAAATACAAAAATACAAAAATACAAAAGTACAAAAGTACAAAAATACAAAAGTACAAAAATACAAAAATACAAAAATACTAAAATACAAAAATACAAAAATACAAAAATACAAAAATACAAAAATACAAAAATACCAAAATACAAAAATACAAAAATACAAAAAAACATAAATACAAAAATACAAAAATACAAAAATACAAAAATACAAAAATACTATAGAACAAAAGAACAAAAGTACCAAAGTACAAAAGTACAAAAATACAAAAATACAAAAGTACAAAAGTACAAAAATACAAAAATACAAAAATACAAAAGTACAAAAGTACAAAAGTACAAAAATACAAAAGTACAAAAATACAAAAATACAAAAATACAAAAGTACAAAAGTACAAAAATACAAAAGTACAAAACAACAAAAATACAAAAATACAAAAGTACAAAAATACAAAAATACAAAAATGCAAAAATACAAATATACAAAAATACAAAAATACAAAAATACAAAAATACAAAAATACAAAAATACAAAAATACAAAAATACAAAAATACAAAAATTCAAAAATACAAAAATACAAAAATACAAAAATACAAAAATACAAAAATACAAAAGTACAAACATACAAAAGTACAAAAATACAAAAGTACAAAAATACAAAAATACAAAAATACAAAAATACAAAAATAAAAAATACAAAAATACAAAAATACAAAAATACAAAAATACAAAAATACAAAAATACAAAAATACAAATATACAAAAATACAAAAATACAAAAATACAAAAATACAAAAATACAAAAGTACAATAGTACAAAAGTACAAAAGTACAAAAGTACAAAAATACAAAAATACAAAAATACAAATGTACAAAAGTACAAAAATACAAAAGTACAAAAATTCAAAAGTACAAAAATACAAAAATACAAAAGTACAAAAATACAAAAATACAAAAATACAAAAATACAAAAATACAAAAATACTAAAATACAAAAATACAAAAATACAAAAATACAAAAATACAAAAATACAAAAATACAAAAATACAAAAATACAAAAATACAAAAATACAAAAATACAAAAATACAAAAGTACAAGAATACAAAAGTACAATAATACAAAAATAAAAAAGTACAAAAATACAAAAATACAAAAATACAAAAATACTAAAATACAAAAATACAAAAATACAAAAATACAAAAATACAAAAATACAAAAATTCAAAAATTCACAAATACAAAAAAACAAAAATACAAAAATACAAAAATACAAAAGTACAAAAATACAAAAATACAAAAATACAAAAATACAAAAATACAAAAATACAAAAATACAAAAATACAAAAGTACAAAAATACAAAAATACCAAAATACAAAAATACAAAAATACAAAAATACAAAAATACAAAAATACAAAAATACAAAAATACCAAAATACAAAAATACAAAAATACAAAAATACAAAAAAACATAAATACAAAAATACAAAAATACAAAAATACAAAAATACTATAGAACAAAAGAACAAAAGTACAAAAGTACAAAAGTACAAAAATACAAAAATACAAAAGTACAAAAATACAAAAATACAAAAGTACAAAAGTACAAAAATACAAAAGTACAAAAGTACAAAAATACAAAAATACAAAAGTACAAAAATACAAAAATACAAAAATACAAAAATACAAATATACAAAAATACAAAAATACAAAAATACAAAAATACAAAAATACAAAAATACAAAAATACAAAAATACAAAAATACAAAAATTCAAAAATACAAAAATACAAAAATACAAAAATACAAAAATACAAAAATACAAAAATACAAAAATACAAAAATACAAAAGTACAAACATACAAAAGTGCAAAAATACAAAAGTACAAAAATATAAAAATACAAAAATACAAAAATACAAAAATACAAAAATACAAAAATACAAAAATACAAAAATACAAATATACAAAAATACAAAAATACAAAAATACAAAAATACAAAAATTCAAAATTACAAAAGTACAATAGTACAAAAGTACAAAAGTACAAAAATACAAAAATACAAAAATACAAAAGTACAAAAGTACAAAAATACAAAAGTACAAAAATTCAAAAGTACAAAAATACAAAAATACAAAAGTACAAAAATACAAAAATACAAAAATACAAAAATACAAAAATACAAAAATACAAAAATACTAAAATACAAAAATACAAAAATACAAAAATACAAAAATACAAAAATACAAAAATACAAAAATACAAAAATACAAAAATACAAAAATACAAAAATACAAAAGTACAAGAATACAAAAGTACAATAATACAAAAATAAAAAAGTACAAAAATACAAAAATACAAAAATACAAAAATACTAAAATACAAAAATACAAAAATACAAAAATACAAAAATACAAAAATACAAAAATACAAAAATACAAAAATTCAAAAATTCACAAATACAAAAAAACAAAAATACAAAAATACAAAAATACAAAAATACAAAAATACAAAAATACAAAAATACAAAAATACAAAAATACAAAAATACAAAAATACAAAAATACAAAAATACAAAAATACAAAAATACAAAAATACAAAAATACAAAAATACAAAAATACAAAAATACAAAAATACAAAAGTACAAAAATACCAAAATACCAAAATACAAAAATACAAAAATACAAAAATACCAGAATACAAAAATACAAAAATACAAAAATACCAAAATACAAAAATACAAAAATACAAAAATACAAAAATACAAAAATACAAAAATACAAAAATACAAAAATACAAAAATACAAAAATACAAAAATACAAAAATACAAAAAAACAAAAATACAATAATACAAAAATACAAAAATACAAAAATACAAAAATACAAAAATACAAAAATACAAAAATACAAAAATAGAAAAAAAACATAAATACAAAAATACAAAAATACAAAAATACAAAAATACAAAAATACAAAAACACAAAAATACAAAAATACAAAAATACAAAAATACAGAAAAATACAAAAATACAAAAATACTATAGTACAAAAGTACAAAAGTACAAAAGTACAAAAGTACAAAAGTACAAAAGTACAAAAATACAAAAATACAAAAGTACAAAAGTACAAAAGTACAAAAATACAAAAGTACAAAAATACAAAAATACAAAAGTACAAAAATTCAAAAATGCAAAAGTACAAAAATACAAAAATACAAAAGTACAAAAATACAAAAATACAAATTATACAAAAATACAAAAATACAAAAATACGAAAATACAAAAATACAAAAATACAAAAATACAAAAATACAAAAATTCAAAAATACAAAAATATAAAAATACAAAAATACAAAAATACAAAAATACAAAAATACAAAAATACAAAAATACAAAAATACAAAAATACAAAAATACAAAAATACAAAAATACAAAAATACAAAAATACAAAAATACAAAAATACAAAAATACAAAAATACAAAAATACAAAAATACAAAAGTACAAAAGTACAAAAATACAAAAGTACAAAAATACAAAAGTACAAAAATACAAAAGTACAAAAATACAAAAATACAAAAATACAAAAATACAAAAATACAAAAATACAAAAATACAAAAATACAAAAATACAAAAGTACAATAGTACAAAAGTACAAAAGTACAAAAGTACAAAAATACAAAAGTACATAAATACAAAAATACAAAAATACAAAAATTCAAAAATCCAAAAAAACAAAAAAACAAAAATACGAAAATACAAAAATACAAAAATACAAAAATACAAAAATACAAAAATACAAAAATACAAAAATACAAAAATACAAAAATACAAAAATACAAAAATACAAAAATATAAAAATACAAAAATACAAAAATACAAAAATACAAAAATACAAAAACACAAAAATACTAAAATACAAAAATACAAAAATACAAAAATACAAAAATACAAAAATACAAAAATACCAAAATACAAAAATACAAAAATATAAAATATAAAAATACAAAAATACAAAAATACAAAAATATAAAAGTACAAAAATACAAAAATACAAAAATACAAAAATACAAAAATACAAAAATACAAAAATACAAAAATATAAAATATAAAAATACAAAAATACAATAATATAAAAGTACAAAAATACAAAAATACAAAAATACAAAAATACAAAAATACAAAAATACAAAAATACAAAAATACAAAAGTACAAGAATACAAAAGTACAATAATACAAAAATAAAAAAGTACAAAAGAACAAAAATACAAAAATACAAAAATACTAAAATACAAAAATACAAAAATACAAAAATACAAAAATACAAAAATACAAAAATACAAAAATTCAAAAATTCACAAATACAAAAAAACAAAAATACAAAAATTAAAAAATACAAAAATACAAAAATACAAAAATACAAAAATACAAAAATACAAAAATACAAAAATACAAAAATACAAAAATACAAAAATACAAAAGTACAAAAATACAAAAATACCAAAATACAAAAATACAAAAATACAAAAATACAAAAATACAAAAATACAAAAATACAAAAATACCAAAATACAAAAATACAAAAATACCAAAATACAAAAATACAAAAATACAAAAATACAAAAATACAAAAATACCAAAATACAAAAATACAAAAATACAAAAATACAATAATACAAAAATACAAAAATACAAAAATACAAAAATAGAAAAAAAACATAAATACAAAAATACAAAAATACAAAAATACAAAAATATAAAAATACAAAAATACAAAAATACAAAAATACAAAAATACAAAAATACAAAAATACAAAAATACAGAAATACAAAAATACAAAAATACAAAAATACTATAGTACAAAAGTACAAAAGTACAAAAATACAAAAGTACAAAAATACAAAAATACAAAAGTACAAAAGTACAAAAGTACAAAAATACAAAAGTACAAAAATACAAAAATACAAAAGTACAAAAGTTCAAAAATACAAAAGTACAAAAATACAAAAGTACAAAAATACAAAAATACAAATATACAAAAATACAAAAATACAAAAATAGTAAAATACAAAAATACAAAAATTCAAAAATACAAAAATATAAAAATACAAAAATACAAAAATACAAAAAAACAAAAATTCAAAAATACAAAAATACAAAAATACAAAAATACAAAAATACAAAAATACAAAAATACAAAAATACAAAAATACAAAAATACAAAAATACAAAAATACAAAAATACAAAAATACAAAAATACAAAAATACAAAAATACAAAAATACAAAAATACAAAAATACAAATATACAAAAAAACAAAAATACAAAAATACAAAAATACAAAAGTACAAAAATACAAAAATACAAAAATACAAAAATACAAAAAAACAAATACAAAAATACAAAAATACAAAAATATAAAAGTACAAAAATACAAAAATACAAAAATATAAAAATACAAAAATACAAAAATACAAAAATATAAAATATAAAAATACAAAAATACAAAAATATAAAAGTACAAAAATACAAAAATACAAAAATACAAAAATACAAAAGTACAAAAGTACAAAAATACAAAAGTACAAAAATACAAAAGTACAAAAATACAAAAATACAAAAATACAAAAATACAAAAATACAAAAATACAAAAATACAAAAGTACAATAGTACAAAAGTACAAAAGTACAAAAGTACAAAAGGACCAAAATACAAAAATACAAAAATTCAAAAATACAAAAAAACAAAAAAACAAAAATACGAAAATACAAAAATACAAAAATACAAAAATACAAAAATACAAAAATACAAAAATACAAAAATACAAAAATACAAAAATACAAAAATACAAAAATACAAAAATATAAAATATAAAAATACAAAAATTCAAAAATACAAAAATATAAAAGTACAAAAATACTAAAATACAAAAATACAAAAATACAAAAATACAAAAATACAAAAATACAAAAATACAAAAATATAAAATATAAAAATACAAAAATACAAAAATATAAAAGTACAAAAATACAAAAATACAAAAGTACAAAAATACAAAAATACAAAAATACAAAAATTCAAAAATACAAAAATACAAAAATACAAAAATACAAAAAAACAAAAATACAAAAATACAAAAATACAAAAATACAAAAATACAAAAATACAAAAATACAAAAATACAAAAATACAAAAATACAAAATTACAAAAATACAAAAATACAAAAATACAAAAAAACAAAAATACAAAAATACAAAAATACTAAAATACTAAAATACTAAAATACTAAAATACAAAAATACAAAAATACAAAAATACAAATATACAAAAAAACAAAAATACAAAAATACAAAAGTACAAAAATACAAAAATACAAAAATACAAAAATACAAAAATACAAAAATACAAAAATACAAAAATACAAAAAAACAAATACAAAAATACAAAAATACAAAAATACAAAAATACAAAAATAAAAAAATACAAAAATATAAAATATAAAAATACAAAAATACAAAAATATAAAAGTACAAAAATACAAAAATACAAAAATACAAAAATACAAAAATACAAAAATACAAAAATACAAAAATACAAAAATACAATAATTCAAAAATACAAAAATACAAAAATACAAAAATACAAAAATACAAAAATACAAAAATACAAAAATACAAAAATACAAAAATACAAAAATACAAAAATACAAAAATACAAAAATACAAAAATACAAAAATACAAAAATACAAAAATACTAAAATACAAAAATACAAAAATACAAAAATACAAATATACAAAAAAACAAAAATACAAAAATACAAAAATACAAAAGTACAAAAATACAAAAATACAAAAATACAAAAAAACAAATACAAAAATACAAAAATACAAAAATACAAAAATACAAAAATACAAAAATACAAAAATACAAAAATTCAAAAATACAAAAATACAAAAATACAAATATACAAAAAAACAAAAATACAAAAATACAAAAATACAAAAGTACAAAAATACAAAAATACAAAAATACAAAAATACAAAAATACAAAAATACAAAAAAACAAATACAAAAATACAAAAGTACAAAAATACAAAAATACAAAAATACAAAAATACAAAAATATAAAAGTACAAAAATACAAAAATAAAAAAATACAAAAATATAAAATATAAAAATACAAAAATACAAAAATATAAAAGTACAAAAATACAAAAATACAAAAATACAAAAATACAAAAATACAAAAATACAAAAATACAAAAATACAATAATTCAAAAATACAAAAATACAAAAATACAAAAATACAAAAATACAAAAATACAAAAATACAAAAATACAAAAATACAAAAATACAAAAATACAAAAATACAAAAATACAAAAATACAAAAATACAAAAATACAAAAATACTAAAATACAAAAATACAAAAATACAAAAATACAAATATACAAAAAAACAAAAGTACAAAAATACAAAAATACAAAAGTACAAAAATTCAAAAATGCAAAAGTACAAAAATACAAAAATACAAAAGTACAAAAATACAAAAATACAAATACAAAAATACAAAAATACAAAAATACGAAAATACAAAAATACAAAAATACAAAAATACAAAAATACAAAAATTCAAAAATACAAAAATATAAAAATACAAAAATACAAAAATACAAAAATACAAAAATACAAAAATACAAAAATACAAAAATACAAAAATACAAAAATACAAAAATACAAAAATACAAAAATACAAAAATACAAAAATACAAAAATACAAAAATACAAAAATACAAAAGTACAAAAGTACAAAAATACAAAAGTACAAAAATACAAAAGTACAAAAATACAAAAGTACAAAAATACAAAAATACAAAAATACAAAAATACAAAAATACAAAAATACAAAAATACAAAAATACAAAAATACAAAAGTACAATAGTACAAAAGTACAAAAGTACAAAAGTACAAAAATACAAAAGTACATAAATACAAAAATACAAAAATACAAAAATTCAAAAATCCAAAAAAACAAAAAAACAAAAATACGAAAATACAAAAATACAAAAATACAAAAATACAAAAATACAAAAATACAAAAATACAAAAATACAAAAATACAAAAATACAAAAATATAAAAATACAAAAATACAAAAATACAAAAATACAAAAATACAAAAACACAAAAATACAAAAATACAAAAATACAAAAATACAAAAATACAAAAATACAAAAGTACAATAGTACAAAAGTACAAAAGTACAAAAGTACAAAAATACAAAAGTACATAAATACAAAAATACAAAAATACAAAAATTCAAAAATCCAAAAAAACAAAAAAACAAAAATACGAAAATACAAAAATACAAAAATACAAAAATACAAAAATACAAAAATACAAAAATACAAAAATACAAAAATACAAAAATACAAAAATACAAAAATATAAAAATACAAAAATACAAAAATACAAAAATACAAAAATACAAAAACACAAAAATACTAAAATACAAAAATACAAAAATACAAAAATACAAAAATACAAAAATACCAAAATACAAAAATACAAAAATATAAAATATAAAAATACAAAAATACAAAAATACAAAAATATAAAAGTACAAAAATACAAAAATACAAAAATACAAAAATACAAAAATACAAAAATACAAAAATATAAAATATAAAAATACAAAAATACAATAATATAAAAGTACAAAAATACAAAAATACAAAAATACAAAAATACAAAAATACAAAAATACAAAAATACAAAAATACAAAAGTACAAGAATACAAAAGTACAATAATACAAAAATAAAAAAGTACAAAAGAACAAAAATACAAAAATACAAAAATACTAAAATACAAAAATACAAAAATACAAAAATACAAAAATACAAAAATACAAAAATACAAAAATACAAAAATTCAAAAATTCACAAATACAAGAAAACAAAAATACAAAAATTAAAAAATACAAAAATACAAAAATACAAAAATACAAAAATACAAAAATACAAAAATACAAAAATACAAAAATACAAAAATACAAAAATACAAAAGTACAAAAATACAAAAATACCAAAATACAAAAATACAAAAATACAAAAATACAAAAATACAAAAATACAAAAATACAAAAATACCAAAATACAAAAATACAAAAATACCAAAATACAAAAATACAAAAATACAAAAATACAAAAATACAAAAATACAAAAATACCAAAATACAAAAATACAAAAATACAAAAATACAATAATACAAAAATACAAAAATACAAAAATACAAAAATAGAAAAAAAACATAAATACAAAAATACAAAAATACAAAAATACAAAAATATAAAAATACAAAAATACAAAAATACAAAAATACAAAAATACAAAAATACAAAAATACAAAAATACAAAAATACAGAAATACAAAAATACAAAAATACAAAAATACTATAGTACAAAAGTACAAAAGTACAAAAATACAAAAGTACAAAAATACAAAAATACAAAAGTACAAAAGTACAAAAGTACAAAAATACAAAAGTACAAAAATACAAAAATACAAAAGTACAAAAGTTCAAAAATACAAAAGTACAAAAATACAAAAGTACAAAAATACAAAAATACAAATATACAAAAATACAAAAATACAAAAATAGTAAAATACAAAAATACAAAAATTCAAAAATACAAAAATATAAAAATACAAAAATACAAAAATACAAAAAAACAAAAATTCAAAAATACAAAAATACAAAAATACAAAAATACAAAAATACAAAAATACAAAAATACAAAAATACAAAAATACAAAAATACAAAAATACAAAAATACAAAAATACAAAAATACAAAAATACAAAAATACAAAAATACAAAAATACAAAAATACAAATATACAAAAAAACAAAAATACAAAAATACAAAAATACAAAAGTACAAAAATACAAAAATACAAAAATACAAAAATACAAAAAAACAAATACAAAAATACAAAAATACAAAAATATAAAAGTACAAAAATACAAAAATACAAAAATACAAAAATACAAAAATTCAAAAATACAAAAATACAAAAATACAAATATACAAAAAAACAAAAATACAAAAATACAAAAATACAAAAGTACAAAAATACAAAAATACAAAAATACAAAAATACAAAAATACAAAAATACAAAAAAACAAATACAAAAATACAAAAGTACAAAAATACAAAAATACAAAAATACAAAAATACAAAAATATAAAAGTACAAAAATACAAAAATAAAAAAATACAAAAATATAAAATATAAAAATACAAAAATACAAAAATATAAAAGTACAAAAATACAAAAATACAAAAATACAAAAATACAAAAATACAAAAATACAAAAATACAAAAATACAATAATTCAAAAATACAAAAATACAAAAATACAAAAATACAAAAATACAAAAATACAAAAATACAAAAATACAAAAATACAAAAATACAAAAATACAAAAATACAAAAATACAAAAATACAAAAATACAAAAATACAAAAATACAAAAATACTAAAATACAAAAATACAAAAATACAAAAATACAAATATACAAAAAAACAAAAGTACAAAAATACAAAAATACAAAAGTACAAAAATTCAAAAATGCAAAAGTACAAAAATACAAAAATACAAAAGTACAAAAATACAAAAATACAAATACAAAAATACAAAAATACAAAAATACGAAAATACAAAAATACAAAAATACAAAAATACAAAAATACAAAAATTCAAAAATACAAAAATATAAAAATACAAAAATACAAAAATACAAAAATACAAAAATACAAAAATACAAAAATACAAAAATACAAAAATACAAAAATACAAAAATATCATACAAAAATACAAAAATACAAAAATACAAAAATACAAAAATACAAAAATACAAAAGTACAAAAGTACAAAAATACAAAAGTACAAAAATACAAAAGTACAAAAATACAAAAGTACAAAAATACAAAAATACAAAAATACAAAAATACAAAAATACAAAAATACAAAAATACAAAAATACAAAAATACAAAAGTACAATAGTACAAAAGTACAAAAGTACAAAAGTACAAAAATACAAAAGTACATAAATACAAAAATACAAAAATACAAAAATTCAAAAATCCAAAAAAACAAAAAAACAAAAATACGAAAATACAAAAATACAAAAATACAAAAATACAAAAATACAAAAATACAAAAATACAAAAATACAAAAATACAAAAATACAAAAATATAAAAATACAAAAATACAAAAATACAAAAATACAAAAATACAAAAACACAAAAATACAAAAATACAAAAATACAAAAATACAAAAATACAAAAATACAAAAGTACAATAGTACAAAAGTACAAAAGTACAAAAGTACAAAAATACAAAAGTACATAAATACAAAAATACAAAAATACAAAAATTCAAAAATCCAAAAAAACAAAAAAACAAAAATACGAAAATACAAAAATACAAAAATACAAAAATACAAAAATACAAAAATACAAAAATACAAAAATACAAAAATACAAAAATACAAAAATACAAAAATATAAAAATACAAAAATACAAAAATACAAAAATACAAAAATACAAAAACACAAAAATACTAAAATACAAAAATACAAAAATACAAAAATACAAAAATACAAAAATACAAAAATACCAAAATACAAAAATACAAAAATATAAAATATAAAAATACAAAAATACAAAAATACAAAAATATAAAAGTACAAAAATACAAAAATACAAAAATACAAAAATACAAAAATACAAAAATACAAAAATATAAAATATAAAAATACAAAAATACAATAATATAAAAGTACAAAAATACAAAAATACAAAAATACAAAAATACAAAAATACAAAAATACAAAAATACAAATATACAAAAATACAAAAATACAAAAGTACAAAAATACAAAAATACAAAAATATAAAAATACAAAAATACAAAAATACAAAAATACAAAAATTCAAAAATTCACAAATACAAAAAAACAAAAATACAAAAATTAAAAAATACAAAAATACAAAAATACAAAAATACAAAAATACAAAAATACAAAAATACAAAAATACAAAAATACAAAAATACAAAAATACAAAAATACAAAAGTACAAAAATACAAAAATACCAAAATACAAAAATACAAAAATACAAAAATACAAAAATACAAAAATACAAAAATACAAAAATACCAAAATACAAAAATACAAAAATACCAAAATACAAAAATACAAAAATACAAAAATACAAAAATACAAAAATACAAAAATACCAAAATACAAAAATACAAAAATACAAAAATACAATAATACAAAAATACAAAAATACAAAAATACAAAAATAGAAAAAAAACATAAATACAAAAATACAAAAATACAAAAATACAAAAATATAAAAATACAAAAATACAAAAATACAAAAATACAAAAATACAAAAATACAAAAATACAAAAATACAAAAATACAGAAATACAAAAATAAAAAAGTACAAAAGAACAAAAATACAAAAATACAAAAATACTAAAATACAAAAATACAAAAATACAAAAATACAAAAATACAAAAATACAAAAATACAAAAATACAAAAATTCAAAAATTCACAAATACAAAAAAACAAAAATACAAAAATTAAAAAATACAAAAATACAAAAATACAAAAATACAAAAATACAAAAATACAAAAATACAAAAATACAAAAATACAAAAATACAAAAATACAAAAATACAAAAGTACAAAAATACAAAAATACCAAAATACAAAAATACAAAAATACAAAAATACAAAAATACAAAAATACAAAAATACAAAAATACCAAAATACAAAAATACAAAAATACCAAAATACAAAAATACAAAAATACAAAAATACAAAAATACAAAAATACAAAAATACCAAAATACAAAAATACAAAAATACAAAAATACAATAATACAAAAATACAAAAATACAAAAATACAAAAATAGAAAAAAAACATAAATACAAAAATACAAAAATACAAAAATACAAAAATATAAAAATACAAAAATACAAAAATACAAAAATACAAAAATACAAAAATACAAAAATACAAAAATACAAAAATACAGAAATACAAAAATACAAAAATACAAAAATACTATAGTACAAAAGTACAAAAGTACAAAAATACAAAAGTACAAAAATACAAAAATACAAAAGTACAAAAGTACAAAAGTACAAAAATACAAAAGTACAAAAATACAAAAATACAAAAGTACAAAAGTTCAAAAATACAAAAGTACAAAAATACAAAAGTACAAAAATACAAAAATACAAATATACAAAAATACAAAAATACAAAAATAGTAAAATACAAAAATACAAAAATTCAAAAATACAAAAATATAAAAATACAAAAATACAAAAATACAAAAAAACAAAAATTCAAAAATACAAAAATACAAAAATACAAAAATACAAAAATACAAAAATACAAAAATACAAAAATACAAAAATACAAAAATACAAAAATACAAAAATACAAAAATACAAAAATACAAAAATACAAAAATACAAAAATACAAAAATACAAAAATACAAATATACAAAAAAACAAAAATACAAAAATACAAAAATACAAAAGTACAAAAATACAAAAATACAAAAATACAAAAATACAAAAAAACAAATACAAAAATACAAAAATACAAAAATATAAAAGTACAAAAATACAAAAATACAAAAATATAAAAATACAAAAATACAAAAATACAAAAATATAAAATATAAAAATACAAAAATACAAAAATATAAAAGTACAAAAATACAAAAATACAAAAATACAAAAATACAAAAGTACAAAAGTACAAAAATACAAAAGTACAAAAATACAAAAGTACAAAAATACAAAAATACAAAAATACAAAAATACAAAAATACAAAAATACAAAAGTACAATAGAACAAAAGTACAAAAGTACAAAAGTACAAAAGTACCAAAATACAAAAATACAAAAATTCAAAAATACAAAAAAACAAAAAAACAAAAATACGAAAATACAAAAATACAAAAATACAAAAATACAAAAATACAAAAATACAAAAATACAAAAATACAAAAATACAAAAATACAAAAATACAAAAATATAAAATATAAAAATACAAAAATTCAAAAATACAAAAATATAAAAGTACAAAAATACTAAAATACAAAAATACAAAAATACAAAAATACAAAAATACAAAAATACAAAAATACAAAAATATAAAATATAAAAATACAAAAATACAAAAATATAAAAGTACAAAAATACAAAAATACAAAAGTACAAAAATACAAAAATACAAAAATACAAAAATTCAAAAATACAAAAATACAAAAATACAAAAATACAAAAAAACAAAAATACAAAAATACAAAAATACAAAAATACAAAAATACAAAAATACAAAAATACAAAAATACAAAAATACAAAAATACAAAATTACAAAAATACAAAAATACAAAAATACAAAAAAACAAAAATACAAAAATACAAAAATACTAAAATACTAAAATACTAAAATACTAAAATACAAAAATACAAAAATACAAAAATACAAATATACAAAAAAACAAAAATACAAAAATACAAAAGTACAAAAATACAAAAATACAAAAATACAAAAATACAAAAATACAAAAATACAAAAATACAAAAATACAAAAAAACAAATACAAAAATACAAAAATACAAAAATACAAAAATACAAAAATATAAAAGTACAAAAATACAAAAATAAAAAAATACAAAAATATAAAATATAAAAATACAAAAATACAAAAATATAAAAGTACAAAAATACAAAAATACAAAAATACAAAAATACAAAAATACAAAAATACAAAAATACAAAAATACAAAAATACAATAATTCAAAAATACAAAAATACAAAAATACAAAAATACAAAAATACAAAAATACAAAAATACAAAAATACAAAAATACAAAAATACAAAAATACAAAAATACAAAAATACAAAAATACTAAAATACAAAAATACAAAAATACAAAAATACAAATATACAAAAAAACAAAAATACAAAAATACAAAAATACAAAAGTACAAAAATACAAAAATACAAAAATACAAAAAAACAAATACAAAAATACAAAAATACAAAAATACAAAAATACAAAAATACAAAAATACAAAAATACAAAAATACAAAAATTCAAAAATACAAAAATACAAAAATACAAATATACAAAAAAACAAAAATACAAAAATACAAAAATACAAAAGTACAAAAATACAAAAATACAAAAATACAAAAATACAAAAATACAAAAATACAAAAAAACAAATACAAAAATACAAAAGTACAAAAATACAAAAATACAAAAATACAAAAATACAAAAATATAAAAGTACAAAAATACAAAAATAAAAAAATACAAAAATATAAAATATAAAAATACAAAAATACAAAAATATAAAAGTACAAAAATACAAAAATACAAAAATACAAAAATACAAAAATACAAAAATACAAAAATACAATAATTCAAAAATACAAAAATACAAAAATACAAAAATACAAAAATACAAAAATACAAAAATACAAAAATACAAAAATACAAAAATACAAAAATACAAAAATACAAAAATACAAAAATACAAAAATACAAAAATACTAAAATACAAAAATACAAAAATACAAAAATACAAATATACAAAAAAACAAAAATACAAAAATACAAAAATACAAAAGTACAAAAATACAAAAATACAAAAATACAAAAAAACAAATACAAAAATACAAAAATACAAAAATACAAAAATACAAAAATACAAAAATACAAAAATACAAAAATACAAAAATTCAAAAATACAAAAATACAAAAATACAAATATACAAAAAAACAAAAATACAAAAATACAAAAATACAAAAGTACAAAAATACAAAAATACAAAAATACAAAAATACAAAAATACAAAAATACAAAAATACAAAAAAACAAATACAAAAATACAAAAGTACAAAAATACAAAAATACAAAAATACAAAAATACAAAAATACAAAAATACAAAAATATAAAAGTACAAAAATACAAAAATAAAAAAATACAAAAATATAAAATATAAAAATACAAAAATACAAAAATATAAAAGTACAAAAATACAAAAATACAAAAATACAAAAATACAAAAATACAAAAATACAAAAATACAAAAATACAAAAATTCAAAAATACAAAAATACAAAAATACAAAAATACAAAAATACAAAAATACAAAAAAACAAAAATACAAAAATACAAAAATACAAAAATACAAAAATACTAAAATACAAAAATACAAAAATACAAAAATACAAATATACAAAAAAACAAAAATACAAAAATACAAAAATACAAAAGTACAAAAATACAAAAATACAAAAATACAAAAAAACAAATACAAAAATACAAAAATACAAAAATACAAAAATACAAAAATACAAAAATACAAAAATACAAAAATACAAAAATACAAAAATACAAAAATTCAAAAATACAAAAATACAAAAATACAAAAATACAAAAATACAAAAATACAAAAATACAAATATACAAAAAAACAAAAATACAAAAATACAAAAATACAAAAAAACAATAATACAAAAATACAAAAATACAAAAATACAAAAATACAAAAATACAAAAATACAAAAATACAAAAATACAAAAATACAAAAATACAAAAATACAAAAATACAAAAATACAAAAGTACAAAAATACAAAAATACAAAAATACAAAAATACAAAAATACAAAAATACAAAAATACAAAAATACAAAAATACAAAAATACAAAAATACAAAAATACAAAAATACAAAAATACAAAAATACAAAAATACAAAAATACAAAAATACAAAAATACAAAAATACAAAAATACAAAAATACAAAAATACAAAAATACAAAAATACTAAAATACAAAAATACAAAAATACAAAAATACAAAAATACAAAATTACAAAAATACAAAAATACAAAAATACAAAAATACAAAAATACAAAAATACAAAAAAACAAAAATACGAAAATACAAAAATACAAAAATACAAAAATACAAAAATACAAAAATACAAAAATACAAAAATACAAAAATATAAAATATAAAAATACAAAAATTCAAAAATACAAAAATATAAAAGTACAAAAATACTAAAATACAAAAATACAAAAATACAAAAATACAAAAATAAAAAATACAAACATACAAAAATACAAAAATACAAAAATACAAAAATACAAAAATACAAAAATATAAAATATAAAAATACAAAAATACAAAAATACAAAAATATAAAAGTACAAAAATACAAAAATACAAAAGTACAAAAATACAAAAATACAAAAATACAAAAATTCAAAAATACAAAAATACAAAAATACAAAAATACAAAAAAACAAAAATACAAAAATACAAAAATACAAAAATACAAAAATACAAAAATACAAAAATACAAAAATACAAAAATACAAAAATACAAAAATACAAAAATACAAAATTACAAAAATACAAAAATACAAAAATACAAAAATACAAAAATACTAAAATACTAAAATACTAAAATACTAAAATACAAAAATACAAAAATACAAAAATACAAATATACAAAAAAACAAAAATACAAAAATACAAAAGTACAAAAATACAAAAATACAAAAATACAAAAATACAAAAATACAAAAATACAAAAATACAAAAAAACAAATACAAAAATACAAAAATACAAAAATACAAAAATATAAAAGTACAAAAATACAAAAATACAAAAATAAAAAAATACAAAAATATAAAATATAAAAATACAAAAATACAAAAATATAAAAGTACAAAAATACAAAAATACAAAAATACAAAAATACAAAAATACAAAAATACAATAATTCAAAAATACAAAAATACAAAAATACAAAAATACAAAAATACAAAAATACAAAAATACAAAAATACAAAAATACAAAAATACAAAAATACAAAAATACAAAAATACAAAAATACAAAAATACTAAAATACAAAAATACAAAAATACAAAAATACAAATATACAAAAAAACAAAAATACAAAAATACAAAAATACAAAAGTACAAAAATACAAAAATACAAAAATACAAAAAAACAAATACAAAAATACAAAAATACAAAAATACAAAAATACAAAAATACAAAAATACAAAAATACAAAAATACAAAAATACAAAAATACAAAAATACAAAAATTCAAAAATACAAAAATACAAAAATACAAAAATACAAATATACAAAAAAACAAAAATACAAAAATACAAAAATACAAAAGTACAAAAATACAAAAATACAAAAATACAAAAATACAAAAATACAAAAAAACAAATACAAAAATACAAAAATACAAAAATACAAAAATACAAAAATACAAAAATACAAAAATATAAAAGTACAAAAATACAAAAATACAAAAATAAAAAAATACAAAAATATAAAATATAAAAATACAAAAATACAAAAATATAAAAGTACAAAAATACAAAAATACAAAAATACAAAAATACAAAAATACAAAAATACAAAAATTCAAAAATACAAAAATACAAAAATACAAAAATACAAAAATACAAAAATCAAAAAAACAAAAATACAAAAATACAAAAATACAAAAATACAAAAATACAAAAATACAAAAATACTAAAATACAAAAATACAAAAATACAAAAATACAAATATACAAAAAAACAAAAATACAAAAATACAAAAATACAAAAGTACAAAAATACAAAAATACAAAAATACAAAAAAACAAATACAAAAATACAAAAATACAAAAATACAAAAATACAAAAATACAAAAATACAAAAATACAAAAATTCAAAAATACAAAAATACAAAAATACAAAAATACAAAAATACAAATATACAAAAAAACAAAAATACAAAAATACAAAAATACAAAAAAACAATAATACAAAAATACAAAAATACAAAAATACAAAAATACAAAAATACAAAAATACAAAAATACAAAAATACAAAAATACAAAAATACAAAAATACAAAAGTACAAAAATACAAAAATACAAAAATACAAAAATACAAAAATACAAAAATACAAAAATACAAAAATACAAAAATACAAAAATACAAAAATACAAAAATACAAAAATACAAAAATACAAAAATACAAAAATACAAAAATACAAAAATACAAAAATACAAAAATACAAAAATACAAAAATACTAAAATACAAAAATACAAAAATACAAAAATACAAAAATACAAAATTACAAAAATACAAAAATACAAAAATACAAAAATACAAAAATACAAAAATACAAAAATACAAAAATACAAAAATACAAAAATACAAAAATACTAAAATACAAAAATACAAAAATACAAAAATACAAAAATACAAAAATACAAAAATACAAAAATACAAAAATACAAAAATACAAAAATACAAAAATACAAAAATACAAAAATACAAAAATACAAAAATACAAAAATACAAATATACAAAAAAACAAAAATACAAAAATACAAAAATACAAAAGTACAAAAATACAAAAATACAAAAATACAAAAATACAAAAAAACAAATACAAAAATACAAAAATACAAAAATATAAAAGTACAAAAATACAAAAATATAAAAATACAAAAATAAAAAAATACAAAAATATAAAATATAAAAATACAAAAATACAAAAATACAAAAGTACAAAAATACAAAAGTACAAAAATACAAAAATACAAAAATACAAAAATACAAAAATACAAAAATACAAAAGTACAATAGTACAAAAGTACAAAAGTACAAAAGTACCAAAATACAAAAATACAAAAATTCAAAAATACAAAAAAACAAAAAAACAAAAATACGAAAATACAAAAATACAAAAATACAAAAATACAAAAATACAAAAATACAAAAATACAAAAATACAAAAATACAAAAATACAAAAATACAAAAATAAAAAATATAAAATATAAAAATACAAAAATACAAAAATATAAAAGTACAAAAATACTAAAATACAAAAATACAAAAATACAAAAATACAAAAATACAAAAATACAAAAATACAAAAATACAAAAATACAAAAATATAAAATATAAAAATACAAAAATACAAAAATACAAAAATATAAAAGTACAAAAATACAAAAATACAAAAGTACAAAAATACAAAAATACAAAAATACAAAAATTCAAAAATACAAAAATACAAAAATACAAAAATACAAAAAAACAAAAATACAAAAATACAAAAATACAAAAATACAAAAATACAAAAATACAAAAATACAAAAATACAAAAATACAAAAATACAAAATTACAAAAATACAAAAATACAAAAATACAAAAATACAAAAATACTAAAATACTAAAATACTAAAATACTAAAATACAAAAATACAAAAATACAAAAATACAAATATACAAAAAAACAAAAATACAAAAATACAAAAATACAAAAATACAAAAATACAAAAATACAAATATACAAAAAAACAAAAATACAAAAATACAAAAATACAAAAGTACAAAAATACAAAAATACAAAAATACAAAAAAACAAATACAAAAATACAAAAATACAAAAATACAAAAATACAAAAATACAAAAATACAAAAATACAAAAATACAAAAATTCAAAAATACAAAAATACAAAAATACAAAAATACAAATATACAAAAAAACAAAAATACAAAAATACAAAAATACAAAAGTACAAAAATACAAAAATACAAAAATACAAAAATACAAAAATACAAAAAAACAAATACAAAAATACAAAAATACAAAAATACAAAAATACAAAAATACAAAAATACAAAAATACAAAATTACAAAAATACAAAAATACAAAAATACAAAAATACAAAAATACAAAAATACAAAAATACAAAAATACAAAAAAACAAAAATACGAAAATACAAAAATACAAAAATACAAAAATACAAAAATACAAAAATACAAAAATACAAAAATACAAAAATACAAAAATACAAAAATATAAAATATAAAAATACAAAAATTCAAAAATACAAAAATATAAAAGTACAAAAATACTAAAATACAAAAATACAAAAATACAAAAATAAAAAATACAAACATACAAAAATACAAAAATACAAAAATACAAAAATACAAAAATACAAAAATACAAAAATATAAAATATAAAAATACAAAAATACAAAAATACAAAAATATAAAAGTACAAAAATACAAAAATACAAAAGTACAAAAATACAAAAATACAAAAATACAAAAATTCAAAAATACAAAAATACAAAAATACAAAAATACAAAAAAACAAAAATACAAAAATACAAAAATACAAAAATACAAAAATACAAAAATACAAAAATACAAAAATACAAAAATACAAAAATACAAAAATACAAAATTACAAAAATACAAAAATACAAAAATACAAAAATACAAAAATACTAAAATACTAAAATACTAAAATACTAAAATACAAAAATACAAAAATACAAAAATACAAATATACAAAAAAACAAAAATACAAAAATACAAAAGTACAAAAATACAAAAATACAAAAATACAAAAATACAAAAATACAAAAATACAAAAATACAAAAATACAAAAATACAAAAATACAAAAATACAAAAATACAAAAATACAAAAATACAAAAATACAAAAATACTAAAATACAAAAATACAAAAATACAAAAATACAAAAATACAAATATACAAAAAAACAAAAATACAAAAATACAAAAATACAAAAGTACAAAAATACAAAAATACAAAAAAACAAATACAAAAATACAAAAATACAAAAATACAAAAATACAAAAATACAAAAATACAAAAATACAAAAATACAAAAATACAAAAATACAAAAATACAAAAATTCAAAAATACAAAAATACAAAAATACAAAAATACAAATATACAAAAAAACAAAAATACAAAAATACAAAAATACAAAAGTACAAAAATACAAAAATACAAAAATACAAAAATACAAAAAAACAAATACAAAAATACAAAAATACAAAAATACAAAAATACAAAAATACAAAAATACAAAAATATAAAAGTTCAAAAATACAAAAATACAAAAATAAAAAAATACAAAAATATAAAATATAAAAATACAAAAATACAAAAATATAAAAGTACAAAAATACAAAAATACAAAAATACAAAAATACAAAAATACAAAAATACAAAAATTCAAAAATACAAAAATACAAAAATACAAAAATACAAAAATACAAAAATACAAAAATACAAAAATCAAAAAAACAAAAATACAAAAATACAAAAATACAAAAATACAAAAATACAAAAATACAAAAATACTAAAATACAAAAATACAAAAATACAAAAATACAAATATACAAAAAAACAAAAATACAAAAATACAAAAATACAAAAGTACAAAAATACAAAAATACAAAAATACAAAAATACAAAAAAACAAATACAAAAATACAAAAATACAAAAATACAAAAATACAAAAATACAAAAATACAAAAATACAAAAATACAAAAATTCAAAAATACAAAAATACAAAAATACAAAAATACAAAAATACAAAAATACAAATATACAAAAAAACAAAAATACAAAAATACAAAAATACAAAAAAACAATAATACAAAAATACAAAAATACAAAAATACAAAAATACAAAAATACAAAAATACAAAAATACAAAAATACAAAAATACAAAAATACAAAAATACAAAAATACAAAAATACAAAAGTACAAAAATACAAAAATACAAAAATACAAAAATACAAAAATACAAAAATACAAAAATACAAAAATACAAAAATACAAAAATACAAAAATACAAAAATACAAAAATACAAAAATACAAAAATACAAAAATACAAAAATACAAAAATACAAAAATACAAAAATACAAAAATACTAAAATACAAAAATACAAAAATACAAAAATACAAAAATACAAAATTACAAAAATACAAAAATACAAAAATACAAAAATACAAAAATACAAAAATACAAAAATACAAAAATACAAAAATACTAAAATACAAAAATACAAAAATACAAAAATACAAAAATACAAAAATACAAAAATACAAAAATACAAAAATACAAAAATACAAAAATACAAAAATACAAAAATACAAAAATACAAAAATACAAAAATACAAAAATACAAAAATACAAAAATACAAATATACAAAAAAACAAAAATACAAAAATACAAAAATACAAAAGTACAAAAATACAAAAATACAAAAATACAAAAATACAAAAAAACAAATACAAAAATACAAAAATACAAAAATATAAAAGTACAAAAATACAAAAATATAAAAATACAAAAATAAAAAAATACAAAAATATAAAATATAAAAATACAAAAATACAAAAATACAAAAGTACAAAAATACAAAAGTACAAAAATACAAAAATACAAAAATACAAAAATACAAAAATACAAAAATACAAAAATACAAAAGTACAATAGTACAAAAGTACAAAAGTACAAAAGTACCAAAATACAAAAATACAAAAATTCAAAAATACAAAAAAACAAAAAAACAAAAATACGAAAATACAAAAATACAAAAATACAAAAATACAAAAATACAAAAATACAAAAATACAAAAATACAAAAATACAAAAATACAAAAATACAAAAATAAAAAATATAAAATATAAAAATACAAAAATACAAAAATATAAAAGTACAAAAATACTAAAATACAAAAATACAAAAATACAAAAATACAAAAATACAAAAATACAAAAATACAAAAATACAAAAATACAAAAATATAAAATATAAAAATACAAAAATACAAAAATACAAAAATACAAAAATATAAAAGTACAAAAATACAAAAATACAAAAGTACAAAAATACAAAAATACAAAAATACAAAAATTCAAAAATACAAAAATACAAAAATACAAAAATACAAAAAAACAAAAATACAAAAATACAAAAATACAAAAATACAAAAATACAAAAATACAAAAATACAAAAATACAAAAATACAAAAATACAAAATTACAAAAATACAAAAATACAAAAATACAAAAATACAAAAATACTAAAATACTAAAATACTAAAATACTAAAATACAAAAATACAAAAATACAAAAATACAAATATACAAAAAAACAAAAATACAAAAATACAAAAATACAAAAATACAAAAATACAAAAATACAAAAATACAAATATACAAAAAAACAAAAATACAAAAATACAAAAATACAAAAGTACAAAAATACAAAAATACAAAAATACAAAAAAACAAATACAAAAATACAAAAATACAAAAATACAAAAATACAAAAATACAAAAATACAAAAATACAAAAATACAAAAATACAAAAATTCAAAAATACAAAAATACAAAAATACAAAAATACAAATATACAAAAAAACAAAAATACAAAAATACAAAAATACAAAAGTACAAAAATACAAAAATACAAAAATACAAAAATACAAAAAAACAAATACAAAAATACAAAAATACAAAAATACAAAAATACAAAAATACAAAAATACAAAAATACAAAAATATAAAAGTACAAAAATACAAAAATACAAAAATAAAAAAATACAAAAATTTAAAATATAAAAATACAAAAATACAAAAATATAAAAGTACAAAAATACAAAAATACAAAAATACAAAAATACAAAAATACAAAAATACAAATATACAAAAAAACAAAAATACAAAAATACAAAAATACAAAAATACAAAAATACAAAAATACAAAAATACAAAAATACAAAAATACAAAAATACAAAAATACAAAAATACAAAAATACAAAAATACAAAAATACAAAAATACAAAAATACAAAAATACAAAAATACTAAAATACAAAAATACAAAAATACAAAAATACAAAAATACAAAATTACAAAAATACAAAAATACAAAAATACAAAAATACAAAAATACAAAAATACAAAAATACAAAAATACAAAAATACAAAAATACAAAAATACAAAAATACAAAAATACAAAAATACAAAAATACTAAAATACAAAAATACAAAAATACAAAAATACAAAAATACAAAATTACAAAAATACAAAAATACAAAAATACAAAAATACAAAAATACAAAAATACAAAAATTCAAAAATACAAAAATACAAAAATACAAAAATACAAAAATACAAAAATACAAAAAAACAAAAATACAAAAATACAAAAATACAAAAATACAAAAATACAAAAATACAAAAATACAAAAATACTAAAATACAAAAATACAAAAATACAAAAATACAAATATACAAAAAAACAAAAATACAAAAATACAAAAATACAAAAATACAAAAATACAAAAATACAAAAATACAAAAATACAAAAATACAAAAATACAAAAATACAAAAATACAAAAATACAAAAATACAAAAATACAAAAATACAAAAATACAAAAATACAAAAATACAAAAATACAAAAATACAAAAATACTAAAATACAAAAATACAAAAATACAAAAATACAAAAATACAAAAATACAAAAATACAAAAATACAAAAATACAAAAATACAAAAATACAAAAATACAAAAATACAAAATTACAAAAATACAAAAATACAAAAATACAAATATACAAAAAAACAAAAATACAAAAATACAAAAATACAAAAGTACAAAAATACAAAAATACAAAAATACAAAAATACAAAAAAACAAATACAAAAATACAAAAATACAAAAATATAAAAGTACAAAAATACAAAAATATAAAAATACAAAAATAAAAAAATACAAAAATATAAAATATAAAAATACAAAAATACAAAAATACAAAAGTACAAAAATACAAAAGTACAAAAATACAAAAATACAAAAATACAAAAATACAAAAATACAAAAATACAAAAATACAAAAGTACAATAGTACAAAAGTACAAAAGTACAAAAGTACAAAAGTACCAAAATACAAAAATACAAAAATTCAAAAATACAAAAAAACAAAAAAACAAAAATACGAAAATACAAAAATACAAAAATACAAAAATACAAAAATACAAAAATACAAAAATACAAAAATACAAAAATACAAAAATACAAAAATACAAAAATACAAAAATACAAAAATACAAAAATACAAAAATATAAAATATAAAAATACAAAAATACAAAAATACAAAAATACAAATATACAAAAAAACAAAAATACAAAAATACAAAAATACAAAAGTACAAAAATACAAAAATACAAAAATACAAAAATACAAAAAAACAAATACAAAAATACAAAAATACAAAAATATAAAAGTACAAAAATACAAAAATATAAAAATATAAAAATACAAAAATAAAAAAATACAAAAATATAAAATATAAAAATACAAAAATACAAAAGTACAAAAATACAAAAGTACAAAAATACAAAAATACAAAAATACAAAAATACAAAAATACAAAAATACAAAAATACAAAAATACAAAAATATAAAATATAAAAATACAAAAATACAAAAATACAAAAATATAAAAGTACAAAAATACAAAAATACAAAAGTACAAAAATACAAAAATACAAAAATACAAAAATTCAAAAATACAAAAATACAAAAATACAAAAATACAAAAAAACAAAAATACAAAAATACAAAAATACAAAAATACAAAAATACAAAAATACAAAAATACAAAAATACAAAAAAACAAATATAAAAATACAAAAATACAAAAATACAAAAATATAAAAGTACAAAAATACAAAAATACAAAAATAAAAAAATACAAAAATATAAAATATAAAAATACAAAAATACAAAAATATAAAAGTACAAAAATACAAAAATACAAAAATACAAAAATACAAAAATACAAAAATACAATAATTCAAAAATACAAAAATACAAAAATACAAAAATACAAAAATACAAAAATACAAAAATACAAAAATACAAAAATACAAAAATACAAAAATACAAAAATACTAAAATACAAAAATACAAAAATACAAAAATACAAATATACAAAAAAACAAAAATACAAAAATACAAAAATACAAAAGTACAAAAATACAAAAATACAAAAAAACAAATACAAAAATACAAAAATACAAAAATACAAAAATACAAAAATACAAAAATACAAAAATACAAAAATACAAAAATACAAAAATACAAAAATTCAAAAATACAAAAATACAAAAATACAAATATACAAAAAAACAAAAATACAAAAATACAAAAGTACAAAAATACAAAAATACAAAAATACAAAAATACAAAAATACAAAAATACAAAAAAACAAATACAAAAATACAAAAATACAAAAATACAAAAATACAAAAATATAAAAGTACAAAAATACAAAAATATAAAAATACAAAAATACAAAAATATAAAAGTACAAAAATACAAAAATAGAAAAATACAAAAATACAAAAATACAAAAATACAAAAATACAAAAATACAAAAATACAAAAATACAAAAATTCAAAAATACAAAAATACAAAAATACAAAAATACAAAAATACAAAAATACAAAAAAACAAAAATACAAAAATACAAAAATACAAAAATACAAAAATACAAAAATACTAAAATACAAAAATACAAAAATACAAAAATACAAATATACAAAAAAACAAAAATACAAAAATACAAAAATACAAAAGTACAAAAATACAAAAATACAAAAATACAAAAATACAAAAAAACAAATACAAAAATACAAAAATACAAAAATACAAAAATACAAAAATACAAAAATACAAAAATACAAAAATACAAAAATACAAAAATACAAAAATACAAAAATTCAAAAATACAAAAATACAAAAATACAAAAATACAAATATACAAAAAAACAAAAATACAAAAATACAAAAATACAAAAAAACAATAATACAAAAATACAAAAATACAAAAATACAAAAATACAAAAATACAAAAATACAAAAATACAAAAATACAAAAATACAAAAATACAAAAATACAAAAATACAAAAGTACAAAAATACAAAAATACAAAAATACAAAAATACAAAAATACAAAAATACAAAAATACAAAAATACAAAAATACAAAAATACAAAAATACAAAAATACAAAAATACAAAAATACAAAATACAAAAATACAAAAATACAAAAATACAAAAATACAAAAATACAAAAATACAAAAATACAAAAATACAAAAATACAAAAATACTAAAATACAAAAATACAAAAATACAAAAATACCAAAATACAAAAATACAAAATACAAAAATACAAAAATACAAAAATACAAAAATACAAAAATACAAAAATACAAAAATACAAAAATACAAAAATACAAAAATACAAAAATACAAAAATACAAAAATACTAAAATACAAAAATACTAAAATACAAAAATACAAAAATACAAAAATACCAAAATACAAAAATACAAAAATACAAAAATACAAAAATACAAAAATACAAAAATACAAAAATATGTACAAAAATACAAAATATAAAATATAAAAATACAAAAATACAAAAATACAAAAATACAAAAATTCAAAAAAGATTTTCTCAAAACTGATGATATTTACTGCGTCCCCCCCTTGTGAAATTTTCAGGAATAGCTAAAATAAAGATTTTCTCAAAACTACAAAAATACAAAAATATAAAATATAAAAATACAAAAATATAAAAGTACAAAAATACAAAAATACAAAAATACAAAAATACAAAAATACAAAAATACAAAAATACAAAAATACAAAAATACAAAAATACAAAAATACAAAAATACAAAAATACAAAAATATAAAATATAAAAATACAAAAATACAAAAATACAATAATATAAAAGTACAAAAATACAAAAATACAAAAATACAAAAATACAAAAATACAAAAATACAAAAATACAAAAGTACAAGAATACAAAAGTACAAAAACACAAAAATAAAAAGTACAAAAATACAAAAATACAAAAATACTAAAATACAAAAATACAAAAATACAAAAATACAAAAATACAAAAATACAAAAATACAAAAATTCAAAAATTCACAAATACAAAAAAACAAAAATACAAAAATTAAAAATACAAAAATACCAAAATACAAAAATACAAAAATACAAAAATACAATAATACAAAAATACAAAAATACAAAAATACAAAAATACAAAATACAAAAATACAAAAATAGAAAAAAAACATAAATACAAAAATACAAAAATACAAAAATATAAAATACAAAAATACAAAAATACAAAAATACAAAAATACAAAAATACAAAAATACAAAAATACAAAAATACAAAAATACAAAAATACAGAAATACAAAAATACAAAAATACAAAAATACTATAGTACAAAAGTACAAAAGTACAAAAATACAAAAGTACAAAAATACAAAAATACAAAAGTACAAAAGTACAAAAGTACAAAAATACAAAAGTACAAAAATACAAAATACAAAAGTACAAAAGTTCAAAAATACAAAAGTACAAAAATACAAAAGTACAAAAATACAAAAATACAAATATACAAAAATACAAAAATACAAAAATACAAAAATACAAAAATAGTAAAATACAAAAATATAAAAATACAAAAATACAAAAATACAAAAAAACAAAAATACAAAAATACAAAAATACAAAAATACAAAAATACAAAAATACAAAAATACAAAAATACAAAAATACAAAAATACAAAAATACAAAAATACAAAAATACAAAAATACAAAAATACAAAAATACAAAAATACTAAAATACAAAAATACAAAAATACAAATATACAAAAAAACAAAAATACAAAAATACAAAAATACAAAAGTACAAAAATACAAAAATACAAAAATACAAAAATACAAAAATACAAAAATACAAAAATACAAAAATACAAAAAACAAATACAAAAATACAAAAATACAAAAATACAAAAATACAAAAATATAAAAGTACAAAAATACAAAAATACAAAAATACAAAAATACAAAAATAAAAAAATACAAAAATATAAAATATAAAAATACAAAAATACAAAAATATAAAAGTACAAAAATACAAAAATACAAAAATACAAAAATACAAAAATACAAAAGTACAAAAGTACAAAAATACAAAAGTACAAAAATACAAAAGTACAAAAATACAAAAATACAAAAGTACAATAGTACAAAAGTACAAAAGTACAAAAGTACCAAAATACAAAAATACAAAAATACAAAAGTACAAAAGTACAAAAATACAAAAGTACATAAATACAAAAATACAAAAATTCAAAAATACAAAAAAACAAAAAAACAAAAATACGAAAATACAAAAATACAAACAACAAAAATACAAAAATACAAAAAATACAAAAATACAAAAATACTAAAATACAAAAATACAAAAATACAAAAATACAAAAATACAAAAATACAAAAATACAAAAATACAAAAATACAAAAATACAAAAATACAAAAATATAAAATATAAAAATACAAAAATACAAAAATACAAAAATATAAAAGTACAAAAATACAAAAATACAAAAATACCAAAATACCAAAATACAAAAATACAAAAATACAAAAATACAAAAATACAAAAATACAAAAATACAAAAATACAAAAATACAAAAATACAAAATACAAAAATACAAAAATACAAAAATACAAAAATATAAAAATACAAAAATACAAAAATATAAAAGTACAAAAATACTAAAATACAAAAATACAAAAATACAAAAATACAAAAATACAAAAATACAAAAATACAAAAATACAAAAATATAAAATATAAAAATACAAAAATACAAAAATATAAAAGTACAAAAATACAAAAATACAAAAATACAAAAATACAAAAATACAAAAATACAAAAATTCAAAAATACAAAAATACAAAAATACAAAAATACAAAAATACAAAAATACAAAAAAACAAAATACAAAAATACAAAAATACAAAAATACAAAAATACAAAAATACAAAAATACAAAAATACAAAAATACAAAAATACAAAAATACTAAAATACAAAATTACAAAAATACAAAAATACAAAAATACAAAAATACAAAAATACAAAAATACAAAAATACTAAAATACTAAAATACTAAAATACTAAAATACTAAAATACAAAAATACAAAAATACAAAAATATAAAATATAAAAATACAAAAATACAAAAATACAAAAATACAAAAATACAAAAATACAAAAATACAAAAATAAAAAAATACAAAAATATAAAATATAAAAATACAAAAATACAAAAATACAAAAATACAAAAATACAAAAATACAAAAATTCAAAAATACAAAAATACAAAAATACAAATATACAAAAAAACAAAAATACAAAAATACAAAAGTACAAAAATACAAAAATACAAAAATACAAAAATACAAAAAAACAAATACAAAAATACAAAAATACAAAAATACAAAAATATAAAAGTACAAAAATACAAAAATACAAAAATACAAAAATAAAAAAATACAAAAATATAAAATATAAAAATACAAAAATACAAAAATATAAAAGTACAAAAATACAAAAATACAAAAATACAAAAATACAATAATTCAAAAATACAAAAATACAAAAATACAAAAATACAAAAATACAAAAATACAAAAATACAAAAATACAAAAATAAAAAATACAAAAATACAAAAGTACAAAAATACAAAAATACAAAAATACAAAAAAACAAATACAAAAATACAAAAATACAAAAATAGAAAAATACAAAAATACAAAAATACAAAAATACAAAAATACAAAAATACAAAAATACAAAAATTCAAAAATACAAAAATACAAAAATACAAAAATACAAATATACAAAAAAACAAAAATACAAAAATACAAAAATACAAAAGTACAAAAATACAAAAATACAAAAATACAAAAATACAAAAATACAAAAATACAAAAATATAAAAGTACAAAAATACAAAAATAAAAAAATACAAAAATATAAAATATAAAAATACAAAAATACAAAAATATAAAAGTACAAAAATACAAAAATACAAAAATACAAAAATACAAAAATACAAAAATACAAAAATACAAAAATACAAAAATACAAAAATTCAAAAATACAAAAATACAAAAATACAAAAATACAAAAATACAAAAATACAAAAATACAAAAAAACAAAAATACAAAAATACAAAAATACAAAAATACAAAAATACAAAAATACTAAAATACAAAAATACAAAAATACAAAAATACAAATATACAAAAAAACAAAAATACAAAAATACAAAAATACAAAAGTACAAAAATACAAAAATACAAAAATACAAAAAAACAAATACAAAAATACAAAAATACAAAAATACAAAAATACAAAAATACAAAAATACAAAAATACAAAAATACAAAAATACAAAAATACAAAAATTCAAAAATACAAAAATCCAAAAATACAAAAATACAAAAAAATGCAAAAATACAAATATACAAAAAAACAAAAATACAAAAATACAAAAATACAAAAAAACAATAATACAAAAATACAAAAATACAAAAATACAAAAATACAAAAATACAAAAATACAAAAATACAAAAATACAAAAATACAAAAATACAAAAATACAAAAATACAAAAATACAAAAATACAAAAATACAAAAATACAAAAATACAAAAATACAAAAATACAAAAATACAAAAATACAAAAATACAAAAATACAAAAATACAAAAATACAAAAATACAAAAATACAAAAATACAAAAATACAAAAATACAAAAATACAAAAATACAAAAATACAAAAATACAAAAATACAAAAATACAAAAATACAAAAATACAAAAATACAAAAATACAAAAATACAAAAATACAAAAATACAAAAATACAAAAATACAAAAATACAAAAATACAAAAATACAAAAATACAAAAATACAAAAATACTAAAATACAAAAATACTAAAATACAAAAATACAAAAATACAAAAATACCAAAATACAAAAATACAAAAATACAAAAATACAAAAATACAAAAATAAAAAAATACAAAAATATAAAATATAAAAATACAAAAATACAAAAATACAAAAATACAAAAATACAAAAATACAAAAATACAAAAATACAAAAATACAAAAATACAAAAATACAAAAATACAAAAATACAAAAATACAAAAATACAAAAATACAAAAATACAAAAATACAAAAATACAAAAATACAAAAATACAAAAATACAAAAATACAAAAATACAAAAATACAAAAATACAAAAATACAAAAATACAAAAATACTAAAATACAAAAATACAAAAATACAAAAATACAAAAATATAAAAGTACAAAAATACAAAAATACAAAAATAAAAAAATACAAAAATATAAAATATAAAAATACAAAAATACAAAAATATAAAAGTACAAAAATACAAAAATACAAAAATACAAAAATACTAAAATACAAAAATACAAAAATACAAAAATACAAATATACAAAAAAACAAAAATACAAAAATACAAAAATACAAAAGTACAAAAATACAAAAATACAAAAATACAAAAAAACAAATACAAAAATACAAAAATACAAAAATACAAAAATACAAAAATACAAAAATACAAAAATTCAAAAATACAAAAATACAAAAATACAAAAATACAAATATACAAAAAAACAAAAATACAAAAATACAAAAATACAAAAGTACAAAAATACAAAAATACAAAAATACAAAAATACAAAAATACAAAAATACAAAAATATAAAAGTACAAAAATACAAAAATACAAAAATAAAAAAATACAAAAATATAAAATATAAAAATACAAAAATACAAAAATATAAAAGTACAAAAATACAAAAATACAAAAATACAAAAATACAAAAATACAAAAATACAAAAATTCAAAAATACAAAAATACAAAAATACAAAAATACAAAAATACAAAAATACAAAAAAACAAAAATACAAAAATACAAAAATACAAAAATACAAAAATACAAAAATACAAAAATACAAAAATACAAAAATACAAAAATACAAATATACAAAAAAACAAAAATACAAAAATACAAAAATACAAAAGTACAAAAATACAAAAATACAAAAATACAAAAAAACAAATACAAAAATACAAAAATACAAAAATACAAAAATACAAAAATTCAAAAATACAAAAATCCAAAAATACAAAAATCCAAAAAAATGCAAAAATACAAATATACAAAAAAACAAAAATACAAAAATACAAAAATACAAAAAAACAATAATACAAAAATACAAAAATACAAAAATACAAAAATACAAAAATACAAAAATACAAAAATACAAAAATACAAAAATACAAAAATACAAAAATACAAAAATACAAAAATACAAAAATACAAAAATACAAAAATACAAAAATACAAAAATACAAAAATACAAAAATACAAAAATACAAAAATACAAAAATACAAAAATACAAAAATACAAAAATACAAAAATACAAAAATACAAAAATACAAAAATACAAAAATACAAAAATACAAAAATACCAAAATACAAAAATACAAAAATACAAAAATACAAAAATACAAAAATACAAAAATACAAAAATACAAAAATACAAAAATACAAAAATACTAAAATACAAAAATACTAAAATACAAAAATACAAAAATACAAAAATACCAAAATACAAAAATACAAAAATACAAAAATACAAAAATACAAAAATACAAAAATACAAAAATAAAAAAATACAAAAATATAAAATATAAAAATACAAAAATACAAAAATACAAAAATACAAAAATACAAAAATACAAAAATACAAAAATACAAAAATACAAAAATACAAAAATACAAAAATACAAAAATACAAAAATACAAAAATACAAAAATACAAAAATACAAAAATACAAAAATACAAAAATACAAAAATACAAAAATACAAAAATACAAAAATACAAAAATACAAAAATACAAAAATACAAAAATACAAAAATACAAAAATACAAAAATACAAAAATACAAAAATACTAAAATACAAAAATACAAAAATACAAAAATACCAAAATACAAAAATACAAAAATACAAAAATACAAAAATACAAAAATACAAAAATACCAAAATACAAAAATACAAAAATACAAAAATACAAAAATACAAAAATACAAAAATACAAAAATACAAAAATACAAAAATACAAAAATACAAAAATACAAAAATACAAAAATACAAAAATACCAAAATACCAAAATACAAAAATACAAAAATACAAAAATACAAAAATACAAAAATACAAAAAAACAAAAATACAAAAATACAAAAATACAAAAATACAAAAATACTAAAATACAAAAATACAAAAATACAAATATACAAAAAAACAAAAAAACAAAAATACAAAAATACAAAAGTACAAAAATACAAAAATACAAAAATACAAAAATACAAAAATACAAAAATACAAAAATACAAAAATACAAAAATACAAAAATACAAAAATACAAAAATACAAAAATACAAAAATACAAAAATACAAAAATACAAAAATACAAAAATACAAAAATACAAAAATACAAAAATACAAAAATACAAAAATACAAAAATACAAAAATACAAAAATACAAAAATACAAAAATACAAAAATACAAAAATACAAAAATACAAAAATACAAAAATACAATAATACTAAAATACAAAAATACAAAAATACAAAAATACCAAAATACAAAAATACAAAAATACAAAAATACAAAAATACAAAAATACAAAAATACAAAAATACAAAAATACAAAAATACAAAAATACAAAAATACAAAAATACAAAAATACTAAAATACAAAAATACTAAAATACAAAAATACAAAAATACAAAAATACCAAAATACAAAAATACAAAAATACAAAAATACAAAAATACAAAAATACAAAAATACAAAAATACAAAAATACAAAAATACAAAAATACAAAAATACAAAAATACAAAAATACAAAAATACAAAAATACAAAAATACAAAAATACAAAAATACAAAAATATAAAATATAAAAATACAAAAATACAAAAATATAAAAGTACAAAAATACAAAAATACAAAAATACAAAAATACAAAAATACAAAAATACAAAAATTCAAAAATACAAAAATACAAAAATACAAAAATACAAAAATACAAAAATACAAAAAAACAAAAATACAAAAATACAAAAATACAAAAATACAAAAATACAAAAATACAAAAATACAAAAATACAAAAATACAAAATTACAAAAATACAAAAATACAAAAATACAAAAATACAAAAATACAAAAATACTAAAATACTAAAATACTAAAATACTAAAATACAAAAATACAAAAATACAAAAATACAAAAATACAAATATACAAAAAAACAAAAATACAAAAATACAAAAGTACAAAAATACAAAAATACAAAAATACAAAAATACAAAAAAACAAATACAAAAATACAAAAATACAAAAATACAAAAATATAAAAGTACAAAAATACAAAAATACAAAAATATAAAATATAAAAATACAAAAATACAAAAATATAAAAGTACAAAAATACAAAAATACAAAAATACAAAAATACAAAAATACAAAAATACAAAAATACAAAAATACTAAAATACAAAAATACAAAAATACAAATATACAAAAAAACAAAAATACAAAAATACAAAAATACAAAAATACAAAAAAACAAATACAAAAATACAAAAATACAAAAATACAAAAATACAAAAATACAAAAATACAAAAATACAAAAATACAAAAATTCAAAAATACAAAAATACAAAAATACAAAAATACAAATATACAAAAAAACAAAAATACAAAAATACAAAAATACAAAAGTACAAAAATACAAAAATACAAAAATACAAAAATACAAAAATACAAAAATACAAAAATACAAAAATATAAAAGTACAAAAATACAAAAATACAAAAATACAAAAATATAAAATATAAAAATACAAAAATACAAAAATATAAAAGTACAAAAATACAAAAATACAAAAATACAAAAATACAAAAATACAAAAATACAAAAATACAAAAATACAAAAATACAAAAATTCAAAAATACAAAAATACAAAAATACAAAAATACAAAAATACAAAAATACAAAAAAACAAAAATACAAAAATACAAAAATACAAAAATACAAAAATACTAAAATACAAAAATACAAAAATACAAAAATACAAATATACAAAAAAACAAAAATACAAAAATACAAAAATACAAAAGTACAAAAATACAAAAATACAAAAATACAAAAATACAAAAAAACAAATACAAAAAAACAAATACAAAAATACAAAAATACAAAAATACAAAAATACAAAAATACAAAAATACAAAAATACAAAAATTCAAAAATACAAAAATCCAAAAATACAAAAATACAAAAAAATGCAAAAATACAAATATACAAAAAAACAAAAATACAAAAATACAAAAATACAAAAAAACAATAATACAAAAATACAAAAATACAAAAATACAAAAATACAAAAATACAAAAATACAAAAATACAAAAATACAAAAATACAAAAATACAAAAATACAAAAATACAAAAATACAAAAATACAAAAATACAAAAATACAAAAATACAAAAATACAAAAATACAAAAATACAAAAATACAAAAATACAAAAATACAAAAATACAAAAATACAAAAATACAAAAATACAAAAATACAAAAATACAAAAATACAAAAATACAAAAATACAAAAATACAAAAATACCAAAATACAAAAATACAAAAATACAAAAATACAAAAATACAAAAATACTAAAATACAAAAATACTAAAATACAAAAATACTAAAATACAAAAATACAAAAATTCAAAAATACAAAAATACCAAAATACAAAAATACAAAAATACAAAAATACAAAAATAAAAAAATACAAAAATATAAAATATAAAAATACAAAAATACAAAAATACAAAAATACAAAAATACAAAAATACAAAAATACAAAAATACAAAAATACAAAAATACAAAAATACAAAAATACAAAAATACAAAAATACAAAAATACAAAAATACAAAAATACAAAAATACAAAAATACAAAAATACAAAAATACAAAAATACAAAAATACAAAAATACAAAAATACAAAAATACAAAAATACAAAAATACAAAAATACAAAAATACAAAAATACAAAAATACAAAAATACAAAAATACAAAAATACCAAAATACAAAAATACAAAAATACAAAAATACAAAAATACAAAAATACAAAAATACAAAAATACAAAAATACAAAAATACAAAAATACAAAAATACAAAAATACAAAAATACAAAAATACAAAAATACAAAAATACAAAAATACAAAAATACTAAAATACAAAAATACAAAAATACAAAAATACCAAAATACAAAAATACAAAAATACAAAAATACAAAAATACAAAAATACAAAAATACAAAAATACAAAAAAACAAAAATACAAAAATACAAAAATATCAAAATACAAAAATACTAAAATACAAAAATACAAAAATACAAAAATACAAATATACAAAAAAACAAAAATACAAAAATACAAAAATACAAAAGTACAAAAATACAAAAATACAAAAATACAAAAATACAAAAATACAAAAATACAAAAATACAAAAATACAAAAATACTAAAATACAAAAATACAAAAATACAAAAATACCAAAATACAAAAATACAAAAATACAAAAATACAAAACTACAAAAATACAAAAATACAAAAATAAAAAAATACAAAAATATAAAATATAAAAATACAAAAATACAAAAATACAAAAATACAAAAATTCAAAAAAGATTTTCTCAAAACTGATGAAATTTACTGCGTCCCCCCCTTGTGAAATTTTCAGGAATAGCTAAAATAAAGATTTTCTCAAAACTGATGAAATTTACTGCGTCCCCCCCTTATGAAATTTTCAGGAATAGCTAAAATAAAGATTTTCTCAAAACTGATGAAATTTACTGCGTCCCCCCCTTGTGAAATTTTCAGGAATAACTAAAATAAAGATTTTCTCAAAAATGATGAAATTTACTGCGTCCCCCCCTAGTGAAATTTTCAGGAATAGCTAAAATAAAGATTTTCTCAAAACTGATGAAATTTACTACGTCCCCCCTTGTGAAATTTTCAGGAATAGCTAAAATAAAGATTTTCTCAAAACTGATGAAATTTACTGCGTCCCCCCCTTGTGAAATTTTCAGGAATAGCTAAAATAAAGATTTTCTCAAAACTGATGAAATTTACTGCGTCCCCCCCTTGTGAAATTTTCAGGAATAGCTAAAATAAAGATTTTCTCAAAACTGATGAAATTTACTACGTCCCCCCCTTGTGAAATTTTCAAGAATAGCTAAAATAAAGATTTTCTCAAAACTGATGAAATTTACTGCTTCCCCCCCTTGTGAAATTTTCAGGAATAACTAAAATAAAGATTTTCTCAAAACTGACGAAATTTACTGCGTCCCCCCCTTGTGAAATTTTCAGGAATAGCTAAAATAAAGATTTTCTCAAAACTGATGAAATTTACTACGTCCCCCCCTTGTGAAATTTTCAGGAATAGCTAAAATAAAGATTTTCTCAAAACTGATGAAATTTACTGCGTCCCCCCCTTGTGAAATTTTCAGGAATAGCTAAAATAAAGATTTTCTCAAAACTGATGAAATTTACTGCGTCCCCCCCTTGTGAAATTTTCAGGAATAGCTAAAATAAAGATTTTCTCAAAACTGATGAAATTTACTACGTCCCCCCCTTGTGAAATTTTCAAGAATAGCTAAAATAAAGATTTTCTCAAAACTGATGAAATTTACTGCTTCCCCCCCTTGTGAAATTTTCAGGAATAGCCAAAATAAAAATTTTCTCAAAACTGATGAAATTTACTACGTCCCCCCTTGTGAAATTTTCAGGAATAGCTAAAATAAAGATTTTCTCAAAACTAATGAAATTTACTACGTCCCCCCCTTGTGAAATTTTCAGGAATAGCTAAAATAAAGATTTTCTCAAAACTAATGAAATGTACTGCGTCCCCCCCTTGTGAAACTTTCAGGAATAGCTAAAATAAAGATTTTCTCAAAACTGATGAAATTTACTACGTCCCCCCCTTGTGAAATTTTCAGGAATAGCTAAAATAAAGATTTTCTCAAAACTGATGAAATTTACTACGTCCCCCCCTTGTGAAATTTTCAGGAATAGCTAAAATAAAGATTTTCTCAAAACTGATGAATTTTACTACGTCCCCCCTTGTGAAATTTTCAGGAATAGCTAAAATAAAGATTTTCTCAAAACTAATGAAATTTACTGCGTCCCCCCCTTGTGAAATTTTCAGGAATAGCTAAAATAAAGTTTTTCTCAAAACTGATGAAATTTACTACGTCCCCCCCTTGTGAAATTTTCAGGAATAGCTAAAATAAAGATTTTCTCAAAACTGATGAAATTTACTACGTCCCCCCCTTGTGAAATTTTCAGGAATAGCTAAAATAAAGATTTTCTCAAAACTGATGAAATTTACTGCGTCCCCCCCTTGTGAAATTTTCAGGAATAGCTAAAATAAAGATTTTCTCAAAACTGATGAAATTTACTGCGTCCCCCCCTTGTGAAATTTTCAGGAATAGCTAAAATAAAGATTTTCTCAAAACTGATGAAATTTACTACGTCCCCCCTTGTGAAATTTTCAGGAATAGCTAAAATAAAGATTTTCTCAAAACTGATGAAATTTACTGCGTCCCTCCCTTGTGAAATTTTCAGGAATAGCTAAAATAAAGATTTTCTCAAAACTGATGAAATTTACTACGTCCCCCCTTGTGAAATTTTCAGGAATAGCTAAAATAAAGATTTTCTCAAAACTAATGAAATTTACTACGTCCCCCCCTTGTGAAACTTTCAGGAATAGCTAAAATAAAGATTTTCTCAAAACTGATGAAATTTACTACGTCCCCCCCTTGTGAAATTTTCAGGAATAGCTAAAATAAAGATTTTCTCAAAACTGATGAAAAGTACTGCGTCCCCCCTTGTGAAATTTTCAGGAATATCTAAAATAAAGATTTTCTCAAAACTGATGAAATTTACTACGTCCCCCCCTTGTGAAATTTTCAGGAATAGCTAAAATAAAGATTTTCTCAAAACTGATGAAATTTACTGCGTCCCCCCCTTGTGAAATTTTCAGGAATAGCTAAAATAAAGATTTTCTCAAAACTGATGAAATTTACTGCGTCCCCCCCTTATGAAATTTTCAGGAATAGCTAAAATAAAGATTTTCTCAAAACTGATGAAATTTACTACGTCCCCCCCTTGTGAAATTTTCAGGAATAACTAAAATAAAGATTTTCTCAAAAATGATGAAATTTACTGCGTCCCCCCCTTGTGAAATTTTCAGGAATAGCTAAAATAAAGATTTTCTCAAAACTGATGAAATTTACTACGTCCCCCCCTTGTGAAATTTTCAGGAATAGCTAAAATAAAGATTTTCTCAAACTGATGAAATTTACTGCGTCCCCCCCTTGTGAAATTTTCAGGAATAGCTAAAATAAAGATTTTCTCAAAACTGACGAAATTTACTGCGTCCCCCCCTTGTGAAATTTTCAGGAATAGCTAAAATAAAGATTTTCTCAAAACTGATGAAATTTACTACGTCCCCCCCTTGTGAAATTTTCAGGAATAGCTAAAATAAAGATTTTCTCAAAACTGATGAAATTTACTGCGTCCCCCCCTTGTGAAATTTTCAGGAATAGCTAAAATAAAGATTTTCTCAAAACTGATGAAATTTACTGCGTCCCCCCCTTGTGAAATTTTCAGGAATAGCTAAAATAAAGATTTTCTCAAAACTGATGAAATTTACTACGTCCCCCCCTTGTGAAATTTTCAAGAATAGCTAAAATAAAGATTTTCTCAAAACTGATGAAATTTACGCGTCCCCCCCTTGTGAAATTTTCAGGAATAGCTAAAATAAAAATTTTCTCAAAACTGATGAAATTTACTACGTCCCCCCTTGTGAAATTTTCAGGAATAGCTAAAATAAAGATTTTCTCAAAACTAATGAAATTTACTACGTCCCCCCCTTGTGAAATTTTCAGGAATAGCTAAAATAAAGATTTTCTCAAAACTAATGAAATGTACTGCGTCCCCCCCTTGTGAAACTTTCAGGAATAGCTAAAATAAAGATTTTCTCAAAACTGATGAAATTTACTACGTCCCCCCCTTGTGAAATTTTCAGGAATAGCTAAAATAAAGATTTTCTCAAAACTGATGAAATGTACTGCGTCCCCCCTTGTGAAATTTTCAGGAATATCTAAAATAAAGATTTTCTCAAAACTGATGAAATTTACTACGTCCCCCCCTTGTGAAATTTTCAGGAATAGCTAAAATAAAGATTTTCTCAAAACTGATGAAATTTACTGCGTCCCCCCCTTGTGAAATTTTCAGGAATAGCTAAAATAAAGATTTTCTCAAAACTGATGAAATTTACTGCGTCCCCCCCTTATGAAATTTTCAGGAATAGCTAAAATAAAGATTTTCTCAAAACTGATGAAATTTACTGCGTCCCCCCCTTGTGAAATTTTCAGGAATAACTAAAATAAAGATTTTCTCAAAAATGATGAAATTTACTGCGTCCCCCCCCTAGTGAAATTTTCAGGAATAGCTAACATAAAGATTTTCTCAAAACTGATGAAATTTACTACGTCCCCCCCTTGTGAAATTTTCAGGAATAGCTAAAATAAAGATTTTCTCAAAACTGATGAAATTTACTGCGTCCCCCCCTTGTGAAATTTTCAGGAATAGCTAAAATAAAGATTTTCTCAAAACTGACGAAATTTACTGCGTCCCCCCCTTGTGAAATTTTCAGGAATAGCTAAAATAAAGATTTTCTCAAAACTGATGAAATTTACTACGTCCCCCCCTTGTGAAATTTTCAGGAATAGCTAAAATAAAGATTTTCTCAAAACTGATGAAATTTACTGCGTCCCCCCCTTGTGAAATTTTCAGGAATAGCTAAAATAAAGATTTTCTCAAAACTGATGAAATTTACTGCGTCCCCCCCTTGTGAAATTTTCAGGAATAGCTAAAATAAAGATTTTCTCAAAACTGATGAAATTTACTACGTCCCCCCCTTGTGAAATTTTCAAGAATAGCTAAAATAAAGATTTTCTCAAAACTGATGAAATTTACTGCGTCCCCCCCTTGTGAAATTTTCAGGAATAGCTAAAATAAAAATTTTCTCAAAACTGATGAAATTTACTGCGTCCCCCCCTTGTGAAATTTTAAGGAATATCTAAAATAAAGATTTTCTCAAAACTGATGAAATTTACTACGTCCCCCCCTTGTGAAATTTTCAGGAATAGCTAAAATAAAGATTTTCTCAAAACTGATGAAATTTACTACGTCCCCCCCTTGTGAAATTTTCAAGAATAGCTAAAATAAATATTTTCTCAAAACTGATGAAATTTACTGCGTCCCCCCCTTGTGAAATTTTCAGGAATAGCTAAAATAAAGATTTTCTCAAAACTGATGAAATTTACTGCGTCCCCCCCTTGTGAAATTTTCAGGAATAGCTAAAATAAAGATTTTCTCAAAACTGATGAAATTTGCTACGTCCCCCCCTTGTGAAATTTTCAGGAATAGCTAAAATAAAGATTTTCTCAAAACTGATGAAATTTACTACGTCCCCCCCTTGTGAAATTTTCAGGAATAGCTAAAATAAAGATTTTCTCAAAACTGATGAAATTTACTACGTCCCCCCCTTGTGAAATTTTCAAGAATAGCTAAAATAAATATTTTCTCAAAACTGATGAAATTTACTACGTCCCCCCCTTCAAGAATAGCTAAAATAAATATTTTCTCAAAACTGATGAAATTTACTGCGTCCCCCCCTTGTGAAATTTTCAGGAATAGCTAAAATAAAGATTTTCTCAAAACTGATGAAATTTACTACGTCCCCCCCTTGTGAAATTTTCAGGAATAGCTAAAATAAAGATTTTCTCAAAACTGATGAAATTTACTACGTCCCCCCATTGTGAAATTTTCAAGAATAGCTAAAATAAAGATTTTCTCAAAACTGATGAAATTTACTGCGTCCCCCCCTTGTGAAATTTTCAGGAATAGCTAAAATAAAGATTTTCTCAAAACTGATGAAATTTACTGCGTCCCCCCCTTGTGAAATTTTCAGGAATAGCTAAAATAAAGATTTTCTCAAAACTGATGAAATTTACTGCGTCCCCCCCTTGTGAAATTTTCAGGAATAGCTAAAATAAAGATTTTCTCAAAACTGATGAAATTTACTGCGTCCCCCCCTTGTGAAATTTTCAGGAATAGCTAAAATAAATATTTTCTCAAAACTGATGAAATTTACTGCGTCCCCCCCTTGTGAAATTTTCAAGAATAGCTAAAATAAATATTTTCTCAAAACTGATGAAATTTACTGCGTCCCCCCCTTGTGAAATTTTCAGGAATAGCTAAAATAAAGATTTTCTCAAAACTGATGAAATTTACTGCGTCCCCCCCTTGTGAAATTTTCAGGAATAGCTAAAATAAAAATTTTCTCAAAACTGATGAAATTTACTGCGTCCTCCCCTTGTGAAATTTTAAGGAATATCTAAAATAAAGATTTTCTCAAAACTGATGAAATTTACTACGTCCCCCCCTTGTGAAATTTTAAGGAATATCTAAAATAAAGATTTTCTCAAAACTGATGAAATTTACTACGTCCCCCCCTTCAAGAATAGCTAAAATAAATATTTTCTCAAAACTGATGAAATTTACTACGTCCCCCCCTTGTGAAATTTTCAAGAATAGCTAAAATAAATATTTTCTCAAAACTGATGAAATTTACTGCGTCCCCCCCTTGTGAAATTTTCAGGAATAGCTAAAATAAAGATTTTCTCAAAACTGATGAAATTTACTGCGTCCCCCCCTTGTGAAATTTTCAGGAATAGCTAAAATAAAAATTTTCTCAAAACTGATGAAATTTACTGCGTCCCCCCCTTGTGAAATTTTAAGGAATATCTAAAATAAAGATTTTCTCAAAACTGATGAAATTTACTACGTCCCCCCCTTGTGAAATTTTCAGGAATAGCTAAAATAAAGATTTTCTCAAAACTGATGAAATTTACTACGTCCCCCCCTTGTGAAATTTTCAAGAATAGCTAAAATAAATATTTTCTCAAAACTGATGAAATTTACTGCGTCCCCCCCTTGTGAAATTTTCAGGAATAGCTAAAATAAAGATTTTCTCAAAACTGATGAAATTTACTGCGTCCCCCCCTTGTGAAATTTTCAGGAATAGCTAAAATAAAGATTTTCTCAAAACTGATGAAATTTGCTACGTCCCCCCCTTGTGAAATTTTCAGGAATAGCTAAAATAAAGATTTTCTCAAAACTGATGAAATTTACTACGTCCCCCCCTTGTGAAATTTTCAGGAATAGCTAAAATAAAGATTTTCTCAAAACTGATGAAATTTACTACGTCCCCCCCTTGTGAAATTTTCAAGAATAGCTAAAATAAATATTTTCTCAAAACTGATGAAATTTACTACGTCCCCCCCTTCAAGAATAGCTAAAATAAATATTTTCTCAAAACTGATGAAATTTACTGCGTCCCCCCCTTGTGAAATTTTCAGGAATAGCTAAAATAAAGATTTTCTCAAAACTGATGAAATTTACTACGTCCCCCCCTTGTGAAATTTTCAGGAATAGCTAAAATAAAGATTTTCTCAAAACTGATGAAATTTACTACGTCCCCCCCTTGTGAAATTTTCAGGAATAGCTAAAATAAAGATTTTCTCAAAACTGATGAAATTTACTACGTCCCCCCCTTGTGAAATTTTCAAGAATAGCTAAAATAAATATTTTCTCAAAACTGATGAAATTTACTACGTCCCCCCCTTCAAGAATAGCTAAAATAAAGATTTTCTCAAAACTGATGAAATTTACTGTCCCCCCCCTTGTGAAATTTTAAGGAATATCTAAAATAAAGATTTTCTCAAAACTGATGAAATTTACTACGTCCCCCCCTTGTGAAATTTTCAGGAATAGCTAAAATAAAGATTTTCTCAAAACTGATGAAATTTACTACGTCCCCCCATTGTGAAATTTTCAAGAATAGCTAAAATAAAGATTTTCTCAAAACTGATGAAATTTACTGCGTCCCCCCCTTGTGAAATTTTCAGGAATAGCTAAAATAAAGATTTTCTCAAAACTGATGAAATTTACTGCGTCCCCCCCTTGTGAAATTTTCAGGAATAGCTAAAATAAAGATTTTCTCAAAACTGATGAAATTTACTGCGTCCCCCCCTTGTGAAATTTTCAGGAATAGCTAAAATAAAGATTTTCTCAAAACTGATGAAATTTACTGCGTCCCCCCCTTGTGAAATTTTCAGGAATAGCTAAAATAAAGATTTCCTCAAAACTGATGAAATTTACTACGTCCCCCCCTTGTGAAATTTTCAGGAATAGCTAAAATAAAGATTTTCTCAAAACTGATGAAATTTACTGCGTCCCCCCCTTGTGAAATTTTCAGGAATAGCTAAAATAAAGATTTTCTCAAAACTGATGAAATTTACTGCGTCCCCCCCTTGTGAAATTTTCAGGAATAGCTAAAATAAAGATTTTCTCAAAACTGATGAAATTTACTACGTCCCCCCCTTGTGAAATTTTCAGGAATAGCTAAAATAAAGATTTTCTCAAAACTGATGAAATTTACTGCGTCCCCCCTTGTGAAATTTTCAGGAATAGCTAAAATAAAGATTTCCTCAAAACTGATGAAATTTACCCCCTTGTGAAATTTTCAGGAATAGCTAAAATAAAGATTTTCTCAAAACTGATGAAATGTACTGCGTCCCCTTGTGAAACTTTCAGGAATAGCTAAAATAAAGATTTTCTCAAAACTGATGAAATTTACTACGTCCCCCCCTTGTGAAATTTTCAGGAATAGCTAAAATAAAGATTTTCTCAAAACTGATGAAATGTACTGCGTCCCCCCCTTGTGAAATTTTCAGGAATATCTAAAATAAAGATTTTCTCAAAACTGATGAAATTTACTACGTCCCCCCCTTGTGAAATTTTCAGGAATAGCTAAAATAAAGATTTTCTCAAAACTGATGAAATTTACTACGTCCCCCCCTTGTGAAATTTTCAGGAATAGCTAAAATAAAATTTTTCTCAAAACTGATGAAATTTACTGCGTCCCCCCCCCTTGTGAAATTTTAAGGAATATCTAAAATAAAGATTTTCTCAAAACTGATGAAATTTACTACGTCCCCCCCTTGTGAAATTTTCAGGAATAGCTAAAATAAAGATTTTCTCAAACTGATGAAATTTACTACGTCCCCCCCTTGTGAAATTTTCAGGAATAGCTAAAATAAAGATTTTCTCAAAACTGATGAATTTTACTACGTCCCCCTTGTGAAATTTTCAGGAATAGCTAAATTAAAGATTTTCTCAAAACTAATGAAATTTACTGCGTCCCCCCCTTGTGAAATTTTCAGGAATATCTAAAATAAAGTTTTTCTCAAAACTGATGAAATTTACTACGTCCCCCCCTTGTGAAATTTTCAGGAATAGCTAAAATAAAGATTTTCTCAAAACTGATGAAATTTACTGCGTCCCCCCTTGTGAAATTTTCAGGAATAGCTAAAATAAAGATTTTCTCAAAACTGATGAAATTTACTACGTCCCCCCTTGTGAAATTTTCAGGAATAGCTAAAATAAAGATTTTCTCAAAACTGATGAAATTTACTGCGTCCCCCCCCTTGTGAAATTTTCAGGAATAGCTAAAATAAAGATTTTCTCAAAACTGATGAAATTTACTGCGTCCCCCCCTTGTGAAATTTTCAGGAATAGCTAAAATAAAGATTTTCTCAAAACTGATGAAATGTACTGCGTCCCCCCTTGTGAAATTTTTAGGAATAGCTAAAATAAAGATTTTCTCAAAACTGATGAAATTTACTACGTCCCTTCCTTGTGAAATTTTCAGGAATAGCTAAAATAAAGATTTTCTCAAAACTGATGAAATGTACTGCGTCCCACCCTTGTGAAATTTTCAGGAATAGCTAAAATAAAGATTTTCTCAAAACTGATGAAATGTACTGCGTCCCCCCCTTGTGAAATTTTCAGGAATAGCTAAAATAAAGATTTTCTCAAAACTGATGAAATTTACTGCGTCCCCCCCTTGTGAAATTTTCTGGAATAGCTAAAATAAAGATTTTCTCAAAACTGATGAAATTTACTGCGTCCCCCCCTTATGAAATTTTCAGGAATAGCTAAAATAAAGATTTTCTCAAAACTGATGAAATTTACTGCGTCCCCCCCATGTGAAATTTTCAGGAATAGCTAAAATAAAGATTTTCTCAAAACTGATGAAATTTACTGCGTCCCCCTCTTGTGAAATTTTCAGGAATAGCTAAAATAAAGATTTTCTCAAAACTGATGAAATTTACTACGTCCCCCCCTTGTGAAATTTTCAGGAATAGCTAAAATAAAGATTTTCTCAAAACTGATGAAATTTACTGCGTCCCCCCCTTGTGAAATTTTCAGGAATAGCTAAAATAAAGATTTTCTCAAAACTGATGAAATTTACTGCGTCCCCCCCTTGTGAAATTTTCAGGAATAGCTAAAATAAAGATTTTCTCAAAACTGATGAAATTTACTACGTCCCCCCCTTGTGAAATTTTCAGGAATAGCTAAAATAAAGATTTTCTCAAAACTGATGAAATTTACTGCGTCCCCCCTTGTGAAATTTTCAGGAATAACTAAAATAAAGATTTTCTCAAAACTGATGAAATTTACTGCGTCCCCCCCCTTGTCAAATTTTCAGGAATAGCTAAAATAAAGATTTTCTCAAAACTGATGAAATTTACTACGTCCCCCCTTGTGAAATTTTCAGGAATAGCTAAAATAAAGATTTTCTCAAAACTGATGAAATTTACTACGTCCCCCCTTGTGAAATTTTCAGGAATAGCTAAAATAAAGATTTTCTCAAAACTGATGAAATTTACTGCGTCCCCCCCCTTGTCAAATTTTCAGGAATATCTAAAATATAGATTTTCTCAAAACTGATGAAATGTACTGCGTCCCCCCCTTGTGAAACTTTCAGGAATAGCTAAAATAAAGATTTTCTCAAAACTGATGAAATTTACTACGTCCCCCCCTTGTGAAATTTTCAGGAATAGCTAAAATAAAGATTTTCTCAAAACTGATGAAATGTACTGCGTCCCCCCTTGTGAAATTTTCAGGAATATCTAAAATAAAGATTTTCTCAAAACTGATGAAATTTACTACGTCCCCCCCTTGTGAAATTTTCAGGAATAGCTAAAATAAAGATTTTCTCAAAACTGATGAAATTTACTGCGTCCCCCCCTTGTGAAATTTTCAGGAATAGCTAAAATAAAGATTTTCTCGAAACTGATGAAATTTACTGCGTCCCCCCCTTATGAAATTTTCAGGAATAGCTAAAATAAAGATTTTCTCAAAACTGATGAAATTTACTGCGTCCCCCCCTTGTGAAATTTTCAGGAATAACTAAAATAAAGATTTTCTCAAAAATGATGAAATTTACTGCGTCCCCCCCTAGTGAAATTTTCAGGAATAGCTAACATAAAGATTTTCTCAAAACTGATGAAATTTACTGCGTCCCCCCCTTGTGAAATTTTCAGGAATAGCTAAAATAAAGATTTTCTCAAAACTGATGAAATTTACTGCGTCCCCCCCTTGTGAAATTTTCAGGAATAGTTAAAATAAAGATTTTCTCAAAACTGATGAAATTTACTACGTCCCCCCCTTGTGAAATTTTCAAGAATAGCTAAAATAAAGATTTTCTCAAAACTGATGAAATTTACTGCGTCCCCCCCTTGTGAAATTTTCAGGAATAGCTAAAATAAAAATTTTCTCAAAACTGATGATATTTACTGCGTCCCCCCCTTGTGAAATTTTAAGGAATATCTAAAATAAAGATTTTCTCAAAACTGATGAAATTTACTACGTCCCCCCCTTGTGAAATTTTCAGGAATAGCTAAAATAAAGATTTTCTCAAAACTGATGAAATTTACTACGTCCCCCCCTTGTGAAATTTTCAAGAATAGCTAAAATAAATATTTTCTCAAAACTGATGAAATTTACTGCGTCCCCCCCTTGTGAAATTTTCAGGAATAGCTAAAATAAAGATTTTCTCAAAACTGATGAAATTTACTGCGTCCCCCCCTTGTGAAATTTTCAGGAATAGCTAAAATAAAGATTTTCTCAAAACTGATGAAATTTGCTACGTCCCCCCCTTGTGAAATTTTCAGGAATAGCTAAAATAAAGATTTTCTCAAAACTGATGAAATTTACTACGTCCCCCCCTTGTGAAATTTTCAGGAATAGCTAAAATAAAGATTTTCTCAAAACTGATGAAATTTACTACGTCCCCCCCTTGTGAAATTTTCAAGAATAGCTAAAATAAATATTTTCTCAAAACTGATGAAATTTACTACGTCCCCCCCTTGTGAAATTTTCAAGAATAGCTAAAATAAATATTTTCTCAAAACTGATGAAATTTACTGCGTCCCCCCCTTGTGAAATTTTCAGGAATAGCTAAAATAAAGATTTTCTCAAAACTGATGAAATTTACTACGTCCCCCCCTTGTGAAATTTTCAAGAATAGCTAAAATAAAGATTTTCTCAAAACTGATGAAATTTACTGTCCCCCCCCTTGTGAAATTTTAAGGAATATCTAAAATAAAGATTTTCTCAAAACTGATGAAATTTACTACGTCCCCCCCTTGTGAAATTTTCAGGAATAGCTAAAATAAAGATTTTCTCAAAACTGATGAAATTTACTACGTCCCCCCATTGTGAAATTTTCAAGAATAGCTAAAATAAAGATTTTCTCAAAACTGATGAAATTTACTGCGTCCCCCCCTTGTGAAATTTTCAGGAATAGCTAAAATAAAGATTTTCTCAAAACTGATGAAATTTACTGCGTCCCCCCCTTGTGAAATTTTCAGGAATAGCTAAAATAAAGATTTTCTCAAAACTGATGAAATTTACTGCGTCCCCCCCTTGTGAAATTTTCAGGAATAGCTAAAATAAAGATTTTCTCAAAACTGATGAAATTTACTGCGTCCCCCCCTTGTGAAATTTTCAGGAATAGCTAAAATAAAGATTTTCTCAAAACTGATGAAATTTACTGCGTCCCCCCCTTGTGAAATTTTCAGGAATAGCTAAAATAAAGATTTTCTCAAAACTGATGAAATTTACTACGTCCCCCCCTTGTGAAATTTTCAGGAATAGCTAAAATAAAGATTTTCTCAAAACTGATGAAATTTACTGCGTCCCCCCTTGTGAAATTTTCAGGAATAGCTAAAATAAAGATTTCCTCAAAACTGATGAAATTTACTACGTCCCCCCCTTGTGAAATTTTCAGGAATAGCTAAAATAAAGATTTTCTCAAAACTGATGAAATGTACTGCGTCCCCTTGTGAAACTTTCAGGAATAGCTAAAATAAAGATTTTCTCAAAACTGATGAAATTTACTACGTCCCCCCCTTGTGAAATTTTCAGGAATAGCTAAAATAAAGATTTTCTCAAAACTGATGAAATGTACTGCGTCCCCCCCTTGTGAAATTTTCAGGAATATCTAAAATAAAGATTTTCTCAAAACTGATGAAATTTACTACGTCCCCCCCTTGTGAAATTTTCAGGAATAGCTAAAATAAAGATTTTCTCAAAACTGATGAAATTTACTACGTCCCCCCCTTGTGAAATTTTCAGGAATAGCTAAAATAAAATTTTTCTCAAAACTGATGAAATTTACTGCGTCCCCCCCCCTTGTGAAATTTTAAGGAATATCTAAAATAAAGATTTTCTCAAAACTGATGAAATTTACTACGTCCCCCCCTTGTGAAATTTTCAGGAATAGCTAAAATAAAGATTTTCTCAAAACTGATGAAATTTACTACGTCCCCCCCCTTGTGAAATTTTCAGGAATAGCTAAAATAAAGATTTTCTCAAAACTGATGAATTTTACTACGTCCCCCCTTGTGAAATTTTCAGGAATAGCTAAATTAAAGATTTTCTCAAAACTAATGAAATTTACTGCGTCCCCCCCTTGTGAAATTTTCAGGAATATCTAAAATAAAGTTTTTCTCAAAACTGATGAAATTTACTACGTCCCCCCCTTGTGAAATTTTCAGGAATAGCTAAAATAAAGATTTTCTCAAAACTGATGAAATTTACTGCGTCCCCCCTTGTGAAATTTTCAGGAATAGCTAAAATAAAGATTTTCTCAAAACTGATGAAATTTACTACGTCCCCCCTTGTGAAATTTTCAGGAATAGCTAAAATAAAGATTTTCTCAAAACTGATGAAATTTACTGCGTCCCCCCCCTTGTGAAATTTTCAGGAATAGCTAAAATAAAGATTTTCTCAAAACTGATGAAATTTACTGCGTCCCCCCCTTGTGAAATTTTCAGGAATAGCTAAAATAAAGATTTTCTCAAAACTGATGAAATGTACTGCGTCCCCCCTTGTGAAATTTTCAGGAATAGCTAAAATAAAGATTTTCTCAAAACTGATGAAATTTACTACGTCCCTTCCTTGTGAAATTTTCAGGAATAGCTAAAATAAAGATTTTCTCAAAACTGATGAAATGTACTGCGTCCCACCCTTGTGAAATTTTCAGGAATAGCTAAAATAAAGATTTTCTCAAAACTGATGAAATGTACTGCGTCCCCCCCTTGTGAAATTTTCAGGAATAGCTAAAATAAAGATTTTCTCAAAACTGATGAAATTTACTGCGTCCCCCCCTTGTGAAATTTTCTGGAATAGCTAAAATAAAGATTTTCTCAAAACTGATGAAATTTACTGCGTCCCCCCCTTATGAAATTTTCAGGAATAGCTAAAATAAAGATTTTCTCAAAACTGATGAAATTTACTGCGTCCCCCCCATGTGAAATTTTCAGGAATAGCTAAAATAAAGATTTTCTCAAAACTGATGAAATTTACTGCGTCCCCCTCTTGTGAAATTTTCAGGAATAGCTAAAATAAAGATTTTCTCAAAACTGATGAAATTTACTACGTCCCCCCCTTGTGAAATTTTCAGGAATAGCTAAAATAAAGATTTTCTCAAAACTGATGAAATTTACTGCGTCCCCCCCTTGTGAAATTTTCAGGAATAGCTAAAATAAAGATTTTCTCAAAACTGATGAAATTTACTGCGTCCCCCCCTTGTGAAATTTTCAGGAATAGCTAAAATAAAGATTTTCTCAAAACTGATGAAATTTACTACGTCCCCCCCTTGTGAAATTTTCAGGAATAGCTAAAATAAAGATTTTCTCAAAACTGATGAAATTTACTGCGTCCCCCCTTGTGAAATTTTCAGGAATAACTAAAATAAAGATTTTCTCAAAACTGATGAAATTTACTGCGTCCCCCCCCTTGTCAAATTTTCAGGAATAGCTAAAATAAAGATTTTCTCAAAACTGATGAAATTTACTACGTCCCCCCTTGTGAAATTTTCAGGAATAGCTAAAATAAAGATTTTCTCAAAACTGATGAAATTTACTACGTCCCCCCCTTGTGAAATTTTCAGGAATATCTAAAATAAAGATTTTCTCAAAACTGATGAAATTTACTACGTCCCCCCCTTGTGAAATTTTCAGGAATATCTAAAATAAAGATTTTCTCAAAACTAATGAAATGTACTGCGTCCCCCCCTTGTGAAACTTTCAGGAATAGCTAAAATAAAGATTTTCTAAAAACTGATGAAATTTACTACGTCCCCCCCTTGTGAAATTTTCAGGAATAGCTAAAATAAAGATTTTCTCAAAACTGATGAAATGTACTGCGTCCCCCCTTGTGAAATTTTCAGGAATATCTAAAATAAAGATTTTCTCAAAACTGATGAAATTTACTACGTCCCCCCCTTGTGAAATTTTCAGGAATAGCTAAAATAAAGATTTTCTCAAAACTGATGAAATTTACTGCGTCCCCCCCTTGTGAAATTTTCAGGAATAGCTAAAATAAAGATTTTCTCAAAACTGATGAAATTTACTGCGTCCCCCCCTTATGAAATTTTCAGGAATAGCTAAAATAAAGATTTTCTCAAAACTGATGAAATTTACTGCGTCCCCCCCTTGTGAAATTTTCAGGAATAACTAAAATAAAGATTTTCTCAAAAATGATGAAATTTACTGCGTCCCCCCCTAGTGAAATTTTCAGGAATAGCTAACATAAAGATTTTCTCAAAACTGATGAAATTTACTACGTCCCCCCCTTGTGAAATTTTCAGGAATAGCTAAAATAAAGATTTTCTCAAAACTGATGAAATTTACTGCGTCCCCCCCTTGTGAAATTTTCAGGAATAGCTAAAATAAAGATTTTCTCAAAACTGACGAAATTTACTGCGTCCCCCCCTTGTGAAATTTTCAAGAATAGCTAAAATAAAGATTTTCTCAAAACTGATGAAATTTACTACGTCCCCCCCTTGTGAAATTTTCAGGAATAGCTAAAATAAAGATTTTCTCAAAACTGATGAAATTTACTGCGTCCCCCCCTTGTGAAATTTTCAGGAATAGCTAAAATAAAGATTTTCTCAAAACTGATGAAATTTACTGCGTCCCCCCCTTGTGAAATTTTCAGGAATAGCTAAAATAAAGATTTTCTCAAAACTGATGAAATTTACTACGTCCCCCCCTTGTGAAATTTTCAAGAATAGCTAAAATAAAGATTTTCTCAAAACTGATGAAATTTACTGCGTCCCCCCCTTGTGAAATTTTCAGGAATAGCTAAAATAAAAATTTTCTCAAAACTGATGAAATTTACTGCGTCCCCCCCTTGTGAAATTTTAAGGAATATCTAAAATAAAGATTTTCTCAAAACTGATGAAATTTACTACGTCCCCCCCTTGTGAAATTTTCAGGAATAGCTAAAATAAAGATTTTCTCAAAACTGATGAAATTTACTACGTCCCCCCCTTGTGAAATTTTCAAGAATAGCTAAAATAAATATTTTCTCAAAACTGATGAAATTTACTGCGTCCCCCCCTTGTGAAATTTTCAGGAATAGCTAAAATAAAGATTTTCTCAAAACTGATGAAATTTACTGCGTCCCCCCCTTGTGAAATTTTCAGGAATAGCTAAAATAAAGATTTTCTCAAAACTGATGAAATTTGCTACGTCCCCCCCTTGTGAAATTTTCAGGAATAGCTAAAATAAAGATTTTCTCAAAACTGATGAAATTTACTACGTCCCCCCCTTGTGAAATTTTCAGGAATAGCTAAAATAAAGATTTTCTCAAAACTGATGAAATTTACTACGTCCCCCCCTTGTGAAATTTTCAAGAATAGCTAAAATAAATATTTTCTCAAAACTGATGAAATTTACTACGTCCCCCCCTTGTGAAATTTTCAAGAATAGCTAAAATAAATATTTTCTCAAAACTGATGAAATTTACTGCGTCCCCCCCTTGTGAAATTTTCAGGAATAGCTAAAATAAAGATTTTCTCAAAACTGATGAAATTTACTACGTCCCCCCCTTGTGAAATTTTCAAGAATAGCTAAAATAAAGATTTTCTCAAAACTGATGAAATTTACTGTCCCCCCCCTTGTGAAATTTTAAGGAATATCTAAAATAAAGATTTTCTCAAAACTGATGAAATTTACTACGTCCCCCCCTTGTGAAATTTTCAGGAATAGCTAAAATAAAGATTTTCTCAAAACTGATGAAATTTACTACGTCCCCCCATTGTGAAATTTTCAAGAATAGCTAAAATAAAGATTTTCTCAAAACTGATGAAATTTACTGCGTCCCCCCCTTGTGAAATTTTCAGGAATAGCTAAAATAAAGATTTTCTCAAAACTGATGAAATTTACTGCGTCCCCCCCTTGTGAAATTTTCAGGAATAGCTAAAATAAAGATTTTCTCAAAACTGATGAAATTTACTGCGTCCCCCCCTTGTGAAATTTTCAGGAATAGCTAAAATAAAGATTTTCTCAAAACTGATGAAATTTACTGCGTCCCCCCCTTGTGAAATTTTCAGGAATAGCTAAAATAAAGATTTCCTCAAAACTGATGAAATTTACTACGTCCCCCCCTTGTGAAATTTTCAGGAATAGCTAAAATAAAGATTTTCTCAAAACTGATGAAATTTACTGCGTCCCCCCCTTGTGAAATTTTCAGGAATAGCTAAAATAAAGATTTTCTCAAAACTGATGAAATTTACTGCGTCCCCCCCTTGTGAAATTTTCAGGAATAGCTAAAATAAAGATTTTCTCAAAACTGATGAAATTTACTACGTCCCCCCCTTGTGAAATTTTCAGGAATAGCTAAAATAAAGATTTTCTCAAAACTGATGAAATTTACTGCGTCCCCCCTTGTGAAATTTTCAGGAATAGCTAAAATAAAGATTTCCTCAAAACTGATGAAATTTACTACGTCCCCCCCTTGTGAAATTTTCAGGAATAGCTAAAATAAAGATTTTCTCAAAACTGATGAAATGTACTGCGTCCCCTTGTGAAACTTTCAGGAATAGCTAAAATAAAGATTTTCTCAAAACTGATGAAATTTACTACGTCCCCCCCTTGTGAAATTTTCAGGAATAGCTAAAATAAAGATTTTCTCAAAACTGATGAAATGTACTGCGTCCCCCCCTTGTGAAATTTTCAGGAATATCTAAAATAAAGATTTTCTCAAAACTGATGAAATTTACTACGTCCCCCCCTTGTGAAATTTTCAGGAATAGCTAAAATAAAGATTTTCTCAAAACTGATGAAATTTACTACGTCCCCCCCTTGTGAAATTTTCAGGAATAGCTAAAATAAAATTTTTCTCAAAACTGATGAAATTTACTGCGTCCCCCCCCCTTGTGAAATTTTAAGGAATATCTAAAATAAAGATTTTCTCAAAACTGATGAAATTTACTACGTCCCCCCCTTGTGAAATTTTCAGGAATAGCTAAAATAAAGATTTTCTCAAAACTGATGAAATTTACTACGTCCCCCCCCTTGTGAAATTTTCAGGAATAGCTAAAATAAAGATTTTCTCAAAACTGATGAATTTTACTACGTCCCCCCTTGTGAAATTTTCAGGAATAGCTAAATTAAAGATTTTCTCAAAACTAATGAAATTTACTGCGTCCCCCCCTTGTGAAATTTTCAGGAATATCTAAAATAAAGTTTTTCTCAAAACTGATGAAATTTACTACGTCCCCCCCTTGTGAAATTTTCAGGAATAGCTAAAATAAAGATTTTCTCAAAACTGATGAAATTTACTGCGTCCCCCCTTGTGAAATTTTCAGGAATAGCTAAAATAAAGATTTTCTCAAAACTGATGAAATTTACTACGTCCCCCCTTGTGAAATTTTCAGGAATAGCTAAAATAAAGATTTTCTCAAAACTGATGAAATTTACTGCGTCCCCCCCCTTGTGAAATTTTCAGGAATAGCTAAAATAAAGATTTTCTCAAAACTGATGAAATTTACTGCGTCCCCCCCTTGTGAAATTTTCAGGAATAGCTAAAATAAAGATTTTCTCAAAACTGATGAAATGTACTGCGTCCCCCCTTGTGAAATTTTCAGGAATAGCTAAAATAAAGATTTTCTCAAAACTGATGAAATTTACTACGTCCCTTCCTTGTGAAATTTTCAGGAATAGCTAAAATAAAGATTTTCTCAAAACTGATGAAATGTACTGCGTCCCACCCTTGTGAAATTTTCAGGAATAGCTAAAATAAAGATTTTCTCAAAACTGATGAAATGTACTGCGTCCCCCCCTTGTGAAATTTTCAGGAATAGCTAAAATAAAGATTTTCTCAAAACTGATGAAATTTACTGCGTCCCCCCCTTGTGAAATTTTCTGGAATAGCTAAAATAAAGATTTTCTCAAAACTGATGAAATTTACTGCGTCCCCCCCTTATGAAATTTTCAGGAATAGCTAAAATAAAGATTTTCTCAAAACTGATGAAATTTACTGCGTCCCCCCCATGTGAAATTTTCAGGAATAGCTAAAATAAAGATTTTCTCAAAACTGATGAAATTTACTGCGTCCCCCTCTTGTGAAATTTTCAGGAATAGCTAAAATAAAGATTTTCTCAAAACTGATGAAATTTACTACGTCCCCCCCTTGTGAAATTTTCAGGAATAGCTAAAATAAAGATTTTCTCAAAACTGATGAAATTTACTGCGTCCCCCCCTTGTGAAATTTTCAGGAATAGCTAAAATAAAGATTTTCTCAAAACTGATGAAATTTACTGCGTCCCCCCCTTGTGAAATTTTCAGGAATAGCTAAAATAAAGATTTTCTCAAAACTGATGAAATTTACTACGTCCCCCCCTTGTGAAATTTTCAGGAATAGCTAAAATAAAGATTTTCTCAAAACTGATGAAATTTACTGCGTCCCCCCTTGTGAAATTTTCAGGAATAACTAAAATAAAGATTTTCTCAAAACTGATGAAATTTACTGCGTCCCCCCCCTTGTCAAATTTTCAGGAATAGCTAAAATAAAGATTTTCTCAAAACTGATGAAATTTACTACGTCCCCCCTTGTGAAATTTTCAGGAATAGCTAAAATAAAGATTTTCTCAAAACTGATGAAATTTACTACGTCCCCCCCTTGTGAAATTTTCAGGAATATCTAAAATAAAGATTTTCTCAAAACTGATGAAATGTACTGCGTCCCCCCCTTGTGAAATTTTCAAGAATAGCTAAAATAAAGATTTTCTCAAAACTGATGAAATGTACTGCGTCCCCCCCTTGTGAAATTTTCAGGAATATCTAAAATAAAGATTTTCTCAAAACTGATGAAATTTACTACGTCCCCCCCTTGTGAAATTTTCAGGAATAGCTAAAATAAAGATTTTCTCAAAACTGATGAAATTTACTGCGTCCCCGCCTAGTGAAATTTTCAGGAATAGCTAAAATAAAGATTTTCTCAAAACTGATGAAATTTACTGCGTCCCCCCCTTATGAAATTTTCAGGAATAGCTAAAATAAAGATTTTCTCAAAACTGATGAAATTTACTGCGTCCCCCCTTGTGAAATTTTCAGGAATAACTAAAATAAAGATTTTCTCCAAAATGATGAAATTTACTGCGTCCCCCCCTTGTGAAATTTTCAGGAATAGCTAAAATAAAGATTTTCTCAAAACTGATGAAATTTACTACGTCCCCCCCTTGTGAAATTTTCAGGAATAGCTAAAATAAAGATTTTCTCAAAACTGATGAAATTTACTGCGTCCCCCCCTTGTGAAATTTTCAGGAATAGCTAAAATAAAGATTTTCTCAAAACTGACGAAATTTACTGCGTCCCCCCCTTGTGAAATTTTCAGGAATAGCTAAAATAAAGATTTTCTCAAAACTGATGAAATTTACTACGTCCCCCCCTTGTGAAATTTTCAGGAATAGCTAAAATAAAGATTTTCTCAAAACTGATGAAATTTACTGCGTCCCCCCCTTGTGAAATTTTCAGGAATAGCTAAAATAAAGATTTTCTCAAAACTGATGAAATTTACTGCGTCCCCCCCTTGTGAAATTTTCAGGAATAGCTAAAATAAAGATTTTCTCAAAACTGATGAAATTTACTACGTCCCCCCCTTGTGAAATTTTCAGGAATAGCTAAAATAAAGATTTTCTCAAAACTGATGAAATTTACTACGTCCCCCCCTTGTGAAATTTTCAGGAATAGCTAAAATAAAGATTTTCTCAAAACTGATGAAATTTACTACGTCCCCCCCTTGTGAAATTTTCAGGAATAGCTAAAATAAAGATTTTCTCAAAACTGATGAATTTTACTACGTCCCCCCCTTGTGAAATTTTCAGGAATAGCTAAAATAAAGATTTTCTCAAAACTAATGAAATTTGCTGCGTCCCCCCCTTGTGAAATTTTCAGGAATAGCTAAAATAAAGATTTTCTCAAAACTGATGAAATTTACTGCGTCCCCCCCTTGTGAAATTTTCAGGAATAGCTAACATAAAGATTTTCTCAAAACTGATGAAATTTACTGCGTCCCCCCCCTTGTGAAATTTTCAGGAATAGCTAAAATAAAGATTTTCTCAAAACTGATGAAATTTACTGCGTCCCCCCCTTGTGAAATTTTCAGGAATAGCTAAAATAAAGATTTTCTCAAAACTGATGAAATTTACTACGTCCCCCCCTTGTGAAATTTTCAGGAATAGCTAAAATAAAGATTTTCTCAAAACTGATGAAATGTACTGCGTCCCCCCCCTTGTGAAATTTTCAGGAATAGCTAAAATAAAGATTTTCTCAAAACTGATGAAATTTACTGCGTCCCCCCCTTGTGAAATTTTCAGGAATAGCTAAAATAAAGATTTTCTCAAAACTGATGAAATTTACTGCGTCCCCCCCTTGTGAAATTTTCAGGAATAGCTAAAATAAAGATTTTCTCAAAACTGATGAAATTTACTGCGTCCCCCCCTTGTGAAATTTTCAGGAATAGCTAAAATAAAGATTTTCTCAAAACTGATGAAATTTACTGCGTCCCCCCCTTGTGAAATTTTCAGGAATAGCTAAAATAAAGATTTTCTCAAAACTGATGAAATTTACTGCGTCCCCCCCTTGTGAAATTTTCAGGAATAGCTAAAATAAAGATTTTCTCAAAACTGATGAAATTTACTGCGTCCCCCCCTTGTGAAATTTTCAGGAATAGCTAAAATAAAGATTTTCTCAAAACTGATGAAATTTACTGCGTCCCCCCCTTGTGAAATTTTCAGGAATAGCTAAAATAAAGATTTTCTCAAAACTGATGAAATTTACTACGTCCCCCCCTTGTGAAATTTTCAGGAATAGCTAAAATAAAGATTTTCTCAAAACTGATGAAATTTACTGCGTTCCCCCCTTGTGAAATTTTCAGGAATAGCTAAAATAAAGATTTTCTCAAAACCGATGAAATTTACTGCGTCCCCCCCTTGTGCAATTTTCAGGAATAGCTAAAATAAAGATTTTCTCAAAACTGATGAAATTTACTACGTCCCCCCTTGTGAAATTTTCAGGAATAGCTAAAATAAAGATTTTCTCAAAACTGATGAAATTTACTACGTCCCCCCCTTGTGAAATTTTCAGGAATAACTAAAATAAAGATTTTCTCAAAACTGATGAAATGTACTGCGTCCCCCCCCTTGTGAAACTTTCAGGAATAGCTAAAATAAAGATTTTCTCAAAACTGATGAAATTTACTACGTCCCCCCCTTGTGAAATTTTCAGGAATAGCTAAAATAAAGATTTTCTCAAAACTGATGAAATGTACTGCGTCCCCCCCTTGTGAAATTTTCAGGAATATCTAAAATAAATATTTTCTCAAAACTGATGAAATTTACTACGTCCCCCCCTTGTGAAATTTTCAGGAATAGCTAAAATAAAGATTTTCTCAAAACTGATGAAATTTACTACGTCCCCCCCCTTGTGAAATTTTCAAGAATAGCTAAAATAAAGATTTTCTCAAAACTGATGAAATTTACTGCGTCCCCCCCTTGTGAAATTTTCAGGAATAGCTAAAATACAAATTTTCTCAAAACTGATGAAATTTACTGCGTCCCCCCTTGTGAAATTTTAAGGAATAGCTAAAATAAAGATTTTCTCAAAACTGATGAAATTTACTGCGTCCCCCCCTTGTAAAATTTTCAGGAATAGCTAAAATAAAGATTTTCTCAAAACTGACGAAATTTACTGCGTCCCCCCCTTGTGAAATTTTCAGGAATAGCTAAAATAAAGATTTTCTCAAAACTGATGAAATTTACTACGTCCCCCCTTGTGAAATTTTCAGGAATAGCTAAAATAAAGATTTTCTCAAAACTGATGAAATTTACTGCGCCCCCCCCCTTGTGAAATTTTCAGGAATAGCTAAAATAAAGATTTTCTCAAAACTGATGAAATTTACTGCGTCCCCCCCTTTTGAAATTTTCAGGAATAGCTAAAATAAAGATTTTCTCAAAACTGATGAAATTTACTACGTCCCCCCCTTGTGAAATTTTCAGGAATAGCTAAAATAAAGATTTTCTCAAAACTGATGAAATTTACTACGTCCCCCCCTTGTGAAATTTTCAAGAATAGCTAAAATAAAGATTTTCTCAAAACTGATGAAATTTACTGCGTCCCCCCCTTGTGAAATTTTCAGGAATAGCTAAAATAAAAATTTTCTCAAAACTGATGAAATTTACTGCGTCCCCCCCTTGCGAAATTTTAAGGAATATCTAAAATAAAGATTTTCTAAAACTGATGAAATTTACTACGTCCCCCCCTTGTGAAATTTTCAGGAATAGCTAAAATAAAGATTTTCTCAAAACTGATGAAATTTACTACGTCCCCCCTTGTGAAATTTTCAGGAATAGCTAAAATAAAGATTTTCTCAAAACTGATGAATTTTACTACGTCCCCCCCTTGTGAAATTTTCAGGAATAGCTAAAATAAAGATTTTCTCAAAACTGATGAAATTTACTGCGTCCCCCCCTTGTGAAATTTTCAGGAATAGCTAAAATAAAGATATTCTCAAAACTGATGAAATTTACTACGTCCCCCCCTTGTGAAATTTTCAGGAATAGCTAAAATAAAGATTTTCTCAAAACTGATGAAATTTACTGCGTCCCCCCCTTGTGAAATTTTCAGGAATAGCTAAAATAAAGATTTTCTCAAAACTGATGAAATTTACTACGTCCCCCCTTGTGAAATTTTCAGGAATAGCTAAAATAAAGATTTTCTCAAAACTGATGAAATCTACTGCGTCCCCCCCCCCTTGTCAAATTTTCAGGAATAGCTAAAATAAAGATTTTCTCAAAACAGATGAAATTTACTACGTCCCCCCCTTGTGAAATTTTCAGGAATAGCTAAAATAAAGATTTTCTCAAAACTGATGAAATGTACTGCGTCCCCCCCTTGTGAAACTTTCAGGAATAGCTAAAATAAAGATTTTCTCAAAACTGATGAAATTTACTGCGTCCCCCCCTTGTGAAATTTTCAGGAATAGCTAAAATAAAGATTTTCTCAAAAATGATGAAATTTACTGCGTCCCCCCCTTATGAAATTTTCAGGAATAGCTAAAATAAAGATTTTCTCAAAACTGATGAAATTTACTGCGTCCCCCCCCTTGTGAAATTTTCAGGAATAACTAAAATAAAGATTTTCTCAAAAATGATGAAATTTACTGCGTCCCCCCCTTGTGAAATTTTCAGGAATAGCTAAAATAAAGATTTTCTCAAAACTGATGAAATTTACTGCGTCCCCCCCTTGTGAAATTTTCAGGAATAGCTAAAATAAAGATTTCCTCAAAACTGATGAAATTTACTACGTCCCCCCCTTGTGAAATTTTCAGGAATAGCTAAAATAAAGATTTTCTCAAAACTGATGAAATTTACTGCGTCCCCCCCTTGTGAAATTTTCAGGAATAGCTAAAATAAAGATTTTCTCAAAACTGATGAAATTTACTGCGTCCCCCCCTTGTGAAATTTTCAGGAATAGCTAAAATAAAGATTTTCTCAAAACTGATGAAATTTACTACGTCCCCCCCTTGTGAAATTTTCAGGAATAGCTAAAATAAAGATTTTCTCAAAACTGATGAAATTTACTGCGTCCCCCCTTGTGAAATTTTCAGGAATAGCTAAAATAAAGATTTCCTCAAAACTGATGAAATTTACTACGTCCCCCCCTTGTGAAATTTTCAGGAATAGCTAAAATAAAGATTTTCTCAAAACTGATGAAATGTACTGCGTCCCCTTGTGAAACTTTCAGGAATAGCTAAAATAAAGATTTTCTCAAAACTGATGAAATTTACTACGTCCCCCCCTTGTGAAATTTTCAGGAATAGCTAAAATAAAGATTTTCTCAAAACTGATGAAATGTACTGCGTCCCCCCCTTGTGAAATTTTCAGGAATATCTAAAATAAAGATTTTCTCAAAACTGATGAAATTTACTACGTCCCCCCCTTGTGAAATTTTCAGGAATAGCTAAAATAAAGATTTTCTCAAAACTGATGAAATTTACTACGTCCCCCCCTTGTGAAATTTTCAGGAATAGCTAAAATAAAAATTTTCTCAAAACTGATGAAATTTACTGCGTCCCCCCCCCCTTGTGAAATTTTAAGGAATATCTAAAATAAAGATTTTCTCAAAACTGATGAAATTTACTACGTCCCCCCCTTGTGAAATTTTCAGGAATAGCTAAAATAAAGATTTTCTCAAAACTGATGAAATTTACTACGTCCCCCCCCTTGTGAAATTTTCAGGAATAGCTAAAATAAAGATTTTCTCAAAACTGATGAATTTTACTACGTCCCCCCTTGTGAAATTTTCAGGAATAGCTAAATTAAAGATTTTCTCAAAACTAATGAAATTTACTGCGTCCCCCCCTTGTGAAATTTTCAGGAATAGCTAAAATAAAGTTTTTCTCAAAACTGATGAAATTTACTACGTCCCCCCCTTGTGAAATTTTCAGGAATAGCTAAAATAAAGATTTTCTCAAAACTGATGAAATTTACTGCGTCCCCCCCCTTGTGAAATTTTCAGGAATAGCTAAAATAAAGATTTTCTCAAAACTGATGAAATGTACTGCGTCCCCCCTTGTGAAATTTTCAGGAATAGCTAAAATAAAGATTTTCTCAAAACTGATGAAATTTACTACGTCCCTTCCTTGTGAAATTTTCAGGAATAGCTAAAATAAAGATTTTCTCAAAACTGATGAAATGTACTGCGTCCCACCCTTGTGAAATTTTCAGGAATAGCTAAAATAAAGATTTTCTCAAAACTGATGAAATTTACTACGTCCCCCCCTTGTGAAATTTTCAGGAATAGCTAAAATAAAGATTTTCTCAAAACTGATGAATTTTACTACGTCCCCCCCTTGTGAAATTTTCAGGAATAGCTAAAATAAAGATTTTCTCAAAACTAATGAAATTTGCTGCGTCCCCCCCTTGTGAAATTTTCAGGAATAGCTAAAATAAAGATTTTCTCAAAACTGATGAAATTTACTGCGTCCCCCCCTTGTGAAATTTTCAGGAATAGCTAACATAAAGATTTTCTCAAAACTGATGAAATTTACTGCGTCCCCCCCCTTGTGAAATTTTCAGGAATAGCTAAAATAAAGATTTTCTCAAAACTGATGAAATTTACTGCGTCCCCCCCTTGTGAAATTTTCAGGAATAGCTAAAATAAAGATTTTCTCAAAACTGATGAAATTTACTACGTCCCCCCCTTGTGAAATTTTCAGGAATAGCTAAAATAAAGATTTTCTCAAAACTGATGAAATGTACTGCGTCCCCCCCCTTGTGAAATTTTCAGGAATAGCTAAAATAAAGATTTTCTCAAAACTGATGAAATTTACTACGTCCCTTCCTTGTGAAATTTTCAGGAATAGCTAAAATAAAGATTTTCTCAAAACTGATGAAATTTACTGCGTCCCCCCCTTGTGAAATTTTCAGGAATAGCTAAAATAAAGATTTTCTCAAAACTGATGAAATGTACTGCGTCCCCCCTTGTGAAATTTTCAGGAATAGCTAAAATAAAGATTTTCTCAAAACTGATGAAATTTACTGCGTCCCCCCCCTTGTGAAATTTTCTGGAATAGCTAAAATAAAGATTTTCTCAAAACTGATGAAATTTACTGCGTCCCCCCCTTATGAAATTTTCAGGAATAGCTAAAATAAAGATTTTCTCAAAACTGATGAAATTTACTGCGTCCCCCCCATGTGAAATTTTCAGGAATAGCTAAAATAAAGATTTTCTCAAAACTGATGAAATTTACTGCGTCCCCCTCTTGTGAAATTTTCAGGAATAGCTAAAATAAAGATTTTCTCAAAACTGATGAAATTTACTACGTCCCCCCCTTGTGAAATTTTCAGGAATAGCTAAAATAAAGATTTTCTCAAAACTGATGAAATTTACTGCGTCCCCCCCTTGTGAAATTTTCAGGAATAGCTAAAATAAAGATTTTCTCAAAACTGATGAAATTTACTGCGTCCCCCCCTTGTGAAATTTTCAGGAATAGCTAAAATAAAGATTTTCTCAAAACTGATGAAATTTACTACGTCCCCCCCTTGTGAAATTTTCAGGAATAGCTAAAATAAAGATTTTCTCAAAACTGATGAAATTTACTGCGTCCCCCCTTGTGAAATTTTCAGGAATAACTAAAATAAAGATTTTCTCAAAACTGATGAAATTTACTGCGTCCCCCCCCTTGTCAAATTTTCAGGAATAGCTAAAATAAAGATTTTCTCAAAACTGATGAAATTTACTACGTCCCCCCTTGTGAAATTTTCAGGAATAGCTAAAATAAAGATTTTCTCAAAACTGATGAAATTTACTACGTCCCCCCCTTGTGAAATTTTCAGGAATATCTAAAATAAAGATTTTCTCAAAACTGATGAAATGTACTGCGTCCCCCCCTTGTGAAATTTTCAAGAATAGCTAAAATAAAGATTTTCTCAAAACTGATGAAATGTACTGCGTCCCCCCCTTGTGAAATTTTCAGGAATATCTAAAATAAAGATTTTCTCAAAACTGATGAAATTTACTACGTCCCCCCCTTGTGAAATTTTCAGGAATAGCTAAAATAAAGATTTTCTCAAAACTGATGAAATTTACTGCGTCCCCGCCTAGTGAAATTTTCAGGAATAGCTAAAATAAAGATTTTCTCAAAACTGATGAAATTTACTGCGTCCCCCCCTTATGAAATTTTCAGGAATAGCTAAAATAAAGATTTTCTCAAAACTGATGAAATTTACTGCGTCCCCCCTTGTGAAATTTTCAGGAATAACTAAAATAAAGATTTTCTCCAAAATGATGAAATTTACTGCGTCCCCCCCTTGTGAAATTTTCAGGAATAGCTAAAATAAAGATTTTCTCAAAACTGATGAAATTTACTACGTCCCCCCCTTGTGAAATTTTCAGGAATAGCTAAAATAAAGATTTTCTCAAAACTGATGAAATTTACTGCGTCCCCCCCTTGTGAAATTTTCAGGAATAGCTAAAATAAAGATTTTCTCAAAACTGACGAAATTTACTGCGTCCCCCCCTTGTGAAATTTTCAGGAATAGCTAAAATAAAGATTTTCTCAAAACTGATGAAATTTACTACGTCCCCCCCTTGTGAAATTTTCAGGAATAGCTAAAATAAAGATTTTCTCAAAACTGATGAAATTTACTGCGTCCCCCCCTTGTGAAATTTTCAGGAATAGCTAAAATAAAGATTTTCTCAAAACTGATGAAATTTACTGCGTCCCCCCCTTGTGAAATTTTCAGGAATAGCTAAAATAAAGATTTTCTCAAAACTGATGAAATTTACTACGTCCCCCCCTTGTGAAATTTTCAGGAATAGCTAAAATAAAGATTTTCTCAAAACTGATGAAATTTACTACGTCCCCCCCTTGTGAAATTTTCAGGAATAGCTAAAATAAAGATTTTCTCAAAACTGATGAAATTTACTACGTCCCCCCCTTGTGAAATTTTCAGGAATAGCTAAAATAAAGATTTTCTCAAAACTGATGAATTTTACTACGTCCCCCCCTTGTGAAATTTTCAGGAATAGCTAAAATAAAGATTTTCTCAAAACTAATGAAATTTGCTGCGTCCCCCCCTTGTGAAATTTTCAGGAATAGCTAAAATAAAGATTTTCTCAAAACTGATGAAATTTACTGCGTCCCCCCCTTGTGAAATTTTCAGGAATAGCTAACATAAAGATTTTCTCAAAACTGATGAAATTTACTGCGTCCCCCCCCTTGTGAAATTTTCAGGAATAGCTAAAATAAAGATTTTCTCAAAACTGATGAAATTTACTGCGTCCCCCCCTTGTGAAATTTTCAGGAATAGCTAAAATAAAGATTTTCTCAAAACTGATGAAATTTACTACGTCCCCCCCTTGTGAAATTTTCAGGAATAGCTAAAATAAAGATTTTCTCAAAACTGATGAAATGTACTGCGTCCCCCCCCTTGTGAAATTTTCAGGAATAGCTAAAATAAAGATTTTCTCAAAACTGATGAAATTTACTGCGTCCCCCCCTTGTGAAATTTTCAGGAATAGCTAAAATAAAGATTTTCTCAAAACTGATGAAATTTACTGCGTCCCCCCCTTGTGAAATTTTCAGGAATAGCTAAAATAAAGATTTTCTCAAAACTGATGAAATTTACTGCGTCCCCCCCTTATGAAATTTTCAGGAATAGCTAAAATAAAGATTTTCTCAAAACTGATGAAATTTACTGCGTCCCCCCCTTGTGAAATTTTCAGGAATAGCTAAAATAAAGATTTTCTCAAAACTGATGAAATTTACTGCGTCCCCCCCTTGTGAAATTTTCAGGAATAGCTAAAATAAAGATTTTCTCAAAACTGATGAAATTTACTGCGTCCCCCCCTTGTGAAATTTTCAGGAATAGCTAAAATAAAGATTTTCTCAAAACTGATGAAATTTACTGCGTCCCCCCCTTGTGAAATTTTCTGGAATAGCTAAAATAAAGATTTTCTCAAAACTGATGAAATTTACTGCGTCCCCCCCTTATGAAATTTTCAGGAATAGCTAAAATAAAGATTTTCTCAAAACTGATGAAATTTACTGCGTCCCCCCCATGTGAAATTTTCAGGAATAGCTAAAATAAAGATTTTCTCAAAACTGATGAAATTTACTGCGTCCCCCTCTTGTGAAATTTTCAGGAATAGCTAAAATAAAGATTTTCTCAAAACTGATGAAATTTACTACGTCCCCCCCTTGTGAAATTTTCAGGAATAGCTAAAATAAAGATTTTCTCAAAACTGATGAAATTTACTGCGTCCCCCCCTTGTGAAATTTTCAGGAATAGCTAAAATAAAGATTTTCTCAAAACTGATGAAATTTACTGCGTCCCCCCCTTGTGAAATTTTCAGGAATAGCTAAAATAAAGATTTTCTCAAAACTGATGAAATTTACTACGTCCCCCCCTTGTGAAATTTTCAGGAATAGCTAAAATAAAGATTTTCTCAAAACTGATGAAATTTACTGCGTCCCCCCTTGTGAAATTTTCAGGAATAACTAAAATAAAGATTTTCTCAAAACTGATGAAATTTACTGCGTCCCCCCCCCTTGTCAAATTTTCAGGAATAGCTAAAATAAAGATTTTCTCAAAACTGATGAAATTTACTACGTCCCCCCTTGTGAAATTTTCAGGAATAGCTAAAATAAAGATTTTCTCAAAACTGATGAAATTTACTACGTCCCCCCCTTGTGAAATTTTCAGGAATATCTAAAATAAAGATTTTCTCAAAACTGATGAAATGTACTGCGTCCCCCCCTTGTGAAATTTTCAAGAATAGCTAAAATAAAGATTTTCTCAAAACTGATGAAATGTACTGCGTCCCCCCCTTGTGAAATTTTCAGGAATATCTAAAATAAAGATTTTCTCAAAACTGATGAAATTTACTACGTCCCCCCCTTGTGAAATTTTCAGGAATAGCTAAAATAAAGATTTTCTCAAAACTGATGAAATTTACTGCGTCCCCGCCTAGTGAAATTTTCAGGAATAGCTAAAATAAAGATTTTCTCAAAACTGATGAAATTTACTGCGTCCCCCCCTTATGAAATTTTCAGGAATAGCTAAAATAAAGATTTTCTCAAAACTGATGAAATTTACTGCGTCCCCCCTTGTGAAATTTTCAGGAATAACTAAAATAAAGATTTTCTCCAAAATGATGAAATTTACTGCGTCCCCCCCTTGTGAAATTTTCAGGAATAGCTAAAATAAAGATTTTCTCAAAACTGATGAAATTTACTACGTCCCCCCCTTGTGAAATTTTCAGGAATAGCTAAAATAAAGATTTTCTCAAAACTGATGAAATTTACTGCGTCCCCCCCTTGTGAAATTTTCAGGAATAGCTAAAATAAAGATTTTCTCAAAACTGACGAAATTTACTGCGTCCCCCCCTTGTGAAATTTTCAGGAATAGCTAAAATAAAGATTTTCTCAAAACTGATGAAATTTACTACGTCCCCCCCTTGTGAAATTTTCAGGAATAGCTAAAATAAAGATTTTCTCAAAACTGATGAAATTTACTGCGTCCCCCCCTTGTGAAATTTTCAGGAATAGCTAAAATAAAGATTTTCTCAAAACTGATGAAATTTACTGCGTCCCCCCCTTGTGAAATTTTCAGGAATAGCTAAAATAAAGATTTTCTCAACCCTTCTCCCCCTTCCTACCTTCCCCCAACTGATGAAATTTACTACGTCCCCCCCTTGTGAAATTCAGAATAGCTAAATAAAGATTTTCTCAAAACTGATGAAATTTACTACGTCCCCCCCTTGTGAAATTTTCAGGAATAGCTAAAATAAAGATTTTCTCAAAACTGATGAAATTTACTACGTCCCCCCCTTGTGAAATTTTCAGGAATAGCTAAAATAAAGATTTTCTCAAAACTGATGAATTTTACTACGTCCCCCCCTTGTGAAATTTTCAGGAATAGCTAAAATAAAGATTTTCTCAAAACTAATGAAATTTGCTGCGTCCCCCCCTTGTGAAATTTTCAGGAATAGCTAAAATAAAGATTTTCTCAAAACTGATGAAATTTACTGCGTCCCCCCCTTGTGAAATTTTCAGGAATAGCTAACATAAAGATTTTCTCAAAACTGATGAAATTTACTGCGTCCCCCCCCTTGTGAAATTTTCAGGAATAGCTAAAATAAAGATTTTCTCAAAACTGATGAAATTTACTGCGTCCCCCCCTTGTGAAATTTTCAGGAATAGCTAAAATAAAGATTTTCTCAAAACTGATGAAATTTACTACGTCCCCCCCTTGTGAAATTTTCAGGAATAGCTAAAATAAAGATTTTCTCAAAACTGATGAAATGTACTGCGTCCCCCCCCCTTGTGAAATTTTCAGGAATAGCTAAAATAAAGATTTTCTCAAAACTGATGAAATTTACTGCGTCCCCCCCCTTGTGAAATTTTCAGGAATAGCTAAAATAAAGATTTTCTCAAAACTGATGAAATTTACTGCGTCCCCCCCTTGTGAAATTTTCAGGAATAGCTAAAATAAAGATTTTCTCAAAACTGATGAAATTTACTGCGTCCCCCCCTTATGAAATTTTCAGGAATAGCTAAAATAAAGATTTTCTCAAAACTGATGAAATTTACTGCGTCCCCCCCTTGTGAAATTTTCAGGAATAGCTAAAATAAAGATTTTCTCAAAACTGATGAAATTTACTGCGTCCCCCCCTTGTGAAATTTTCAGGAATAGCTAAAATAAAGATTTTCTCAAAACTGATGAAATTTACTGCGTCCCCCCCTTGTGAAATTTTCAGGAATAGCTAAAATAAAGATTTTCTCAAAACTGATGAAATTTACTGCGTCCCCCCCTTGTGAAATTTTCAGGAATAGCTAAAATAAAGATTTTCTCAAAACTGATGAAATTTACTGCGTCCCCCCCTTGTGAAATTTTCAGGAATAGCTAAAATAAAGATTTTCTCAAAACTGATGAAATTTACTACGTCCCCCCCTTGTGAAATTTTCAGGAATAGCTAAAATAAAGATTTTCTCAAAACTGATGAAATTTACTGCGTTCCCCCCTTGTGAAATTTTCAGGAATAGCTAAAATAAAGATTTTCTCAAAACCGATGAAATTTACTGCGTCCCCCCCTTGTGCAATTTTCAGGAATAGCTAAAATAAAGATTTTCTCAAAACTGATGAAATTTACTACGTCCCCCCTTGTGAAATTTTCAGGAATAGCTAAAATAAAGATTTTCTCAAAACTGATGAAATTTACTACGTCCCCCCCTTGTGAAATTTTCAGGAATAACTAAAATAAAGATTTTCTCAAAACTGATGAAATGTACTGCGTCCCCCCCCTTGTGAAACTTTCAGGAATAGCTAAAATAAAGATTTTCTCAAAACTGATGAAATTTACTACGTCCCCCCCTTGTGAAATTTTCAGGAATAGCTAAAATAAAGATTTTCTCAAAACTGATGAAATGTACTGCGTCCCCCCCTTGTGAAATTTTCAGGAATATCCAAAATAAATATTTTCTCAAAACTGATGAAATTTACTACGTCCCCCCCTTGTGAAATTTTCAGGAATAGCTAAAATAAAGATTTTCTCAAAACTGATGAAATTTACTACGTCCCCCCCTTGTGAAATTTTCAAGAATAGCTAAAATAAAGATTTTCTCAAAACTGATGAAATTTACTGCGTCCCCCCCTTGTGAAATTTTCAGGAATAGCTAAAATACAAATTTTCTCAAAACTGATGAAATTTACTGCGTCCCCCCTTGTGAAATTTTAAGGAATAGCTAAAATAAAGATTTTCTCAAAACTGATGAAATTTACTGCGTCCCCCCCTTGTAAAATTTTCAGGAATAGCTAAAATAAAGATTTTCTCAAAACTGACGAAATTTACTGCGTCCCCCCCTTGTGAAATTTTCAGGAATAGCTAAAATAAAGATTTTCTCAAAACTGATGAAATTTACTACGTCCCCCCTTGTGAAATTTTCAGGAATAGCTAAAATAAAGATTTTCTCAAAACTGATGAAATTTACTGCGCCCCCCCCCCCTTGTGAAATTTTCAGGAATAGCTAAAATAAAGATTTTCTCAAAACTGATGAAATTTACTGCGTCCCCCCCTTTTGAAATTTTCAGGAATAGCTAAAATAAAGATTTTCTCAAAACTGATGAAATTTACTACGTCGCCCCCTTGTGAAATTTTCAGGAATAGCTAAAATAAAGATTTTCTCAAAACTGATGAAATTTACTACGTCCCCCCCTTGTGAAATTTTCAAGAATAGCTAAAATAAAGATTTTCTCAAAACTGATGAAATTTACTGCGTCCCCCCCTTGTGAAATTTTCAGGAATAGCTAAAATAAAAATTTTCTCAAAACTGATGAAATTTACTGCGTCCCCCCCTTGCGAAATTTTCAGGAATATCTAAAATAAAGATTTTCTAAAACTGATGAAATTTACTACGTCCCCCCCTTGTGAAATTTTCAGGAATAGCTAAAATAAAGATTTTCTCAAAACTGATGAAATTTACTACGTCCCCCCTTGTGAAATTTTCAGGAATAGCTAAAATAAAGATTTTCTCAAAACTGATGAATTTTACTACGTCCCCCCCTTGTGAAATTTTCAGGAATAGCTAAAATAAAGATTTTCTCAAAACTGATGAAATTTACTGCGTCCCCCCCTTGTGAAATTTTCAGGAATAGCTAAAATAAAGATATTCTCAAAACTGATGAAATTTACTACGTCCCCCCCTTGTGAAATTTTCAGGAATAGCTAAAATAAAGATTTTCTCAAAACTGATGAAATTTACTGCGTCCCCCCCTTGTGAAATTTTCAGGAATAGCTAAAATAAAGATTTTCTCAAAACTGATGAAATTTACTACGTCCCCCCTTGTGAAATTTTCAGGAATAGCTAAAATAAAGATTTTCTCAAAACTGATGAAATCTACTGCGTCCCCCCCCCTTGTCAAATTTTCAGGAATAGCTAAAATAAAGATTTTCTCAAAACAGATGAAATTTACTACGTCCCCCCCTTGTGAAATTTTCAGGAATAGCTAAAATAAAGATTTTCTCAAAACTGATGAAATGTACTGCGTCCCCCCCTTGTGAAACTTTCAGGAATAGCTAAAATAAAGATTTTCTCAAAACTGATGAAATTTACTGCGTCCCCCCCTTGTGAAATTTTCAGGAATAGCTAAAATAAAGATTTTCTCAAAACTGATGAAATTTACTGCGTCCCCCCCTTATGAAATTTTCAGGAATAGCTAAAATAAAGATTTTCTCAAAACTGATGAAATTTACTGCGTCCCCCCCCTTGTGAAATTTTCAGGAATAACTAAAATAAAGATTTTCTCAAAAATGATGAAATTTACTGCGTCCCCCCCTTGTGAAATTTTCAGGAATAGCTAAAATAAAGATTTTCTCAAAACTGATGAAATTTACTGCGTCCCCCCCTTGTGAAATTTTCAGGAATAGCTAAAATAAAGATTTTCTCAAAACTGATGAAATTTACTGCGTCCCCCCCTTGTGAAATTTTCAGGAATAGCTAAAATAAAGATTTTCTCAAAACTGACGAAATTTACTGCGTCCCCCCCTTGTGAAATTTTCAGGAATAGCTAAAATAAAGATTTTCTCAAAACTGATGAAATTTACTACGTCCCCCCTTGTGAAATTTTCAGGAATAGCTAAAATAAAGATTTTCTCAAAACTGATGAAATTTACTGCGTCCCCCCCTTGTGAAATTTTCAGGAATAGCTAAAATAAAGATTTTCTCAAAACTGATGAAATTTACTACGTCCCCCCCTTGTGAAATTTTCAGGAATAGCTAAAATAAAAATTTTCTCAAAACTGATGAAATTTACTGCGTCCCCCCCTTGCGAAATTTTAAGGAATATCTAAAATAAAGATTTTCTAAAACTGATGAAATTTACTACGTCCCCCCCTTGTGAAATTTTCAGGAATAGCTAAAATAAAGATTTTCTCAAAACTGATGAAATTTACTACGTCCCCCCTTGTGAAATTTTCAGGAATAGCTAAAATAAAGATTTTCTCAAAACTGATGAATTTTACTACGTCCCCCCCTTGTGAAATTTTCAGGAATAGCTAAAATAAAGATTTTCTCAAAACTGATGAAATTTACTGCGTCCCCCCCTTGTGAAATTTTCAGGAATAGCTAAAATAAAGATTTTCTCAAAACTGATGAAATTTACTACGTCCCCCCCTTGTGAAATTTTCAGGAATAGCTAAAATAAAGATTTTCTCAAAACTGATGAAATTTACTGCGTCCCCCCCTTGTGAAATTTTTAGGAATAGCTAAAATAAAGATTTTCTCAAAACTGATGAAATTTACTGCGTCCCCCCCTTGTGAAATTTTCAGGAATAGCTAAAATAAAGATTTTCTCAAAACTGATGAAATTTACTGCGTCCCCCCCTTGTGAAATTTTCAGGAATAGCTAAAATAAAGATTTTCTCAAAACTGATGAAATTTACTGCGTCCCCCCCTTGTGAAATTTTCAGGAATAGCTAAAATAAAGATTTTCTCAAAACTGATGAAATGTACTGCGTCCCCCCTTGTGAAATTTTCAGGAATAGCTAAAATAAAGATTTTCTCAAAACTGATGAAATTTACTGCGTCCCCCCTTGTGAAATTTTCAGGAATAGCTAAAATAAAGATTTTCTCAAAACTGATGAAATTTACTGCGTCCCCCCCTTGTGAAATTTTCAGGAATAGCTAAAATAAAGATTTTCTCAAAACTGATGAAATTTACTACGTCCCCCCTTGTGAAATTTTCAGGAATAGCTAAAATAGAGATTTTCTCAAAACTGATGAAATTTACTGCGTCCCCCCCTTGTGAAATTTTCAGGAATATCTAAAATAAAGATTTTCTCAAAACTGATGAAATTTACTGCGTCCCCCCCTTATGAAATTTTCAGGAATAGCTAAAATAAAGATTTTCTCAAAACTGAGAAAATTTACTGCGTCCCCCCTTGTGAAATTTTCAGGAATAGCTAAAATAAAGATTTTCTCAAAACTGATGAAATTTACTACGTCCCCCCCTTTTGAAATTTTCAGGAATAGCTAAAATAAAGATTTTCTCAAAACTGATGAAATTTACTACGTCCCCCCCTTGTGAAATTTTCAGGAATAGCTAAAATAAAGATTTTCTCAAAACTGATGAAATTTACTACGTCCCCCCCTTGTGAAATTTTCAAGAATAGCTAAAATAAAGATTTTCTCAAAACTGATGAAATTTACTGCGTCCCCCCCTTGTGAAATTTTCAGGAATAGCTAAAATAAAAATTTTCTCAAAACTGATGAAATTTACTGCGTCCCCCCCCTTGTGAAATTTTAAGGAATATCTAAAATAAAGATTTTCTCAAAACTGATGAAATTTACTACGTCCCCCCCTTGTGAAATTTTCAGGAATAGCTAAAATAAAGATTTTCTCAAAACTGATGAAATTTACTGCGTCCCCCCCTTGTGAAATTTTCAGGAATAGCTAAAATAAAGATTTTCTCAAAACTGATGAAATTTACTGCGTCCCCCCTTGTGAAATTTTCAGGAATAGCTAAAATAAAGATTTTCTCAAAACTGATGAAATTTACTGCGTCCCCCCCTTGTGAAATTTTCAGGAATAGCTAAAATAAAGATTTTCTCAAAACTGATGAAATTTACTGCGTCCCCCCCTTGTGAAATTTTCAGGAATAGCTAAAATAAAGATTTTCTCAAAACTGATGAAATTTACTACGTCCCCCCCTTGTGAAATTTTCAAGAATAGCTAAAATAAAGATTTTCTCAAAACTGATGAAATTTACTGCGTCCCCCCCTTGTGAAATTTTCAGGAATAGCTAAAATAAAGATTTTCTCAAAACTGATGAAATTTACTGCGTCCCCCCCTTGTGAAATTTTCAGGAATAGCTAAAATAAAGATTTTCTCAAAACTGATGAAATTTACTGCGTCCCCCCCCTTGTGAAATTTTCAGGAATAGCTAAAATAAAGATTTTCTCAAAACTGATGAAATGTACTGCGTCCCCCCTTGTGAAATTTTCAGGAATAGCTAAAATAAAGATTTTCTCAAAACTGATGAAATTTACTGCGTCCCCCCTTGTGAAATTTTCAGGAATAGCTAAAATAAAGATTTTCTCAAAACTGATGAAATTTACTGCGTCCCCCCCTTGTGAAATTTTCAGGAATAGCTAAAATAAAGATTTTCTCAAAACTGATGAAATTTACTACGTCCCCCCTTGTGAAATTTTCAGGAATAGCTAAAATAAAGATTTTCTCAAAACTGATGAAATTTACTGCGTCCCCCCCTTGTGAAATTTTCAGGAATATCTAAAATAAAGATTTTCTCAAAACTGATGAAATTTACTGCGTCCCCCCCTTATGAAATTTTCAGGAATAGCTAAAATAAAGATTTTCTCAAAACTGAGAAAATTTACTGCGTCCCCCCCTTGTGAAATTTTCAGGAATAGCTAAAATAAAGATTTTCTCAAAACTGATGAAATTTACTACGTCCCCCCCTTTTGAAATTTTCAGGAATAGCTAAAATAAAGATTTTCTCAAAACTGATGAAATTTACTACGTCCCCCCCTTGTGAAATTTTCAGGAATAGCTAAAATAAAGATTTTCTCAAAACTGATGAAATTTACTACGTCCCCCCCTTGTGAAATTTTCAAGAATAGCTAAAATAAAGATTTTCTCAAAACTGATGAAATTTACTGCGTCCCCCCCTTGTGAAATTTTCAGGAATAGCTAAAATAAAATTTTCTCAAAACTGATGAAATTTACTGCGTCCCCCCCCTTGTGAAATTTTAAGGAATATCTAAAATAAAGATTTTCTCAAAACTGATGAAATTTACTACGTCCCCCCCTTGTGAAATTTTCAGAATAGCTAAAATAAAGATTTTCTCAAAACTGATGAAATTTACTGCGTCCCCCCCTTGTGAAATTTTCAGGAATAGCTAAAATAAAGATTTTCTCAAAACTGATGAAATTTACTGCGTCCCCCCTTGTGAAATTTTCAGGAATAGCTAAAATAAAGATTTTCTCAAAACTGATGAAATTTACTGCGTCCCCCCTTGTGAAATTTTCAGGAATAGCTAAAATAAAGATTTTCTCAAAACTGATGAAATTTACTGCGTCCCCCCCTTGTGAAATTTTCAGGAATAGCTAAAATAAGATTTTCTCAAACTGATGAAATTTACTACGTCCCCCCCTTGTGAAATTTTCAAGAATAGCTAAAATAAAGATTTTCTCAAACTGATGAAATTTACTGCGTCCCCCCCTTGTGAAATTTTCAGGAATAGCTAAAATAAAGATTTTCTCAAAACTGATGAAATTTACTGCGTCCCCCCCTTGTGAAATTTTCAGGAATAGCTAAAATAAAGATTTTCTCAAAACTGATGAAATTTACTGCGTCCCCCCCCTTGTGAAATTTTCAGGAATAGCTAAAATAAAGATTTTCTCAAAACTGATGAAATGTACTGCGTCCCCCCTTGTGAAATTTTCAGGAATAGCTAAAATAAAGATTTTCTCAAAACTGATGAAATTTACTGCGTCCCCCCTTGTGAAATTTTCAGGAATAGCTAAAATAAAGATTTTCTCAAAACTGATGAAATTTACTGCGTCCCCCCCTTGTGAAATTTTCAGGAATAGCTAAAATAAAGATTTTCTCAAAACTGATGAAATTTACTACGTCCCCCCTTGTGAAATTTTCAGGAATAGCTAAAATAAAGATTTTCTCAAAACTGATGAAATTTACTGCGTCCCCCCCTTGTGAAATTTTCAGGAATATCTAAAATAAAGATTTTCTCAAAACTGATGAAATTTACTGCGTCCCCCCTTATGAAATTTTCAGGAATAGCTAAAATAAAGATTTTCTCAAACTGAGAAAATTTACTGCGTCCCCCCTTGTGAAATTTTCAGGAATAGCTAAAATAAAGATTTTCTCAAAACTGATGAAATTTACTACGTCGCCCCCTTGTGAAATTTTCAGGAATAGCTAAAATAAAGATTTTCTCAAAACTGATGAAATTTACTACGTCCCCCCTTGTGAAATTTTCAGGAATAGCTAAAATAAAGATTTTCTCAAAACTGATGAAATTTACTACGTCCCCCCCTTGTGAAATTTTCAAGAATAACTAAAATAAAGATTTTCCTCAAAACTGATGAAATTTACTGCGTCCCCCCCTTGTGAAATTTTCAGGAATAGCTAAAATAAAAATTTTCTCAAAACTGATGAAATTTACTGCGTCCCCCCCCTTGTGAAATTTTAAGGAATATCTAAAATAAAGATTTTCTCAAAACTGATGAAATTTACTACGTCCCCCCCTTGTGAAATTTTCAGGAATAGCTAAAATAAAGATTTTCTCAAAACTTATGAAATTTACTACGTCCCCCCCCCCCCCTTGTGAATTTTTCAGGAATAGCTAAAATAAAGATTTTCTCAAAACTGATGAATTTTACTACGTCCCCCTTGTGAAATTTCAGGAATAGCTAAATTAAAGATTTTCTCAAAACTAATGAAATTTACTGCGTCCCCCCCTTGTGAAATTTTCAGGAATAGCTAAAATAAAGTTTTTCTCAAAACTGATGAAATTTATTACGTCCCCCCCTTGTGAAATTTTCAGGAATAGCTAAAATAAAGATTTTCTCAAAACTGATGAAATTTACTGCGTCCCCCCCTTGTGAAATTTTCAGGAATAGCTAAAATAAAGATTTTCTCAAAACTGATGAAATTTACTACGTCCCCCCTTGTGAAATTTTCAGGAATAGCTAAAATAAAGATTTTCTCAAAACTGATGAAATTTACTGCGTCCCCCCCCCCTTGTGAAATTTTCAGGAATAGCTAAAATAAAGATTTTCTCAAAACTGATGAAATTTCCTGCGTCCCCCCCTTGTGAAATTTTCAGGAATAGCTAAAATAAAGATTTTCTCAAAACTGATGAAATTTTACTGCGTCCCCCCTTGTGAAATTTTCAGGAATAGCTAAAATAAAGATTTTCTCAAAACTGATGAAATTTACTGCGTCCCCCCCTTGTGAAAATTTTCAGGAATAGCTAAAATAAAGATTTTCTCAAACTGATGAAATTTACTACGTCCCCCCTTGTGAAATTTTCAAGAATAGCTAAAATAAAGATTTTCTCAAAACTGATGAAATTTACTGCGTCCCCCCCTTGTGAAATTTTCAGGAATAGCTAAAATAAAGATTTTCTCAAAACTGATGAAATTTACTGCGTCCCCCCCTTGTGAAATTTTCAGGAATAGCTAAAATAAAGATTTTCTCAAAACTGATGAAATTTACTGCGTCCCCCATTGTGAAATTTTTCAGGAATAGCTAAAATAAAGATTTTCTCAAAACTGATGAAATTTACTACGTCCCCCCCTTGTGAAATTTTCAGGAATAGCTAAAATAAAGATTTTCTCAAAACTGATGAAATGTACTGCGTCCCCCCTTGTGAAATTTTCAGGAATAGCTAAAATAAAGATTTTCTCAAAACTGATGAAAT